>CAWUER010000551.1:0-77594 GCA_963921195.1 Pegoplata infirma
CCGCTGAATATAATTCGAACAATTTTTGGGATTATGGCCGGCAAGTATATTAGACATAATCCTGAAATGGAGAAATAAATATTTAGATTGATTTGTAATGAAACCACCACAGACAAAAAATTATAATAAGAAATTTTAACAATGAATCGCTGCTTTGCTCGTTAATCCATGATGATTTTACTCCATTTTTTATTTTATATTGGGCTGCAGTATATAAACATGTAGCGTGATACTCTGAAAGTAAGTGCAGGGGTTGTGGTTTCGATTTCCTCCAAAGCCTTTGTATGTTTATTACAAAGGGAAGCTGGTGCAGCGGATTTTTCTTACAATTAGTAAATAAAAGTATGTTATTGAGGATCATAATTATATTTCGTAAAAAAAAAACACATAGATACTATTGTGGGATGAAATTGGTGAGTTGCATATCGGAGAGGAAAAAAGCTGTGTTCGATAAAATTTTTTGATAACCCGGGTGAAAATGACCATGTATGTTCATTAGAGTGTCCCTTATTTTGGAAATGTTGGAAATGTTGAGACGGTACCCCTTTATTTTTTTCCATTTGACCAAAAAATAACTCAGGAAATATTTTACGCCCCTACTACCACGCCTTGCCTACGCGACGGGGCCTTAAAAATCATTTTTCCATTCAAACCAAAAAAAAATTTTTTTTTGATTTTTAATTTTTTTGTTATTAATTATAATACAACTTGTTTAGCTTATTCACGACAAAAAATTTGATTTTGGTGGGATAAGGCTTTTTTTTTTTTTGTTTTTGACAAGCAACGGTTTTAGTTGTAATGATATAAATTCATAAACAAAATATTATTCATATCTGTGACATCTGTATCGTGTTTAGAACCCGAAGGGCAAAAAATGCATTTTCAAGTTTTTCGATACACGATAAAGATGTCACAGATATGAATAATATTTTTTTTAATATATATCATTAAAAGCAGCATACCACCTAAAACCGTTGCTTGCTAAAATTAAAAAAAAAAAAAAAAATAAAAAATTTTTACCGTAGGACCCCAACGGCTCTAAATTTTTTTTTTCGAAAAAGATTGAGATGTCACAGATATGAATAATATTTTTTTTTTTGAATACATATCATTAAAAGCAACATAACAACTAAAACCGATGCTTGTCAAAACTAAAAAATTTATTTCTTCTACTACCTCCTAGCGGGCGCATGTCTTAATATTAGCTCAAGAATATTCTTGAGCTTATACAAAAACTTAGTAAGGGCTCAAATAACTCAGGAAATACTGCTCAGATAACTATGTAATTTTCCATACACTCGTAGCAACTATCCAATATGTTACTTATAAAAAAAATTTAAAAATTTTGCACGCAAAAGTTAGTAACAGAGTTTTTAAAATTTAGTGTGCTACTAAAGTCTCACTAGCAGGTGCTGCCATCGAGACAAAAGTAGACAACTTTTTTTCCGGTATTGCCATAGAAGCAATGCCCTGGTTTTTATTAAAAAAAAAACAGTGTCATAAACTAACACAAATTATTTGTATTTGAAAAAATTTCAATTGAGGGGCTCAAAGCACAAGGGGTTTAAGTGACTTTTTTAAAAAAATTGAGTTAACATATGGAATTAGTAGGTGAAGTTCACAGAAGTTTAGAGAACAAGAGCTCAATGTAAGATTCTTATTCGTTAGCGAGATATGGCGACAATTTTTAGCTCTTGTTACTAATATACCTGTTTTGCTTGGAGCAATTATTAAAATTTAATTTTTTACGTGGACAAACTGGTTGAAGTCCTAGAAGTTCGTGTATTTATAGTAATAAAATTTAGCAAGAACTTAGGGCGGTAAAAATTTGAAAAAATGTCGTTTTTCAATCAAAATTCATGTCCAAATTTTTTCACCAAATTCGGCTTAAAAATTAGGAATTGTTGCGTACTATATAGGAAAAATATAAAAAAATACAAAAAAAATGTTGGTCCACAGATGCTGATTTTTTACCATATAAATTATTTTTTTTTTATCCAAATTGGTTTGAAAACTTTGAAAATGTAAAGCATTTTATATATGTATTAAAAAAATATAAAAAATCGATTTTTGTTCAAAAATGCTGATCAAAGATTTTGGTCCACAGATGCTAATCACCATTTTTGGACCAAAATCGTGTTTTTATATTTTATATATATTCCACATAAACTTCTCAACATTTTTCAACTTCTAAGACAAATTTTGTTAAAAAATATATTTTATGTTTGAAAATCAGCATCTGATGACCAAAATCGCTATTTTGGAATTTTTTAAATATTTTTCTAATAAAGTACCCAAAACTTCCTTATTTTTGAGCCAGATTTGGTTTAATAATTCGGATACGCATTTTGGTCCAAAAACGTAATTTTTTTAACTTTGACCGCTGGTTGCCGACTAAACTAAACATGATCTTGCTAAAATTTTTCATAAATTTTCCCACAATTAGCTACTCCGTGGCCATTGTTCGGCAGGTATTACGGCACAAAATTCGAAAGTTTAGATTTGACCGGACGCCCTAATGAGGATGAAGATGAGCCCGATGATGTCAAGGAATCTGATTACAACGACTAAAAAATGCAAAAAAGAACCAAATTCCTTCATTTGTGTCTGCAATTCCAGATCATGTTGGTAACCTTTGCGAAATAATGTAAGAGACAAAAAAGTTGAAAGAAAGTATGAGGTGAGGTTGAGATTGCTAGAAATAGAATTGTAGTGTTGGAAACTGTCAAAATTTATTCTGTAGAAACTATAAATATTCACATATATAAAAAACAGTTTTCATTAACAAGACAAACGACATTTAAAATCCAACTGAAGATGACACTAACTGGGGTGTTTGAAACCGGTATAGGAAATACCAGAAATGTCTATAATTTTTAGAAATTCAATTTTTCTTCTGCATTTTTTCAACTTGAACCCTTGAACCATGAAGATTTTCGTAATCAAATGTGGTTTTCCTTTTACGTATAACTACCGATTTTTTATATATTTAGAAATTTATAAAAAAAGTTAGAGCACAAGGGGTATAAGTGCGACTTATTTACTTCAAAGGCAATTTTTGGGTTCTTGCATTTGTAAAAGATGGTATTTTTTTAACTTGTTAGATAAAAATATATCTCAGGAACTCTATTAACTAAAAAATAATCGGGGCTATTCCTGTTGTCATAAACGCGTTAAAAACGCGACGAAGGTAATTTTTGGTATTCCTGAATACGTTGGAGATGATACAGACGAAATACATATGTTTTTTCGTCATCGTCGACATTCGACGTATTCCTCAATTCGTCTTCGACGACAGATTCATACATTTTTGTTCGACATCTTTTTTGGCGCGTTTTTATAGAAAATTGTGTTTTTTTTAACTAAATCTTTAAAACTCATAGAATTTTCTTTTAAATATCAATTAAGTGTTTTATTTTTGTATAAATTATTTAATAAAAATGTCTCCGGCAGAATAAAAACCATGAAAATGCAAACTGCATTTGTTCCCGGACTGTGCCACACAGGGAAGGATTTTTGTTTATGGCGATTTTTTGTTTAATTTCTGAAGTTTAATAACTTCTCCTTAATTTTTTAATTATATATATTATAGTAACATTGAAAGTAAATATTAAATATGACCCGCAATATAATTTTAATTCATTTACAATTTATGTTATTTTATATGTTTTTTTGTGTTTTGCTAGTGATGACAAAAATTAATCGATTTTCCTTCACCGATACCACTGAAGAATTGTAGAATGTGGTGAAACTCGGTCGTCGAAAGTGAAACTCATTCGACGTCGAAGTGATGCGCGTATTTAGAAATAAGGATGAATATACTAGATATCATCTAATAATAATAATATACTAGATATGATCTAATTTTTGAGCCAGATTTGGTTAAATAACTCGGATATAACATTTTGTCGAAAAATGCCATTTTTTACAAACTTTGACCGCTAGTTGCCGGCTGAATATGACCTAGCAAAAATGTTCATAAATTTTCCCACAATTAGCTACTCCATGGCCATCGTTCGGCAGGTATTATGATACGAAATTCGAAAGTTTAGATTTGACGGGATGCCCTAATGAAGATGAAGATGAGCCCAATGATGTCATGGAATCTGATTATGACGACTAAAAAATGAAACAAAGAACCATTACAGATTTTCTTAATAAAATGTGGTTTTCCTTTTACGAATTTACAAATTTATAAAAAAAGTTAGAGCACAAGGGGTATAAGTGCGACTTACTTACTTCAGATGCAATTTTTGGGTGCAAAAGGGTGTAAAAGACGGTATTTTTTTAACTTGTTAGATTAAAATATATCTCAGGAGCTCTATTACCTTAAAAATAATATACTCGATAGCACCTAACATTTTTTATTGCAATTTAACTTTAACCCCTTTTTTTCTCATTATTAAATATAAGGCACTTGAACCCCTTGTGCTCTAAATAGAAATTTATAAAAAAAGTTAGAGCACAAGGGGTATAAGTGCGAATTACTTACTTCAAAGGCAGTTTTTGTGTGCTTGTATACGTAAAAGATGGTATTTTTTTAACTTGTTAGATTAAAATATAGCTCAGGATCTCTATTAACTAAAAAATAATATTATAGATAGCATCTAACATTTTTTATTGCAATTTAACTTTAACCTCTTTTTTCTCATTATCAAATATAAGGCACTTGAACCCCTTGTGCTCTAACCCCCTCAATTAATAGACGTTTTATGAAAAA
Organism: Pegoplata infirma; assembly: GCA_963921195.1. Lineage (NCBI taxonomy): Eukaryota > Metazoa > Arthropoda > Insecta > Diptera > Anthomyiidae > Pegoplata > Pegoplata infirma. Next base: position 4,721 of record CAWUER010000551.1, read on the forward strand.
AAAAAAAATACAAAAAAAAATTTACTTACAAATTCATGTATGACAATGTATGATCATTAATGTACATGGGGCATTCCAAGCCAAATCACTCACTTTTAGACCCGACCCCTTTCGATTTATATTATTTTTCGATATGTTTTAGTACATATTAAATGCAACTTGGACACCAATTTTCAGCCTTTTATTTCAAGATGGTGTTGAGTAATCAATTTTTCAAAATGGCGATTTTCTCAAAAAAATTAAAAAATTGAAATTTTTAATTAATTTTGACCATTAAAAAATATAGATATTTTAAAAAAAGTTGGACAACGTTTTGTTGGCATTTAAATGTAGTTTTAGAAAAAAAATATGAAAAAATTATTCAAAGTAATTATCACTCATTTTTTGACGTTTAAAAATTAAAGTCGACTTTTTGAAAAAGTCCGAAACCTTCGATATTTTTGTAAAAAACTCTAAAAATTCTACTCTAAATTACGCAACTTTTAAGCTATAATTCTAGATGTGATCACAATTCTTTCTATTTTTTTTTTAAATTTTAAAAATTGCACCTTTTATTTTTTGGCTCTGATTTATTTTATATGGTGCTCCAAAAAAAATAAATTGGTAGATATTGACCCTACCTAACCCTAGATATATTCATTTCGAGGTAAAACTACGTCTCACAAAAATTTAGAACGATCGGAAGGGGGTAAGGCGTTTAGCATGGTCCTTGAAATTTAGAAAACGGATTACAAGGAAAAATATGAATTGTTTTCTGTTTTCGCAATATTTTTGGTATTTTAAGTTAAGTTTTATTTCAAACAATTACAGAAATATGATGTAGAGTAAAATGCCTTTCTAATAAGGTACTAAAAACTAAAATCGATTGAACATCAGCCAAGTTATTAGAACTTCCCCAGGCATCTAGCGTGTGTCATACAGCTTGATTAAAGAATACGAGTCCCTTTTTTTAAATTTATTGAAATTTTCTACTGTAATATCATTTTTTCATTATTCATGTTTCAGTGTAATATTTTTTTTGGTTTTTCCAAATTTTAAAACAAAAAAAAAATTTTTTTTTTTTAAATAGAGATTTCAAAAGGGTGTTGAAAATGCAGGCATTTTTAGCATTAATTTAAAACATGTTAGCAAAACACAATATGAAAAATACTTGTCATCCAACTACATATGAACTTGAAGAATAAAAAAATGTTATTACAGTAGAAAATTTCAATGAATTTCAAAAATCGGATTGTATTGCTTAATCAAGTTGTCTGCCATACGTTAGATGGCTGGGGAAGTTGTAATAACTTGGCTGATTTTCAACCGATTTTAGTTTTTAGTACCTTATTAGAAAGGCACTTTACTTTACATCATAATTCTGTAATTGCTTGAAATAAAACTTAACTTAAAATACCAAAAATATTGCAAAAACAGAAAAAAATTCATATTTTTCCTTGTAATCCGTTTTTTAAACTTCAAGGACCATGCTAAACGCCTTACCCCTTTCCGTTCGTTCTAAATTTTTGTGAAACGTATTTTTACCTCGAAATGAATATATCTAGGGTAAGGTAGGGTCAATATCTACCAATTTATTTTTTTTGGAGCACCATATAAAATAAATCAGAGCCAAAAAATAAAAGGTGCAATTTTTAAAATTTAAAAAAAAATAGAAAGAATTGTGATCACATCTAGAATTATAGCTTAAAAGTTGCATAATTTAGAGTAGAATTTTTAGAGTTTTTTACAAAAAAATCGAAGGTTTCGGACTTTTCGAAAAAGTCGATTTGAATTTTTAAACGTCAAAAAATATGTGATAATTACTTCGAATAATTTTTTCATATTTTTTTTCTAAAACTACATTTAAATACCAACAAAATGTTGTCAAACTTTTTTTAAAATATCTGTATTTTTTAATGGTCAAAATTAATTAAAAATTTCAACTTTTGAATTTTTTTGAGAAATCGCCATTTTGAAAAATTGATTACTCAACACCATCTTGAAATAAAAGGCTGAAAATTGGTGTCCAAGTTGCATTTAATAAGTACTAAAACATATCCAAAAATAAAATAAATCGAAAGGGGTCGGGTCTAAAAGTGAGTGATTTGGCTTGGAATGCCCCACATGTACCCTCAAATTACGGATATGCACTTGTATGGACATCCATATGAAGGTTTTATTTCAAACGTACCACGAAAAAAAAATGTTGTTGGGTCGAAGTCAAACTTTGGGAGCTTATTGCCCTATATGAAAGTAACAAATCGTGGAACAAAAGTTTTCGTTTGTCGGAAAAATGGGCGAGATAGGCGTGGTAAAACATGGTAAAATTTAGCAATTTTTGCATGATGTCGCTTTATATTTAATTTTTTCTACAGTAATTCAACTCTGAAATCTTCGAAACACTTCTAATTTATAGTGTTTTGTATGGGCTGTCGATTGGCATTATTAGTTTTTGTAAGAAATTCAGAACTATATCTGAATTTTTCAAATGGAAAATAAAAATCGATGTAGCAAAAAACACGCCATTTTTAATTTTTTTAAAAAAGTTTTAAATTAAAGTTCATTTCATTCTCTACATCACATCAAATTTTCAGAGAGCAGTTATTTTTGGTTTTCGAGAAAATTGGCTTTAAATATTGAATGTCTTATTTTATTTTCCATATCACTCATACGCCACGATACATTTATTTTTTGCACTTACCAAAAACTTGTTTAATTCTGTTTAGATAACAGATTTAGAGCTGATTTGTCTTTTTTATAGGAATTCGACTGTTTTTTTGTTGACCAGAGACATACAGTGCCATCGCTTACTCGTTTTCTGTGTAATAAGAATGTCAATTTTTTTTAACTTTAAAATCTTTGAAATGATGAAGAATGTTTGTAAAATTTTTGAAGTGCAGACTTTAAAATATTTTTTGGAACTTGTCTACTTCTGATATATTTTAAATTTTTAGATGTAAGGCAATGTGTTTAATATCAGAGTATTCTTAAAAATTAACAACGACTGTGAATATTGTTGCCTGGATTTATTCCAGTAAATGGCTAAGCGGCGTCCCAGAATCAACAATCATAATGCAAAGATCACTTCTGAAATATTGTCATTTTATTGATATTAATGCAACTTTGATAAGAAGAATCTTGAAAAACAGTCGAATTCTTATTATAAATATGACAAATCAATAGAGTCCGGCCGAAACCAATTGTTCGAGGCCAAACCGAACCAAAACCGAAACTGAAATTGAAAAAAAATTAATGCCTGGCTGAATAAAATTTTTAAATATTTCTTTTTTAAGATAAATATGCAGCACTTAAAGTTTTTGAACCATAGGAATTGTTGTATTTATTAAAAAATATATATATTTTAAAAAACTTACAAAAAAATCATATTTAAATAAACTTAAAAAAATTGTTCATTAAATCTGTAGATTAAAAAAAAAAAATATTTGAACTGTAACAGTAACATGTTAATTCGAAAACCTTGTTACGTTTTTTAAAATGAACTGAATTAAGTGTAATGATTAGACTGATTTTTTGTTTGTATGAAAAATATTTTTTTTTGGAATTTCAAAAAAGTGAAGGCGGAATATAGTAAAACTAGGTCAAAAATTACGATTCTAAAATTTTTGGCCAAATCGGACCACGGGATCACGAGGCGCATCGCGGTCAAAGTTTCAGAACCCTAGAGCAAATCGAAAAAAAATAATTACATACTTAAGACTTTTTATATCACTTTTCTGACTAATTTCCCTGTGCTGAGTTCAAAAAAGTTTAAGTTTTTGAAATCGAATAATAAGTTTTTGAGATATCACGATTTGAATTTTGTTGAAAAATTGTGTTTCTTGATCACTTTATGTGCGACATCTATATTTGTACATGGTCAACCAATTGCAATTATCATAGACAACAACCATACAGCAAATACAACTCTAAAAACGATTTTTTTCTTAGTATTTGCTACTGCCATCTCTTGTCACGAATGAATAATGTCAATTATTTAAATTTAACGGATTTTAATAATCAAAGTCAAGGAGTACCAGATGTTTAAAATAAATCATGTAAAGTGAGAGTCTACTATCGCCGATTTTCATAACCTTATTTCTCTGTTTTACACTCACAAAAAAAAAACTGTAATGTTAGCAAAAAAAATCTTGTAAGCCTACAAGAAAATTTGCTGATTTTGAACCCACAATTTTTTGGAAAAGTTATCAAAAATGTTTTGCCAAAAATTAGTTAACTAAATTTTTTTTTTTATTTCAACTTAGTTCATATACTCAAAATAATACATAAGTAGATTTACTATTTTTTTTTGCTAATGCTGGTTAGCTAACTTAGCAAATTTTTAGTTGAGATTAGCATGTTAGCAAAAATATCTTGTAAGATTCATTTAGCGCATTAGCAATTTTAAACAAAATTTTAACTAATTTTTTTTTTCTAGATTTAAAATTGAGTTGACCAAATTTTTACAAGCATTTTTGCTAATATTAGCTAAATGAGTGGTAAATTTGTTTTTATTTTCAGAAAACATAAAATGGCGCTATCTCGGAAACTAAGACAGATAGAGCAAAATGGAGGGCATTTTTGGTTCTCGGGCCGGTCCTCTTCACATGTGTGGACCCTAATGGGCCCTAACTTTGGACCCAAAAAAGTTAGAATTCCATAAAATTTTAAAATGCTCATATCTCCGTAAATATTGCCGACACAACAAAAAGTCCAAAATCATTTTTGTAGCTCTCAACACGTAGAACAAGACCACAAAATAGTCAAAAGCTGTCCGAGTAATATTTTTGAAGTTATCGAGTTTTTTAATTCTCAAGACCCCAGTGGTCCCCTATAATCACGTATCTCAAAAACTAAGCAAGGTAGAGCGAAACGGACACAAATTTTGGATCAAAAATTATGACGATTTTTAAGGAACCCAACTAGGTCTAGGCCCATCGGGGTCTGGACCTATCGGGTCAGAACCCAACGGGGCCCTCAGATGTGTATGAACTAAGAAAAAAAAAATTAGTTAACTAATTATTGGCAAAACATTTTTGCTAACTTTAGCAAAAAAATTGTGGGTTCAAAATCTGCAAATTTTCTTGTAGGTTAACAAGCTTTTTTTGCTAACATTACAGTTTTTTTTTGAGTGTACACATTTGAGGACCCCATTGGGTTCGGACCCGATAGGTCCAGACCCCGATGGGCCTAGACCTAGTTGGGTTCCTTGAAAATCGTCATAGTTTTTGATCCAAAATTTGTGTCCGTTTCGCTCTACCTTGCTTAGTTTTTGAGATACGTGATTTTAGGCGACCACCGGGGTTTTGAGAATTACAAAAAACGATAACTTAAAAACTATTACTCGGAGAGCTTTTGATTATATTACGGTCTTGTTCTACGTGTTGAGAGTTACAAAAATGCTTTTGGACTTTTTGTTGTGTCGGCAATATTTACCGAGATATGAGCATTTTAAAATTTTCGGGAATGCTAACTTTTTTGGATCCAAAGTTATGACCCATTAGGGTCCACACATGTGAAGAGGACCGGCGATACTATGGAGAGCCCGAGAACCCAAAATGCGCTTCATTTTGTTTCCGAGATAGGGCCATTTAAAGTTTTCTGAAAATAAAAAAAAAATACCATTTTTTTTTGCTAATATTAGCAAAAAAGCTTGTAAAAATTTTTTGAGTTGACAATTTTAAATTTAGCAAAAAAAATTAGTTCAAATTTTGTTTAAAATTGCTAATGCGTTAAATGAAGTTTACAAGATATTTTTGCTAACATGCTAATCTCAACTAAAAATTTGCTAAAAGTTAGCTAACCAGCATTAGCAAAAAAATTAGTAAATATACTAATGTATTATTTTGAGTGTATTTGTCAAAAAATACGATATGTCAAACCTATTTTATGTTGTTGGTTTCGACGAGTAGATCTCAAAAATGTTCATTTACCTTTCCAAATACTCCTAATAATCAAAAAAGGCATCGTTTTGAAATTAAACAACTCAATATACAATGGGTACTATTCCTTTCTAAATAATTATGGAATCTGATCATTTTTAAACTCTGTCAAAAATATGTAAAACAACCTTCACTTTGAATAAGCCAACTTTTAGCAGATTTGGATATTTTAACTTAATTAACTGTCATTTAATTTTAGAAAATAATAGAAATTTTCTTATAATTTCACTGATTCTTTTTCAGAAGTTCAGATTGTTTATCCGAAATTAGCAGATTTTTCTGCTAAAATCAGCAGATTTTCAATCTGAAATCCGCAGAAAATTCTGATGTCTTTAAAGATTTGTCCGCTGATTCGATTAAGAGATTGTTTTAAAACCTAAGAATTCGTTTAAAAAGGTAAATATTTCAGAAATATCTCAAAACTATTTTTTTAGGTAATTTTAGTAATTTAGAATAACAAATCGGCAAAAAATAAAAGAATTTGGAAATTTCTTTGGGTAATTTTGGGGATTTCCGTTCTTAAATTTGGGAATATGAATAAAAATGAATCCGGCAACACTCCATTAATTCACTAAAACCATGTCTGCACTAACTGAAGTGTGGTTGTTGTCTAGAATAACTGTGTAGTGTAATAATATGGCGATGAGATGTCGCTGATCTCGAAAATGAAAAAAAAATAAATTTTTAACAAAATTAAAATCGTGATATCTCAAAAACTTTAACTTTTTTGAACTCAGCACAGGGAAATTAGTCAGAAAAGTGATATAAAAAGTCTTAAGTATGTAATTTTTTTTTTTCGATTTGCTCTTGGGTTTTGAAACTTTGACCGCGATGCGCCTCGTGATCCCGTGGTCCGATTTGGCCAAAAATTTCAGAATCGTATTTTTTGACCTAGTTTTACTATATTCCGCCTACACTTTTTTGAAATTCCAAAAAAAAAATAAAAAAATCAGTCTAGTAATGATACTCGAAATTGAAAAATTCAGCAACTTCTATATATATAAAAATGGATGTGTGTATGTATGTGGGTATGTATGTATGTATGTTCCGTATGGACTCGAAAACGCCTGGACCGATCTTGATGAAATTTTCAGGGAATATTCAGAAAAGCCTGGCGAGTAACACTGTCAAGTCGGATTTTTGATTATCCGTCTGTGGGCGGAGGGGCGTGGCAAAATCCAATTTTTGCATTCCACCACTAATGACATCTATATATAAAAAACGGATGGACCGATTTCGATGAAATTTAAATCAAAGATAATACTAACGGAGTTTTCACTATGTGCCAAATCTGAGCGTTATCGGACAAAGGAGCGTAAAATGCCATGCCACTTTGTATTGAATTGAAAGTTATTTCTGCCAGAGCTTCGAAGAATGAAATCCTTTTCGAATGAATTCTCAAAAAAATCCATTCAATTTTCATAGTCAGTGAATGCATTCGATTTCATAAATCAACATTGAATGCAGTCCTTGGAATTCATTCGATTGAATGAACGATTTTTTATCATTCCACTGCGAATGCAATCGATTTTTTAAATATATAGACCAAAACGGAGCCAAATTGTGGTCCATAGTATCGCCTACTCTCTTTACATACGATGACCCTAATGGGCTCTAATTTTGAATCCAAAAAAATTGGTGTTACCGAAAATTTAAAAAATGCACATATTAACTGCCTATACGACAAAAAAAATGTGAAGAGTGTTAGCGATACTATGGACAAAAAATTGCCTCCATTTTGCTCTATCTTGCCCAATAAGCCAAATTGCTTTAATTCAAGTGTAATTCAAGCGTAATTCCAGTCATATTTTTAATTTTCAAGCCTGGAATTATACTTGAAAAACACTGTAATTCAATAGCATATACCAGTGAAACGGATACTTGAATTCAAGTCAAGCAAAACAGTGTAAAAACACTTGAATTCAAGTCCTTAAAAAAGCGTAGTTCCAGTCGAACCAAAGAATATTTTTGAAAAATGACTTGAATATGGCTTGAAATATATTTTAATTCAAGCCCTATTCCAGTTCAATTCAAGGCTTATTCCAGTCCAATTCAAGCCTAATTCCAGTGTATTTCAATCAAATCTGAATAATTGGAACACATTAAAAAAACAAAAATTACCGTGCTAATTGCACTTATATTTGTAATTATTTATTTGCACAATATAAAAAAAGTTTATTTATGTAGTGATTTATAAATATTGACTTCTCGCGGCTCCATTAATCCTCCTTATTATCTTCAGAGATTTCATCGGAAAATGTTGTACCAAAAAGCCTAAGAAGGTAAAAATAATAACATTTTAATAAAGATTTTTCGGAAATAAAATTAATAAGCATAACTTACCACGAATTTGATATTTTTCCATTAAATAATCATTAATTTTTCCAAGATTTTGCGGTTTTTCTGATTTGTTATAAAAAATTTACAATATTTTTTTTCGTTAAAAATAAAAATGTTGTTTACAAAATGACAATTTTTTCAAACATTTTTATTTTTATTACGACTTGTTAAACTTGAATTTGACTTGAAATGAAAGCTTGAATTCCAGTTGAATTCAAGCGAAATTTCAAGGACTTGAATTTTAAGTTTTGTTGTGCTTAATGGGTGGTTAGTTTTTTTAAGTTTTTTATGCAATGAATGAAATTGAATGAAAAGAAAATCGATTGCATTCGCAAGTGAATGCATTCGATTTTTAAAAGTCGAATGAAAAAAAATCGAATGCATTCGATTTTTGAAAGTCGAATGAAAAATAAAACGAATGCATTCGATATTTATAAATCGAATGAGTCTAAAGTGAATTCATTCAATTCGCTAAAATGTGATTGGGGAATGCAATCATTAAATTTTCACTCAGAATGACAAATCGAATTAAGGAATGAAATCCTTCGAAGCTCTGATTTCTGCAAACTCAGCAATAATGCAAAAAACGGCTATATGTATGTTCCTCATGAACGCGAAAACGGCTGTACCGATCTTGGAGAAATTTTCAGGGACTATTTAGAATATCCTGGGGAGTAACACTGTGCGGTCAGATTTTTGATTCTCTGTCTGTGGGCGGAGGGGCGTGGCAAAATCGAATTTTTACATTGCACCATTATTGAAATCTGTATATAAAAAATGGATAAACCGATTTTGATGAAATTTAAACCAAAGATAGTGCTAAGCAATTACTAACTATGTGCCAAATTAGAGCGTTATCGGACAAATGTCACGCTCCTTTGTATTGAATTGAAAATATTTCTTCATGCATTGCAATAATGCAAAAGCGGCTGATACGATTTTAATCAAATTTTTAGCACTGACAGTACCAACGGAGTGCGGAACTATGAGACATGTTACACTACGATTGGAAAAAGGGGCCTAAAATGCCACGCCTCTTTTTTCTATATTACATTTTTTGCAATTTTCTTGGCGTTTTTAATCAAGATAGTGCTAATTAATTGCATATGAAGGCCATATAAGTTTATAATTGTAAAAAGGCGCGAAAACACAATGAATTTCATTTACAGGGGACATCACATGAGCGTTGGTCAAGCAAAAAAAAATATATATATATTCCGGCCACTTCCGCTATCCAGCAAAAACTACTAAGCCGATCCTAACTAAATTTCCTGCACTGATAGTGCTAAAAGACGGTGAAACTACAGGACACATAAGAACACGATTCGACAAAGCGGCGTAAGTTTCCCGCCCCTTTATGCTATACTCAACGTTATTTTATCTTTTACTACTGATAGTACGCGATTCGGCAAAGGGGTAAAAAACCCAATACGGGTAAACGAATAACGGGTAAACCAATTTCATTTAAATTTGCAGCATAGATAGTACTTACCGAGGACGCAAAATGAAACTTTAGCTATATTAAAAGCCACGATTCGATAAGAATGCGTAAAACGAAACGGTCTTTGTACTATAATTAACGTTACGTCTGTCTGTTTCTCTATAGATAGTGCTAACCGAAGGTGGAACTAAAGACTACTTCTGGACCCGGTCCCGTGCTTTAGTTTTTCCCGACACTGTATTTTAATATCCAGATGCAATAGAAAACAGAATCGATGTTTTCTCAGGGCCAGCAACGCGGACCGGGTAAGCTAGTTCTTATATATTTTTTAAAATACTAAAATTTTGCCGAATACCGAATAGAGGCCGAAACTCCATTATTCGGCCGGCGTCGATACCGAAACCGAATATTCGGTTGGACTCTACAAATCAGCTCTAAATCAATTATCTAAACAGAATTACGCAAGTTTTTGGTATGTGCAAAAATAAATGTATCGTGCCGTATGAGTGATATGGAAAATAAAATAAGACATTCAAACTTTAAAGCCAATTTTCTCGAAAACCAAAAATAACTGTTCTCTGAAAATTTTATATGATGTAGATACCCAGCAAAAAAAAGTGCGGAGTACTTCTATTTGGAGTGCTTTCAAACTATAACAAATGTAATGAAATACAACAAAAATAACAAAAAACACAAGAAAAAATCGCAAAGGACTTCTTTTCTACTCCATAAAAAGTTGATATTCAGCTCTTAACTCATTACCTTCCGTGACACTCCCATACAAAAGTAAGAAGATATGCAGTAGATAAGAAGTACTCCGAGCTTTCAAACAACTTCCAACTACTTCCCTGGAGTAGTTCTTATCTACTGAATATCTACTTACATTTGTATGGAGGTGTCGCGATAGGTAATGAGTTAAGAGCTGAATATCTATGAATTCTGGAGTAGAAAAAACTGTTTTTGTGTTTTTGTCTTGTGTTTTTTGTTATTTTTGTTGTATTTTATTACATTTGTTTTAGTTTTAAGGCACTCCACTGGGAAGTGGTAATGACTTTTTTTGCAGGGTAATGAAATGAACTTTAATTTAACTTTGATTTTTATTAATTATTTGAAATATTCAGACATAGTTCTGAATTTTTACCAAAATCTAATAATACCAATCGATAGCCCATACAAAACACTATAAATTAGATGTGTTTAGAAAATTTCAGAATCGTTGAGTTACTGTAGAAAAAATAAAATATAAAGCGACATAATGCAAAAATTGCTCAATTTTACCATGTTTGACCACGCCTATCTCGCCCACTTTTCCGAAAAACGAAAACTCTTGTTCCACGATTTGTTACTTTCATATAGGGCAATAAGCTCCCAAAGTTTGACTTTGATCCAACAACATTTTTTTTTCGTGGTACGTTGGAAATAAAAACCTTCATATATGCATCATATATGAACATTAGAGTGTCCCTTATTTTGGAAATGTTGGAAATCTTGAGACGGTACCCGCTCATTTTTTTCCTTTTGACTTAAAAATAACTCAGGAAAAATTTTACGCCCCTAGGACCACGCCTTCCCTACGCGACGGGCCCTTAAAGAGCGGGGCCTAAAAAATCATTTTTCCATACAAACCAAAAAATTTTTTTTTTGATTTTTAATTTTTTTGTTATTATTTATTATATTACTTGGTTTGCTTATTCACAACAAAAAATTTGATTTTGGTGGGATAAGTCTTTCAGCGCTAAAAAATTTTTCGCAAAAAAAAATTTTGAGCCGCCGGGGTCCTACAGTAAAAAATTTTTAAAAAATATTTTTTTTTAGTTTTGACCAGCAACGGTTTTAGCTGCTATGTTGCTTTAAATGATATATATTCATAAAAAAATATTTTTTGTATCTGTGACATCTTAATCGTGTTCTAAAAAAGGGTAAAAAATGCATTGATGATTTTTTTCGATACACGATAAAAATGTCACAAATATGAATAATATTTTTTTTGGAATATATATCATTAAAAACAACATAAAAACTAAAACCATTGCTTTTCAAAACTAAAAAAAAATATTTTTTAAAAATTTTTTACCGTAGGATTCCTACGGCTCAAAATTTTTTTTTTCGAAAAAGATAAAGATGTCACAGATATGAATAATTTTTTTTTTGGAATATATATCATTTAAAGCAACATAGCAACTAAAACCGTTGCTGGTCAAAACTAAAAAAAAATATTTTTTAAAAATTTTTTACTGTAGGACCCCGGCCGCCCAAATTTTTTTTTTGCGAAAAATTTTTTAGCGCTGAAAGACTTATCCCTCCAAAATCAAATTTTTTGTCGTGAATAAGCAAACCAAGTAATATAATAATTAATAACAAAAAAATTAAAAATAAAAAAAAAATTTTTTTGGTTTGTATGGAAAAATGATTTTTTAGGCCCCGCTCTTTAAAATTTTTCCTGAGTTATTTTTAAGTCAAAAGGAAAAAAATGAGCGGGTACCGTCTCAAGATTTCCAACATTTCCAAAATAAGGGACACTCTAATGAACATACATGGTCATTTTCACCCGGGGACTGAATATTTTTTTTTACATCAGTATTTGATTTATTTTGAGTATAATTTTTTTTAAATAATTTTTGTAAAAAAAAAATTTCGAGTGTAAACTTTTTGAGTGAAATTTTTTTTTGAGTGTAATATTTTTTTTTGTTTTTTTGAGTGACAAAAATAGTTTATAAAATATTAAGATTTTATAAAAAATTTCATGCAAAAATAGATTTTTTGAATTTTTTTTTAGTGATCCCAAAATTTCGTCTATTTTGCTCTATCTCTACATTTAAGGAAGTAATAGCAAATAAAGATTTTATAAAAAATTTCATTCAAAAATAGGTTTTTTGAATTTTTTTTAGTGATCCCAAAATATCGTCTATTTTGCTCTATCTCTTATATTTAAGGAAATAATGGCAAATAAAGATTTTATAAAAAATTTCATACAAAAATGGATTTTTGGAAATTTTTTTTCTGATCCCAAAATATTGTCTATTTTGCTCTATCTCTTATATTTAAGGAAATTATAGCAAATAAAGATTTTATAAAAAATTTTATACAAAAATAGGTTTTTTTAAATTTTGTTTAGTGATCCTGAAGTTTCGTCTATTTTGCTCTATCTCTTATATTTAAGGAAATAATAGCAAATAAAGATTTTTTTAAATATTCATACAAAAATAGATTTTTTGAAATTTTTTTTAGTGATCTATCTCTTATATTTAAGAAAATAATAGCAAATAAAGATTTTATAAAATATTTCATACAAAAATAGATTTTTTGAATTTTTTTTTTAGTGATCCCAAAATATCGTCTATTGCTCTATCTCTTATATTTAAGGAAATAATGGCAAATAAAGATTTTATAAAAAATTTCATACAAAAATAGATTTTTTGAATTTTTTTTTAGTGATCCCAAAATTTCGTCTATTTTGCTCTATCTCTTATATTTAGGGAAATAATGGCAAATAAAGATTTTATAAAAAATTTCATACAAAAATAGATTTTTTTAAATTTTTTTAGTGATCCCAAAATGTCGTCTATTTTGGTCAATCTCTTATATTTAAGGAAATAATCTATATAGGGGTTTTCGTATCAACTGACACAACTTGATCCAATGATTAATAATAATAATAATTTGATCCAATGATCAGTTTTTATTTATTTTTCCAATTTTTTATTTACAACTCATTTTAAATAATTTTAACCTAACCGAGAACTGGTAACAATGACCGTCGTCTCGTTGTAGCGAAATCGACCAAGGGTTTTGGTGGGAATCGAACCCACGACCCCCTGTTTCATAGGCTAGCACGCTACCAACTAGCCTACAGGGGCCCCCTAACTGACACAACTTTTGAAACCGATGTCTTCCGATCGGGATGAAATTTGCACCAAGGTTAGTCCTATTTGATAGTAGTTCAGACACAATTTTTCAACGAGATCGGTCAAGGACTCTCTGAGTTAGAGTGGGTCGAAATTTGACATTTTGGCAAAAGAGGTGTTTATTCTCATCCATATTTATTCTTACCTATTGTTTTTAGCAAAATGTGTCCCAAATAGTTTAGATAGCTATTTCTTCAGTCGATTTCTTTCAGTTTCGAAAAAAAATATTTTTTTTTTTATTCAAAAGAAAGCTTAGGTGATTTCCTTTAAGAGCTATGGGGTCACTTAGTGGGATATCTATAATTTTTTTTTTAACTTTGGAACACAAAAAACGTTTCTTCAATTTGCACTATTAGGCGTGGGACAGCTCACCAGTTTTCGATTTCGATCCGGGACACCCTCTAATTTTGAAAGGTTCGAAAAAGAAAGCATGAGCCAAAAAATAAGGGCAGTGGGGTGGGGCCATATGGCTTCTCATCGGGGTCAAAACTGGGCATAAAGAGATTAAAATCTTTAAAAAGCCCCACAACTGCCCTAGAACTGCCAATGGAGGGGTGCAATGTGAGACCGACCTCCATTAGTTTTCTGCCCCCAATATTTAATATTTTGGGGCTTACCATTCCTTTTCAAAGCGTGTTTAGCGTTTTTTTTAACACGGGATTTCGGGTCAAAACCCATCTGAAATTCCCCATTTTACTAATAACTTATGAACCACTGGACAGATTTCGCTGAAATTTAGTATTAATCTGACCGGAAGTATAACAAATATATACGCCACGCTTCAGCAGCTTGCCGAATATATTTTTCATTCTTCCGCTAACATTTGACATTTTAGCGTGTTTCACACAGCCAAAGAGACAGACGGACGGACGGATTTTCATGTCGTTAGGCGTTAGGGGTTTGATTTTAGACCAATGGTTTCTTTGGAAAAGTTTGTTACAATTTCTTGTAGATTTTGTTTTTGCTATACGATTTTTCAGTTTTTTCAGTCCATACAAATCGACCCGCCCTAATATATACACACAGAGAAATGTTTAGTTGGAATTCCATTATGTAAACGGAATTTTGATAAATCTTATAAATTTTTAGTTGTTATTGTAAATTTTTTATCACCATACCAAATAAATAACAGCAGTAATAATTAATAATCAATCGTGACCGAAAGGATGTATCAACAACTAATAATTTGGTAAATATACCCAAACTAAAAACTAAAAAAGTTTTTGAAAAATATTTAGTAAGTACAACCGTTTTTTTTAGTCTTTATTTTCCCTCTCAACCAATAATCATTTGTGTAAATTAATAAATTCCAAAAACATTAGGTAATAGTATCCACAACTGAAAATGTTGGTTAACTTAACCAAATTTTCAATATTTTTTTATTTTTGAAAAACTTTACTAAATTATAAATTTGTATTGGTATTCTTAACTAATAATTGGTCGTTAGGATTTCATTTCGATTACAAAAGTAAAACGTCAAAAAAATTAAAATAGTAATTAGTTTGAAGAGAAATTTTATTGTGTTCAGACGTTGTTTAAATTTAAAAAAAAAACTCATATAAAATTCCGTAAAAAATATTGCAAATTTTGACGGTAAGTTGATACCACTGCCGAAACACAAACAATTTAAATAAATAAATCTTATTTTAGATATTTGCACACGCAACTTTAATGCAGATGATATTTACCCAGAAGTTGACAATAAAATCAATTTTGAGCCAACTAGAAAAAACCTATGGGACAGTTAATAAATTAATAAAATTGCTTGAAAAAAATATTAAAAATTTTATTTCAATAGAAACAGTTAAAAAAAATATTGATTGGTACAACTATATAACGCTTTTTAAAATTCGATCACTCTAACCAATTTCAATTTTAACATAAAAATATTCGGTTCTTATAATAGATAATTACCGGTAGATACAACTGAATTGGCAGTAGAGGCAACTGAATTTGTGATAGTTGGTGCAACCGCAAAAATTCAGTTGGCAAACAATTCAGTTGCAACAACTGAATCTATTTTCTGTGTGTACAGATCTCATTCAGATTTCAAATAATAGGTAATGAGACCACCTTCAAAATGGCATTTCAAGAACCTTAATTTTTCGAAAGATATATCTCAAAAAGTGCTATTTTTAAAATCATGGAAAAACATATGTTAATAAAGACCTCTATACTTGTTAGGATTAGATTTTCAGAATGGTGAGTTGATTGGATCCTGAGATATTAATAAAAACATAGCAACAGGTAAAAAAAACGATGTATTTTCCTCAGAAAAAAATATTTGTTTGTTTTTTCTTTTAGAAACTGCACACCAAAAATAGTTTCAGTTGCTACAACTAAATTGTTTGCCAACTGAATTTTTGCGGTCCCACGAACTATCATAATATTCAGTTGCCTCTACTGTTAATTTCAGTTGCCTCAACTGTTAAAATTCTATTATGAGAACTGAATATATAAAAGCAAAAATTGACATTGGTCAGAGTGATCGAATTTAAAAAAGCGTTATATGGTAGCTCCAATCAATATTTCTTACACTGTTTCTTAAAAAATTAAATATTATATTATTTTTTTGATAATTTCTAGCGGATAACAAACCTATGTAAATTTTCGTATTCGCATTTTTGTTACCACTATCAGGATGTAACTTGTTACAATCCTCTGGACGAGACTTCTTCGAGACTGTATCATAATTTTTATTTTGGCATTTAGCTGAAAAATGCTTTTATTGTTGAGAATCTGCATTAATACCAAATGTGCAAACATCTAAAATATAAACCATATATCAAGAAATCTTTTTTAAATTTCAACTCAGTGAAACTGAAATAAATGTTATAAAAAACCGTCAGTTTTTGGAATTAAGAAAAACTGTAAATGCAGTTGTGTAAACAAGACCTTGAACCATCACTGAGCAATGTTTAAGGATTACCCCACTTTATCCGTAAAAGTTACAGAGGGTTAAAGTTGAAAAATCGATAAAAATGGCTTGAAATAATCCATAGTTTTTACATTATTTCGCTTTTTTTTTTAAGTTCTCCTTATATTTCAATCTTTACCGGCATAACACAAAGTCAGTACATATAAGAGATTATTTTAATGTTGGTTTGATAGATGCTTCATCGCTTGGTAAGAAGTTATAAGACGGTTAAATTTTGAAACCAAAAATTAAGAGTTTTTAAATTTTCGGGGTTTTTTGATCAGGGATTTCGGCCCCCTCTATAAAATGAAAAAAGTTGAACTAGAGTTGGTAGCTGTTGTAATTCTTAACATTTTGGAATTAATCATGTTAATGTGCCACGAATAGTTAAGGAGTTTCAGCAGATCAAAGTTCGCAAGAAAAAACGTAATTTTTTTAAAATACCAGTTTTTCGCGAGGCACATTCGCGGTTTCATTCGAAATTTGGTGGACTCTTGCGTAAACCGAGTTTTTTGTGAGTTTACATAAAAAAATCACTGGCGGGTTTATAAAAAATAAATTGCAAAAATTTTATGGCATTTTTGAAAATTGTGCGAAATTTGCAAATCTGTTTCCTATTTTTTTTAGTAGCAATTAATGCATCATGTTCATTTTAATACACCAAAAGACGTGCCTTAACGAGTAGAACTAATTTGCTTTTTGACTTTTTACTTTAAGCCATTCTGAGCGGAAAGCGCGATGATTTTATCTAAACCTGTTTTGATCTGGCACATCCAAGGCTTTACACGAAATCGGATGAAATTTTTTTTAAATGAAAGCCCACTTGATGTGTCATCATAAAATCACAGGCGGGTAAAAAAAATTTGATGATTATAGATTTTTAGGACCATATTAAATTTTCTTGTTATAAAAAAGCATCACCGATTTTTTTTTAGCTACTGGTACAATGATACGATTTTCCGTGATTTTCTTCAGTAATACCAACGCGTATTGCCTAAATATGTTATAAAAAATTGTGAAACTTTTCTTTTACCGCGAATTAATCGCGATTTTAGGTACTTAGTAGATATTTTTTTTTTAAATCGTTTGGTCATTAAAGGGTTAAATTTATATCATATATTTTAGAAGAAATTATATATCCTGGCATGTTTTAATAACGCATGCAACAAATGTGTAGAAAATAAAATCTTTAAAATATTTTTAAGATTTTTAAAACCGCTAAATCTTAAAACCGCCATAACTTTTGACCCCCTTGCGCGATTTAATTGACGCGAACGAATTTCTTATTCTTAAATAGCATCTAATATTTATGCCAACTTTCATCGATGTGCCATCAAAACAAAAATCACATCTTTTTTAACTCAAAATTTAAGTCTAAAACGGAACTCCTCACAGAAAAAAATAAAAAAAATATTTAATTAAAAAATTCGTAGATTTAATTAAAAAATTAATTAAATCCGGACCAATCACTAAAATGCGCAAATAAATTAAAAATATTTGTATGTCGTTAATTAAAAATAAATGGATATTTATTTAATTAAAAACTTAATACTATAAATTAAAAAATTTAATTAAAATTTAAAAAAAAAAATAATTAAAATTTTAATTGTATAAATTAAAAAATTAATTAAAAATATTATATTAAAAAAAAATAATTTGTAAAAACATTCTTTTTGAATAAAATAGTTAAAAAAAAAAAATATTTCTTCAAACTTTACCAACTTTATTTATGCCGTAAAGACATAGTCAGTGAGATGATTTTATAAAGTTGATTATAAACCTTTCATATACATACACATAAAACTATAAACAAAATGAGAATTCAAAAACCTATGTGAAAAATAAAAAAAAACTATCAACAAACTTTTTATACTTATGTATTTTTTGTATGTAATACAATGCAAGAGAAAAACACACACTCGCACACACACGGAAAACAAAACAAAAAATAAGTAAAGCTAGAAATTTAGTTAAACATTTAATTATATAAATTAAATACTTAATTAAAATTAAATTTGAAAACAATTAAAATATTAATTAAAATAAAGTTAAAAATTTAATTAAACAATTAATTATATTAATTAAAAGTTTAATTAATATTAAATTAAAAAACAATTAAAATTTTAATTAAAATAAAATATACGATATTATTTTCTGTGCTCATATAACAAATCAAAAAATTATAATACATAATTATAATTAGAGCCTGAGCTCGACTGTCTTTACAGAAAACAATAATTTAAAAATAACGACTATAAGTCGCCCTAAGTGGCAATCAGTATCTTTGGAAAAATGGCAACACCCAACATTTGTGTCTAAAATATAGACCATGTCTGGCAATGTTTGCAAAAATAAATACTTAGATCAGAATTGATGAAGGAGAGGAAGAAGAATAATGATTACTAAAAATAAGTTTGTTTACATGAAATTACAATAACAAACTCTTCTGTTAGAAAAAAACAATAGCAACAACCACACTTGAATTGAAAAAATCAGATTTAGTTGATACTTGCTTAACAGCCTACTTGGCGTATCGGTCTAGAGTGATTGTACGTTACAAGCAGTTAATAGCAAAGTATTACAGATGATGATGAGTTCAATCCTTGTCGGCTGCGATCTGTTAATAATTTTCACATATAGAGTTTTATTGACTATTAACTAAATAAACTTGACATTAAAAGTTTTTCTGAAGATTATTATAACTGGATAATATGAAACTAGTAAGAAACAAACCAGGATGTCTAAATTTTTAGAAAAATTAAAATTTTTCTTTCACACTTTTCTCAATTCAAAACCATATATCTAAAATAAGTTTAATTTATTAAAATTGCTAATATTTCGCAAAGTTAACAACTTACCGTCTAGATTTGCAACATTTTTTATGATTTTTTTTAGCAGTATTCTTTAATTAAAATTTTTTGAATTGTATTTCGTTTTTTATTTAATGAAATTATAATTTTTATTTTTTTACATTCTATTTGTTTAATAGAAATGAAACCATAACAATCAATTATTGATCAAGAATGCCAATACAAATGAATAGTTTAGTAAAATTTTACAAAAAATTTAAAAATATTTTAAATTTGGTTAAGTTAACCGACATTTTCAGTTGTCGATACAATTATTAAATATTTTTAAAATTTGTCAATTAAAGTAAATGATTATTGGTCGAGAGGGAAAATTTAGACTTAAAGAAACAGTTGCATTGACTAAATATTTTTCAAAAACTTAATTATATTTTAGTTTATTTAAGGTGACCAACTTATTAGTTGCAAATACGTCAATTCGGTCAATATTGCTATTTATCTTTTACTCTTGTTAGTTATTTGGTATGATGATAAAAT
Organism: Pegoplata infirma; assembly: GCA_963921195.1. NCBI lineage: Eukaryota > Metazoa > Arthropoda > Insecta > Diptera > Anthomyiidae > Pegoplata > Pegoplata infirma. The sequence goes on from CAWUER010000551.1 coordinate 24,586, forward strand.
CTTTACAATAACAACTAAAAATTTGTCAGATTTATAAAGATTCGGTTTTTATAATGGTATTCCAACTAAACATTTCTCTGTGTGTGGTACCAAAATACACTTTTCGAAATGTTTTTGGCATTCTTCTAAATGTTTTTAGCCTTCTGAGTTGGAATATGAACTCGGAAATGGTCTATCGTTTTTAGTACATTGTACATTAGACAATGTACATTGTACATTAGAGTGGCACTTAAAAATTAAATTTTGGATTTTCAATATAGGCGGAATTATGGGTAGTTGGGTCGAAAAATGATTGGGTAGAAATTTGATCCATGCCAATTTGAAGAAGTTTCGGGTTTTGAAGAAAAAGGACCATGACTTAAAAAAATTAAATATATATTAATTAAATTATGATTTTTTTCAGAGACCAATATAACAGTTACATGTTTGTTTTTGTTTTAAAAAAATCATTAAACGAATGTTATTAAAAACTTTTTGTTCAAACAATTTAAAAAAACTTTTATTTTATATTAGGTCTGTTTGTTTACTTAAATTTCTTACTATTTTTACTACAACTGGAAATTTTTGTTCACTTTTTTTACTGAAAATTTCCAGCATATTATTTTATATGTTTTATTATTTATGTAGACATTCACAGTAAAAATCTCTAACACATCAACATATTATTTTTTGTAATCCCGTTCTACCAATATTTAACAATTTTCCTTGTTTTTTTAACAAAAAATCTTATACTTTGCTTAAACGAGAACTACAGTTTTATTGGTAATTTTACAAATTTTTTTTCGTAATTGTATTCTACCATTTTAAAAGGTTATTTTACAAAAAAAAACTGTAATTTTACAACAAAGTTTTTGTTACGAGGATTCTAGTTGATTTACAAAAAAAAATTTTATTTTACAAAAATTATGTTATACGAGGATTTATGTTTAACAAAAAAAACATTTTTTTTTGTAAATTTTCTATATTTTTTTTTAATTTCCACGTCCCGGACAATTTTTTTATTGAAAATATTTAAAAAAAAAGTTGACAAAATTTTGAAATTATTATTACGAGGATTCTAGTTAATTTCAAAAAAAAAAAAAAACAGTTATTTTACAAAAATGATTTTATTACGAGGATTTATGTTGTTTAACACAAAAAAAATTGTAAATTTACCATTTTGGATTGTAAATTTACCATTTTTTTAAACAAATTTACCATTTTTTCTCGTAATTTTATCATTTTATCATAATTTTATCAATTCTAAATTACGAGGAAATCCTCGTAATTTTACGAGAATTTTAGCTACCTCCTATTTTACGAGAATAACCTCGTAAAATCACGAGATTTTTTGGTAACTTTACAAGGTTTTTTGTTAGTGTATGCGAGAATCGAGCACAATAAATAAATATTTTTGATTTCTTTCTTAAATTTCATACTGTTGTAAAAAAATTGATTAAGAAAATTACTTTTGGTCAAGACCCACCATTAAAATTCTGTCCAAGGTCTAATCATTGACCGATTGGGTCTTTCGAAAAAGTGCAGAAAATAAATTTGAGTGAAACTGACTTGTATTTATTTCCTACAGAAAAAAGTTAACAAAATTCCTGTCATAATATCGTGAACCTATATTCAAAATATGCCAACTCAAATTTGCTCGAAACGAGTTTCCGATGGCAAATAGCTCCCCCATGTAATATCTATCTGCAGCGACGTATCCAGGAATTTGAAAACGGGGGGGGCACAACTTTCAATTTTTTTTTTAGTCATCCCCGATTTAACTATGACTACACTCCCTATTAAAACCCCATTTAACCACCACCAACCCCCCCCCCCCCCCTATTTATTGCTTCACGTAAGAGTCATAAGTGAGAACCATAAAAATGTCTGTTTTGACAGATTTTTCTGCTGACTCGACCTAGATTATCCAGACAGAAATTTAGCAAACCGCGTCTGCTTAAATCAGCAGATCCTCATATGGATCAAAATGTTTTTTGGGCAGATTTTGGAGGTTTAAGTATTTTTGAGTATAGTTACAAATCTTTGTTCATTTGTGCAATTTTAACCCAGAAAAAGTGCTAGATTGAAAATTTTAGATTTATATCCAAAATAGTTGTTAGATATTCCAAATTCATATTCATTAAAAAGTCTGGTGATAGCGCTGTTTTAGATTTTAGCTTGTTTCGTGGTACCATGTGATGATTTTTCTATAAAAAAATTCAAAATTTAAGATTTTTTTGATAGAAAAATTATCAGAATCTAAAAAGTTTTTATATAATAATTGTTTCAGAATCTGATATACATAAATTTGTATAAAAATATTTGAGAATATGAAAATTTTACTATGGAAAATATAGTTTGGAATTTGATAGTTTGTCTACACAGAAAATAATATCGTATATTTTATTTTAATTAAAATTTTAATTGTTTTTTAATTTAATATTAATTAAACTTTTAATTAATATAATTAATTGTTTAATTAAATTTTTAACTTTATTTTAATTAATATTTTAATTATTTTCAAATTTAATATTAATTAAGTATTTAATTTATATAATTAAATGTTTAATTAAATTTCTAGCTTTACTTATTTTTTTTTGTTTTGTTTTCCGTGTGTGTGCGAGTGTGTGTTTTTCTCTTGCTTGTATTACATACAAAAAAAATACATAAGTATAAAAAGTTTGTTGAAAGTTTTTTTTTATTTTCCACATAGGTTTTTGAATTCTCATTTTGTTTATAGTTTTATGTGTATGTATATGAAAGGTTTATAATCAACTTTATAAAATCATCTCACTGACTATGTCTTTACGGCATAAATAAATTTGGTAAAGTTTGAAGAAATATTTTTTTTTAAACTATTTTGTTCAAAAAGAATGTTTTTACAAATTATTATTTTTTTTTAATATAATATTTTTAATTAATTTTTTTAATTTATACAATTAAAATTTTAATTATTTTTTTTTTAAATTTTAATTAAATTTTTTAATTTATAGTATTAAGTTTTTAATTAAATAAATATCCATTTATTTTTAATTAAGGACATACAAATATTTTTAATTTATTTGCGCATTTTAGTGATTGGTCCGGATTTAATTAATTTTTTAATTAAATCTACGAATTTTTTAATTAAATATTTTTTTTATTTTTTTCTGTGTATAAAAAAATACTAAGGATTCCAAAATTTTCTATAGAGAAAATGTTTCATATAACAATTTTTCAATAGGAAAAAAAATCTCCCAAAATATAACAATTTTCCTGAGAATCTGAAAATGTTTTTAAAAAAAATGTTTTCAGAATCTGAAAATCTCCTATAGATATAATATTTCAGAATCTCATAATTTAATCTTAGAATCTGGTAGTTTTAAATTTTTTAAGACATTTTTTTTATGATCCTCATGCATAATTTTTATTAGATAAAACCATTTTATGTGTTTCTTAAAAATATTTTAGATATTTCGATATAAATGGCTTTTTAGAAATGAAATTAGATTACGCTATTGAGTTTTTATAAAAGAACTAAAATCTTTTCTTTAAAAAGCAAAATATTTTGATACCTGTGTATTTTTTGTACAATGAGTTGCAGTGTATTAATTTTTAAAAATTTTCCAATCGAAAAGGGGGGGCACGTGCCCCCTGTGCCCACCCCCTGTATACGTCCATGTCTATCTGTCATAAAAATTTCTGAGCAAAAAAATAATTTGTTGTCGTTTTACATCCATTTTTGTTATTCTGCTAACTCAAAGTACACATTTTTTGGTGAAAATAAATGCCAAATAAATGTAAATTTCCAAAAAATTAAAAAAAAAAAAATTAGATCACATATCTTCACAGAAAAAAATAAAAAAAATATTTAATTAAAAAATTAGTAGATTTAATTAAAAAATTAATTAAATCCGGACCAATCACTAAAATGCGCAAATAAATTAAAAATAGTTGTATGTCGTTAATTAAAAATAAATGGATATTTATTTAATTTAAAACTTAATACTATAAATTAAAAAAAATAATTAAAATTTAAAAAAAAAAAAATTAAAATTTTAATTGTATAAATTAAAAAAATTAATTAAAAATATTATATTAAAAAAAAAAATAATTTGTAAAAACATTCTTTTTGAATAAAATAGTTTAAAAAAAAATATTTCTTTAAACTTTACCAAATTTAACTCGCGAAACTTGGAGCAGATGGCATAGGTACCACCATAATGCTTTCACCGCCACTCCAGCATTTCAAACTAAAACGAAATACCCTTACTGTCGCCAAAGCAAATCGAAGATGGAAGGAACTTGGGACAAGTCGTATAAGCAGAATTTTATGGCCACGCTATGATTTAGAAAGAACTAAATTCTTACTTACACTTACGAGAATAGAATGTCGTATGTTGACAGGTTTAATAACGGGACACTGTCTTGTCGGAAAACATGCCAAGAACATGAATCTTATTACGGACGCAAACTGTAAAAGGTGCGAGACACCAGACGTCGAAGAGACCATTGAACACATCCTGTGTCACTGCCCGGCTTTGGCACGAACTCGAATATCAATTATAGGAAGTTCACAGTTCGAGACTTTGGAGGAAATTACGAGGATAGACCTGAAGAGCTTGAAACAATTCGCAATGAAGGTCAATGTATTTAGTTTACATCGATAAGCGGAAAAAGTTTTGTGGTATCGCTATGGACCAATTGGTCTATGCGGAGTGCCCATCTGGCACCGCCACCCTAACCTAACCTAACCTTACCAAATTTATTTATGCCGTAAAGACATAGTCAGTGAGATGATTTTATAAAATTGATTATAAACCTTTCATATACATACACATAAAACTATAAACAAAATGAGAATTCAAAAACCTATGCGAAAAATAAACAAGTAAAAAAGATAAATTCGGCCGTGCCGAATTTTAAATACCCTCCATCTGTATCCCAGTATTTATAAATTAATACGATTTTCTAATGCACGTTCTTTAAAAATTTAATATCAATGGCACAGATTAATACAGACTCGACAATTATAACAAGTGTCAAAAAAGTAGTCTTTAACCATATGGTTATTTTTTTCAAATTATTCTACTAAATAGGTTAGAGAGAGAAAACCAATATAACACGCCATACGAAAAAAAGGTAGAACGGCTTTTATTGTTTTACTCACTTCTAACTAGTAGAAAGTGTTGCCATGCTTTAAACCAGCTAAAAACCGATCTGTATCTTCAAAAATCGCTAAGTTTTTACCCATTTTTGTTTTACAACTCTACTGTCTAGTCTGAAATATAGTCTGTGTCTATGGTGTTTAGAAAATATTTTTTTTGCCCATTACCAGGGCTGGAAAATCTCTAAACACCGTTTCTGTTAAAATAGCGTGTTTTTTTTTGTAAATTTATATGAATATGTATATCAAAATTGCTACACTAAAAAAATTATAACGGTAGATTCCACTACAAAAGACAGTTAAAACAACTACATTTGTTGTTGTTTAGACGTCTACGCTGTTGTTTTTAACTATTAATTAAAACGTCTCCCTATTGTCACCCGCGGATCTTTATGGAATTGGTTTTATTTTGTAGATCAGAAAAAATAAAGGGACACATATTTTTTTTAGCGGCCCAAATTCATATTTAGGGGGTAAAAAGGAGGGGGAAGACAAGGCAATTTTTAAGTTTTTAATTCAATTCCATTTTATGAGGACAATTGCGGAAAAACGCTTTCCGCTCCAATTTGTTAACATTCATCAAAACAAAAAAAAAAAAAACGAAACGAAATGTTAACTTCCATTAATTTCTCAATTTAATTTAGCATCGTTTGGAATAGTTTTGTAAAATATTACACATTTTCGATGAAATATTGATAAAATTAGCTTATTAAGGTACCTACAGACGACGCAATATTATGCACAATATTTTTGACGTTTTCCCACAATTGGCATACATAAAAATACTGAAATCGATTTGATTTGTAAAAATAATATTTATAAAATTTATTCTTAATGAATAAAATTTATTTAAAAAAAAATTAATTAACTTATTTTATTTCAAATTTTTAAATTAAAAAAATTAAGTAACTCAAAATAAAAACTTATTAATGGTAAAATTAAAAAAAAAAGCCACAAATGAAAAAAAAAAAAAATTATACTCTCGGCCAAACCGGGAGACGAACCTGGTGCCCCCAAATTAATATCCGACGACACTACCATTAGACCATTGGCAGCATTAAAAATGCATGTTAAATTCGCAACTCTGTTAGAAGGTTTGTTTGATTATAACACAGCAATGCTTAAAATAACTTATATACCCAGTGGTAGGTATACCCAGTGGTAGGTATACCCAGTGGTAGGTATAACCAGTGGTAGGTTTAAAAATATATTCCTAGTTTTTTATAGGGATCATACTATACTATAAGCTAACAAAATTAACCGTTACTAACAGTGTTGCCAGAAATCGTTTGTAAGAATTGGACGCAAAATATAAATATATTGAATGTGTTTGATATTGATCTTATCCAAGAAATTATAAAAAAAAACAATTAAAACACAAATAAAGAGTGGATGGTATATAAAAAATGTAGAAAATAAATTTTTTTTTTCCGAAAATTATTTCATTTACCCAATGACAAAGAATACAAAAGATTGTTAGGCCGAATATAAATTATTAAGGTGATTTTAATAAATTCTAATTTTATAAACAATATTAAAGCTAAAAAATAAATAAAAAAAAAAAAAAAAACTTCATCCCGACCATGATTCAAACCTGCGACCATATGAATGATAAGCCAACACTGCAGCCATCATACCACAGACTGTTTCTGAATGTCTTAGCAATTTAACGACTATCTTAAAAGAGATAAACAAAACCGAGCATATTACAACAAACCCTCTACTGCTGTGTATAAAAAAAGTTTTGTTGAATATACCCAGTGTTGCCAGATAAGGGGATTTCTCCCCAAAATGGGGATTTCGAGTTTGGTTTAGGACAAGATTTCCAGGGGAGGAATTTGGGGATTTCGTAAAATTTTGGGGATTTTTTCTAAAATTTGGGGATTTTTTTATTTCAAAAGTTAAAAATTAAATTTTTAAAATTTTTAAAATTGTTAAGACTATTACCAATTAATGATATTGATATTGGTACAGAATGCAGTCAAAAATTACAACTGCATTCATTTGTTAATGCCAAAGTAGTAAAATTGGAATAACAATGCATTAATTATTTTTTGACGTTTTTTGAAAAACAAAAATATTGTTTTTAAATGCACTAAAATTGCAGTCTTTAGAAGCTGGTAGACAACTGTTTTTTTGTTATTTTCCCCGTAAAAATGTCCATCATTGGGCAAGAAAAAAAAATTTAGGTCGGGAGCAACTTTAGTAAATAATAAATATTTTACGAGGGTCGAACAAAGTCAATTGTTTTCAAACTCAGAATAGTTTATATTCAGTTGTCAAATAATATTTCTAACGACATACAAAAATACTAAAAGTCAATCAATACATAAGATATCAATCAATACAGCTAAAGAAACCATTATTTTTTGACCTCCAATACTTTTGACCACCAATTTATTTGGGAACAATACAAATATATTTTGCTTATTTATTTTAGAACATCTACTTAAGTGCAAAGTAATCTTAAGTGCAAAGATATCAAAATAAAAAATATTTTTTTGTTTACAAAAAATTGGTGGTCAAAAGTTCAATAGGTACTGGTGTCTCCAACTGTATTGACTGACTTTTAGTATTTTTGTGGCACGTTTAAAAAATTATTTGACAACCGAATAGAAAATTTTGGAGTATTACCTCCTAACACGAATCTGTCATCAGAAAAGTTATATCAAATAGCCTTTCCGAGATATAGGCATATTAATATTTTGTGAACCAAGCCTTCAAAACCAACAATTCTTTTAATATTGGAAGAATTAAAGGAATATATTTTTTTATTCAAATTTCTTATAAAAAATCCTAACATATCCCAAAAATACGGGCTCGATACGATCAGGGATACCTTTAGGTAATGTCAAGGAAGTTGACAACGTCCTTTTTGTAATAAATATCCAAATTTGGCAAGAAATTTCCTGTTCAAACCAGGTATGTAAAATTGACACTCTGAGGTTAAAATTTAAAATTGATTATATCCAAAAATATTTGCAAAAAAGAGTCAAAATTATGAACCAAATATGCATATTTTTAACCCATTTCGATCCTCTGTTCGATTTTTCGAACAGTAGAGAACATCTTTTTCAAAAAAATATTTATGTAAGAAAGAGACGGAATTTCGGGTATATATGGTTATGGAATGTTAAGTCTCATGTTTCTGCATTAAAAAAAAATATCCCCGCTTCACCAACGCAATTTATGTGTCCATGAAATGCAATGCAAATCAGCACAAAAATTGTTTCGAGCAAAAACGAAAATTTTGCATTTTTTGATTTTCGGCTCTTAATTTTTTTGACTAATTTAAAAATTTTTTAGATTTAATTTATTATCAAATTCCACTAATTTGAATTATTTTGAAACTATTTATTTTGAAAATAATGAAATAAATTAATAAAATAGCAAGTAAATCCAAATATAAAAATGGCATAAAAAGTTGAAATGCAGGCTTTTCTGGGAAAACGGCACATTGAAATTTTTTTTTTGAAAAGATTTTTGAGATCAGCGGGTACTAATTACCCTAAAAAAGTACCTTTTTCCAAAAAAGAAAAATAAAATTGAATCTTGGTCCAAAATGGCTTAAAGATACGTTTTTTTGTACCAATTTTAATATTTTTTTGGTAATATTGAGAGAAAATTTAAAAGACATTTTCTTAAGTATTCCTGTCATCAGAAAAATTAAATTTCTTAAGATTGGCAAAGTGTGTGTTAAAGTTTTATTTCAAACCCACCCCCAATAAAATTACCTATTTTTTGCAAGAAATCCAGTCTCGATGCTATCAGAACATGTAAGGAAGTTCAAAATGTCCTTTTTTAGTTTTATCCTTAACTATTCGAATTGTGAAAAAATCCTGTAGATACTCAAATAAAGAGAACGTGGTTAAAATCTAAATTTCGTTGAGTATATTCAGAAATATTTGCAAAAGCAAATATCTGATTTGAACCGTATTTTTTTCTTTTTTCAAAATTCGAATTGTTATAAGTAAGGATGAGATTTTCATGCACTAAAAAATCGAAAATATGCGCTTAAATCATGCACTAAAAAATTCAAAATATGCACTAAAAAACCAAAAAATATGCACTAAAAAATAAAATCTGTGCAATAAAAATCTTGTTTTCATAGGAAAAACTTCTTAAAAAGCAAAAAGTAATGCCGGGTTTAAATAGTAACATTTAAAACTTTATATAAGCAAGATTTTTTAGAAATTAACACAATTTATAAAAAAAAAAAATTAAAGAAAAAAAATGTTTTTTCTTATTGCAAAATAAAAAAATATGCAAAAACAAATCGATGCCATTTTAATGCAAATTTCTTAATTCGGGAAGATAATTGGTCTATATCGTTTTTAGACTATCGACAAAAACATGCATTTGCATGGAAATCTCATCCCTAGTTATAAACATAAAACCAAAAAAAATAAATTTTTAACTTCCTTACAATGTTCTGATAGTATTCCTGATCTTATCGAGGCCGTATTTTTTTCAAAAGTTATGTAATTTTGTAGGGAAGAGGAATAAAAAGACTACATTTACACTTTTTTAATATTAACAGAATTCTTGGATTTGGGGGCTTGATTCACAAAAAATTCAAATTCCCAAATCTCGAGAAGGCGATTTAATACCACTTTTTTATTTAAAATTTAATATTTAAATATCATAAAAATTTAAATTAATATAAAATATTGTTTAATAAACAAAATTTTTTTAATTAAAAGAGAGTTTTTATTTAATTATTCATTGATTTTTTTTTGGGGATTTTATATAATTTGTAGGGTATTTTTGGGGATTTCATTTTTCAAATTGGGGACAAGACCCAAATATTTTCTGGCAACACTGAATATACCATATTTTTTCCACCAAAATTCAGTTTCGCTTTTAAAGAAAAACAAAACTACATTTAATTAATAATTAATTACTGCACATTCATATATTTGCAAAAACTGAGAAAAATCAATGACTCGATAAATATAATGACGGGTATAGATTTAGGTGATTTAAATAAAATTATAATAATAAACAATATTAACAAACAAAAAAAAAAAAAAAAATATCTTGGGTCCTAAGATGATTCGAACTCGTTACTCCATGTATGAAAAGCCAACACTCTAGCCATCATACCACAGACTGATTAAAAGTTTTACAATTTAGCGGGTATGTTAAAAGAACGAGAACCAAAACAGATAAATTAAAAAAAGCATTTAAGTAAACTGGAGTAATAACTCTTAAAACATAAAATATTAACAATATTTTTCAAATGTATTTAAATATATTAAAGGCCAAGATAAATCATCTTCTAAATGTGTCAATTTTGCTCCAAATTTGCTCATATTTTCTACATAGGCCAAAAAGACCATATTTACACTCCATGTTAAAATTTGTTTACATACGTTAATCAGAATTTGAGTTATAGTATTTTACATGCTAGGTTTGTATGGGGGGTGTCACACCCCTTTTTTCTATTCCGCCCAAATTTTACATATAGATCAGACATGCTAAAATATCATTCTATACCAAATTTCATTCTAATCTGTTAAACAGAAGCCGAGTTATAGCATTTTGAATGCTAGGCTAATGTGGGAGGTGCCACTCCCCTTTGTCCAATTCTTCTAAAATTTTACACAGACATTGTACATGGTATAATATTATTCTGTACCAAATTTTATTTGAATCTGTAAAGTAGAAGCTGTGTAAACGCATTTTGTATTTTCAAAATTTTAGAGGTGTCGTTAAACTTTCACTCATAACTTTTGATCGGCTGGGCCGATTTCGCTCAAATGCAATACCAAACTTCTCGGGAGAACTTCCAACAAATATGTTAAGTTTCAGTCATCTCTGTGTAATATTTTGTCCGCTACAGCATTTTCAACAGACAGACAGACGGACAGACGGACAGACGGACATCGCTAGAATGTCTTAAAATCGATCGGGCATCATGAATATATATACTTTATGGCGTCCCAGACCGATATTTCGATGAGTTACAAACAGAATGACAAACTTATATATACCCTCTATCACTAAGTGGAGGGTATAAAAAAAAACTTTCAACAAACTTTTTATACTTATGTATTTTTTTGTATGTAATACAATGCAAGAGAAAAACACACACTCGCACACACACGGAAAACAAAACAAAAAAAAATAAGTAAAGCTAGAAATTTAATTAAACATTTAATTATATAAATTAAATACTTAATTAATATTAAATTTGAAAACAACTAAAATATTATTTAAAATAAAGTTAAAAATTTAATTAAACAATTAATTATATTAATTAAAAGTTTAATTAAAATTAAATTAAAAAACAATTAAAATAAAATATACGATATTATTTTCTGTGTTATTGCATTTGCCATGCTGAACACGAATCGTGTAAAGATTTTGATATCTAATGACTGGTTCTCGAGATATTGCCATTTTGAAATATCGGTAAATAGTGTAAATAAATATAGTTTGGAATTTGATAGTTTGTCTACACAGAAAATAATATCGTATATTTTATTTTAATTAAAATTTTAATTGTTTTTTAATTTAATATTAATTAAACTTTTAATTAATATAATTAATTGTTTAATTAAATTTTTAACTTTATTTTAATTAATATTTTAATTATTTTCAAATTTAATATTAATTAAGTATTTAATTTATATAATTAAATGTTTAATTAAATTTCTAGCTTTACTTATTTTTTTTTTGTTTTGTTTTCCGTGTGTGTGCGAGTGTGTGTTTTTCTCTTGCTTGTATTACATACAAAAAAAAATACATAAGTATAAAAAGTTTGTTGAAAGTTTTTTTTTATTTTCCACATAGGTTTTTGAATTCTCATTTTGTTTATAGTTTTATGTGTATGTATATGAAAGGTTTATAATCAACTTTATAAAATCATCTCACTGACTATGTCTTTACGGCATAAATAAATTTGGTAAAGTTTGAAGAAATATTTTTTTTTAAACTATTTTGTTCAAAAAGAATGTTTTTACAAATTATTATTTTTTTTAATATAATATTTTTAATTAATTTTTTTAATTTATACAATTAAAATTTTAATTATTTTTTTTTTTTAATTTTAATTAAATTTTTTAATTTATAGTATTAAGTTTTTAATTAAATAAATATCCATTTATTTTTAATTAAGGACATACAAATATTTTTAATTTATTTGCGCATTTTAGTGATTGGTCCGGATTTAATTAATTTTTTAATTAAATCTACGAATTTTTTAATTAAATATTTTTTTTTATTTTTTTCTGTGTATAAAAAAATACTAAGGATTCCAAAATTTTCTATAGAGAAAATGTTTCATATAACAATTTTTCAATAGGAAAAAAAATCTCCCAAAATATAACAATTTTCCTGAGAATCTGAAAATGTTTTTAAAAAAAATGTTTTCAGAATCTGAAAATCTCCTATAGATATAATATTTCAGAATCTCATAATTTAATCTTAGAATCTGGTAGTTTTAAATTTTTTAAGACATTTTTTTTATGATCCTCATGCATAATTTTTATTAGATAAAACCATTTTATGTGTTTCTTAAAAATATTTTAGATATTTCGATATAAATGGCTTTTTAGAAATGAAATTAGATTACGCTATTGAGTTTTTATAAAAGAACTAAAATCTTTTCTTTAAAAAGCAAAATATTTTGATACCTGTGTATTTTTTGTACAATGAGTTGCAGTGTATTAATTTTTAAAAATTTTCCAATCGAAAAGGGGGGGCACGTGCCCCCTGTGCCCACCCCCTGTATACGTCCATGTCTATCTGTCATAAAAATTTCTGAGCAAAAAAATAATTTGTTGTCGTTTTACATCCATTTTTGTTATTCTGCTAACTCAAAGTACACATTTTTTGGTGAAAATAAATGCCAAATAAATGTAAATTTCCAAAAAATTAAAAAAAAAAAAATTAGATCACATATCTTCACAGAAAAAAATAAAAAAAATATTTAATTAAAAAATTAGTAGATTTAATTAAAAAATTAATTAAATCCGGACCAATCACTAAAATGCGCAAATAAATTAAAAATAGTTGTATGTCGTTAATTAAAAATAAATGGATATTTATTTAATTAAAAACTTAATACTATAAATTAAAAAAAATAATTAAAATTTAAAAAAAAAATAATTAAAATTTTAATTGTATAAATTAAAAAAATTAATTAAAAATATTATATTAAAAAAAAAAATAATTTGTAAAAACATTCTTTTTGAATAAAATAGTTTAAAAAAAAATATTTCTTTAAACTTTACCAAATTTAACTCGCGAAACTTGGAGCAGATGGCATAGGTACCACCATAATGCTTTCACCGCCACTCCAGCATTTCAAACTAAAACGAAATACCCTTACTGTCGCCAAAGCAAATCGAAGATGGAAGGAACTTGGGACAAGTCGTATAAGCAGAATTTTATGGCCACGCTATGATTTAGAAAGAACTAAATTCTTACTTACACTTACGAGAATAGAATGTCGTATGTTGACAGGTTTAATAACGGGACACTGTCTTGTCGGAAAACATGCCAAGAACATGAATCTTATTACGGACGCAAACTGTAAAAGGTGCGAGACACCAGACGTCGAAGAGACCATTGAACACATCCTGTGTCACTGCCCGGCTTTGGCACGAACTCGAATATCAATTATAGGAAGTTCACAGTTCGAGACTTTGGAGGAAATTACGAGGATAGACCTGAAGAGCTTGAAACAATTCGCAATGAAGGTCAATGTATTTAGTTTACATCGATAAGCGGAAAAAGTTTTGTGGTATCGCTATGGACCAATTGGTCTATGCGGAGTGCCCATCTGGCACCGCCACCCTAACCTAACCTAACCTTACCAAATTTATTTATGCCGTAAAGACATAGTCAGTGAGATGATTTTATAAAATTGATTATAAACCTTTCATATACATACACATAAAACTATAAACAAAATGAGAATTCAAAAACCTATGCGAAAAATAAAAAAAAAACTTTCAACAAACTTTTTATACTTATGTATTTTTTTGTATGTAATACAATGCAAGAGAAAAACACACACTCGCACACACACGGAAAACAAAACAAAAAAAAATAAGTAAAGCTAGAAATTTAATTAAACATTTAATTATATAAATTAAATACTTAATTAATATTAAATTTGAAAACAACTAAAATATTATTTAAAATAAAGTTAAAAATTTAATTAAACAATTAATTATATTAATTAAAAGTTTAATTAAAATTAAATTAAAAAACAATTAAAATTTTAATTAAAATAAAATATACGATATTATTTTCTGTGTTATTGCATTTGCCATGCTGAACACGAATCGTGTAAAGATTTTGATATCTAATGACTGGTTCTCGAGATATTGCCATTTTGAAATATCGGTAAATAGTGTTTGAAAAAAAAAAAATGCTTATATTTATGTAACTTTCAAACTATTTATCAGATTGAAACATTATGCGTGGGGCAAATAAAGTCAATGATATAAGCTCTCAAAATAGCTAGTTTGGAGTGACCCTATTACAGAGTGCCAAAGTTGACCACCCTGAGATTAAAAGGCTTTCGGAGCTAGTAACTTTTAAAAATATGCAAAGATTTTTAATTTTTTTTTTTTTTCAGTTTTTGCAATTACCGTACTAAGGATAACAAAAACCAAAAAAAAAAAATTATGAAAATTTAAAAAAAAAATGTATTTTTATTTTCCGACAAAATATGCCAACTATAAAAAAATATTTGTTTTTTGTCATAGTAATAAATGCCAACTCTGAAAAATACGCAAACAAGTGCAAAATATGAAATTTTTGGCATAGGTAAAAATTATTTAGAATATTTAAACCATCTTATGGAAGGTACATTGTTTTTTGTTACAATAATATGCGAAATAACTAGTTTTTTAGCTCTCCTGAATAGTAAGCTTTTTCGAGTTGGCATTTATTGAATATAGTTCGACGGTATAAAAATGTCCAATTGAATAAAATAATATTACAAAAACTAAACAAAATTGAATTTTGAAGATGTTTAGAATTTTTTCAAGATTTTTGGCGATTTTTGACATATATTTTTCCCCAGCTATTATTACGTAAATAAAGTTTATTTTTTTATTATAACATATAATTCTTTTTTTAACGAAAACTAACCAAAATTGACTTTTGGCGATTTCTGGCACAACCTAATTGGCGATTACATAAAAATATTGACAACCCTGCTTGCTCGTTTTAATTTTATAATAGAGCTCGATTCCTTTAAGTGACCATTTTTAAATCAAAAACTAAACGGTGGTTCACAAATAAATTAAAAAACTTTTCATTAAGAAATATTTTACATGTGTTTAAAAAATCTTCAACTTGAAAAACATCTTTATTATACCCTCCACTTATTGTTAGTGAAAGAGGGTATATATAAGTTTGTCGTTTAATTTGTAACTCACCCAAACTAAATATATTTATTGGAAGTTCTCCCGAGCAGTTTCGTATTGCATTAGAGCGATATCGGTTCAGCGGTTTAAAAGTTATGAACGAAAATGTAAAGACACCTCAAAAATTTTGGCACATTCAACATAACCTAAAAATACAAAATGCTTAAATTCGGCAGCTGGTATTTAAACAAGTACGAACATATTTTTTGACAAAAAAAAAAAATAAAAAAATCGCATATTTTTTTTTACCAAAAACATTTTTTTTTCGCGGATTTTTTTTCAAAAGCAATTTCCTTTTAAATAAAGTTTTTTGCAATAATCTTTCTGAAATTGTTGAGGGTATCAATATATTCGGAAAGGTCGAATTTAACTTCTTACTTGTTACTTTTTTGTCTTGTTTGTGCGGATTTTGAAGTTATTGAAAAAAAATTAAAAAAAAAATGTTAGTATATTAGAGGTCAGTATTTCTGTGATTATTTTATGAACGTGATTATATCATGAACTAGTCCAATAGCCTGTCCCTGCCAGGCGGAACACCAAATCCATGGAAGTATAAAGAGGGTGGGCACAGGGGGCGCGTGCCCCCTTTTCGATTTGACATTTTTTAAATTTTATTAAAAATTAAAAAAAAAGTAATTTCTATTGAAATATCAGTAAAATATGTTTAAAAGCACATAATATTGCTTTTATCTAATAATATTATGCATTAGGATCATAAAAATAAATTTCTGGTAAATATTTTCAAACAATTAGATTCTAAGACACTTATTCTATATTCTATGGGAAATTCTCAGATTCTGAAAAGTTTTTTCTTTAGAAACATTTTTAGATTCTAATAAATTTTTTCATATGGTTCTCACTTTTGTTTAACTCTTACGTAAAGCAATAAAAAGATTTGTTTTTAAATCTTCAAACTTGAATGTTTCGAAAATGGAACGTGCTAACTTACGAATACGTAGCAGTAGATCCACAAAAAGGCGCATTCGGTATATCGAACGCGAATATCAGAAAAAATGCTATACTCTTGAAAAGTTTGGTAAGATGATTAGGAATATGGGGGTAAAACTCCTTTAAGTTCATATATTTTGATTTTGGTAATTAATTTTTTTATTTTTTTTTTTTGCAATTCAATGGATTTTTGTAAAAAGTGCTCACAATCAGTCGAAGATTTTGATATTTATCGCAAAAACCAATTCGAATGTAACATTTCTGACGGTGACACTTTTAGATTACATTTTGTTTCCAAAAACCGTTTCTTAAAAAAAATCGTTGAATCTAAGAATTTGTCAAACATTATTTTCTTCAAAAATTTAGTTATTCAAATGAAAATTTGTAGATTAAAACATTTCTCCTGCACAAAGTTTTTTAGATTTCTACACCATTTACAGATGTAATTCGAAAAAGATCAATTGTAATTCGAAGATTCTATTTGTAATTCGAAGATTCCATTTGTAATTCGAAGATTCCATTTGTAATTCGAAGATTCCATTTGTAATTCGAATACTCCAATTGTAATTCGAAGATTCCATTTGTAATTCGAAGATTCCAATTGTAATTCGAAAAAGATCAATTGTAATTCGAAAAAGATCAATTGTAATTCGTAAAAGATCAATTGTAATTCGTAAAAGATCAATTGTAATTCGAAAAAGATCAATTGTAATTCGAAAAAGATCAATTGTAATTCGTAAAAGATCAATTGTAATTCGTAAAAGATCAATTGTAATTCGAAGATTCCAATTGTAATTCGTAAAAGATCAATTGTAATTCGAAAAAGATCAATTGTAATTCGAAGATTCCAATTGTAATTCGTAAAAGATCAATTGTAATTCGAAAAAGATCAATTGTAATTCGAAAAAGATCAATTGTAATTCGTAAAAGATCAATTGTAATTCGTAAAAGATCAATTGTAATTCGAAAAAGATCAATTGTAATTCGTAAAAGATCAATTGTAATTCGAAAAAGATCAATTGTAATTCGAAAAAGATCAATTGTAATTCGTAAAAGATCAATTGTAATTCGAAAAAGATCAATTGTAATTCGAAAAAGATCAATTGTAATTCGAAAAAGATCAATTGTAATTCGTAAAAGATCAATTGTAATTCGTAAAAGATCAATTGTAATTCGAAAAAGATCAATTGTAATTCGAAAAAGATCAATTGTAATTCGAAAAAGATCAATTGTAATTCGAAAAAGATCAATTGTAATTCGTAAAAGATCAATTGTAATTCGAAAAAGATCAATTGTAATTCGAAAAAGATCAATTGTAATTCGTAAAAGATCAATTGTAATTCGTAAAAGATCAATTGTAATTCGAAGATTCCATTTGTAATTCGAAGATTCCATTTGTAATTCGAAGATTCCAATTGTAATTCGAAAACAACGAGTATAAAATCGTTTCTTACGCCTTTAAAAACATTGTTTTTTTGTTGATTTACTCGTTGGTTTTCGAATTACAATTGGAATCTTCGAATTACAAATGGAATCTTCGAATTACAAATGGAATCTTCGAATTACAATTGATCTTTTACGAATTACAATTGATCTTTTACGAATTACAATTGATCTTTTTCGAATTACAATTGATCTTTTTCGAATTACAATTGATCTTTTACGAATTACAATTGATCTTTTTCGAATTACAATTGATCTTTTTCGAATTACAATTGATCTTTTTCGAATTACAATTGATCTTTTTCGAATTACAATTGATCTTTTACGAATTACAATTGATCTTTTACGAATTACAATTGATTTTTTTCGAATTACAATTGATCTTTTTCGAATTACAATTGATCTTTTTCGAATTACAATTGATATTTTACGAATTACAATTGATCTTTTTCGAATTACAATTGATCTTTTTCGAATTACAATTGATCTTTTTCGAATTACAATTGATCTTTTTCGAATTACAATTGATCTTTTACGAATTACAATTGATCTTTTACGAATTACAATTGATCTTTTTCGAATTACAATTGATCTTTTTCGAATTACAATTGATCTTTTACGAATTACAATTGGAATCTTCGAATTACAATTGATCTTTTTCGAATTACAATTGATCTTTTACGAATTACAATTGGAATCTTCGAATTACAATTGATCTTTTACGAATTACAATTGATCTTTTACGAATTACAATTGATCTTTTTCGAATTACAATTGATCTTTTACGAATTATAATTGATCTTTTACGAATTACAATTGATCTTTTACGAATTACAATTGATCTTTTACGAATTACAATTGATCTTTTTCGAATTACAATTGGAATCTTCGAATTACAAATGGAATCTTCGAATTACAATTGGAGTATTCGAATTACAAATGGAATCTTCGAATTACAAATGGAATCTTCGAATTACAAATAGAATCTTCGAATTACAATTGATCTTTTTCGAATTACATCTGTAAATGGTGTAGAAATTTGTTAATATAAAAAAAATCTGTATTCCAAGAATTTTTTTTATATTTATAAAGATAAAATCATGAATGGGAGGGTGGAGGTAGTCCTAGTTATAAAAAATATCAATAGGCGATTAAAAAACAAATTTTGGATACGTCGCTGACCAAATCACATTAACTAATTTTAGTCCAAAAGAATTGGTAAGACGGTATTTATACACAGCCTTTTTTTCCTTGCAATAAAGTCTTGCAACTTTTTTTTGTTGGCAAACGGGGGTGAAAAGAAAACGGGGTAGAAAAAAAATCACGAATTCTGTTTTCCTTCTTCTATGCTTTTCACCCCCGTTTGCCTACAAAAAAAAGTTGCAAGACTTTATTGCAAGCAAAAAAAGGCTGTGTATAAATACCCTCTAACCAATACTAAAATTTTTTACTAATATTATTCAAAACCAGTGAAAATTACTAATTTTAGTACAGGTGTGTTTTTTTCGAGTTTGTTATAAACTTCCCATACAAATTTAAGTAGGTATACACTTTATAAGTAGGGATATTTATATATTCTAAAAAGTTTAGTATTTATAAAAAGTGGTGCCAAATCTTGAAATTTTCGTTTATATCACTTACACTCAAAAAAATAAACTGGTAAAACGCCTGGTAAACTGCCTTGTAATCCCGTTCTACCAATATTTAACAATTTTCCTTGTTTTTTAACAAAAAATCTTGTACTTTGCTCAAACGAGAACTACAGTTTTATTGGTAATTTTACAAGTTTATTTTCGTAATTGTATTCTACCATTTTGAAAGGTTATTTTACAAAAAAAAAACTGTAATTTTACAACAAAGTTTTTATTACGAGGATTCCAGTTGAATTACAAAAAATAAAACTTTATTTTACAAAAATTATGTTATACGATGATTTATGTTGTTTAACAAAAAAACTTTTTTTTTTTTGTATTTTTTTTTATTGAAAAATATTTAAAAAAAAAGTTGACAAAATTTTGAAAAATTTATTACGATGATTAATTTAAGGAGGAGTAGTTAATTTACAAAAAAAAAAGTTATTTTACAAAAAATTATTTTATTACGAGGATTTATGTTGTTAACAAACATTTTTTTTTTGTAAATTTACCATTTTGGTTTGTAAATTTACCATTTTTTTAAACATATTTACCATTTTTTATTGTAAGTTTACCATTTTTTTTTTGTATTTTTCCGGTTTTAAAACAATACTTTTAACAATAAAATTGGTTATTTTACCAATTTTTGGTGCATTCAAAATTACGAGGAAATCCTCGTAATTTTACGAGAATTTTACCTACGTCATATTTTACGAGAATAGCCTCGTAAAATCACGAGATTTATTGGTTTTATTTTTTTGAGTGTACCAACACTTTTTTTATTTTGAAAAGTCAAATAAATTAATAAATAAATTACAAAAATAAGTTTAAAAAATTTTAATTCACAACAAAAAAAATAAATATTACAATTATTTTGTAAATTTTAATAATTAAATAAAAATAACTTCAGTATATACTACGTTGTTAGGACTATACGCTATGCATTTTCCGCTTCCTTTGGGGGCTTCAAAGAAGTTAAAATGTTAAAAAACCCAATTTTGTCACTCTCCATTTTCCTTTCAATTCTCCGCACACAGTCCAAAAATTTAAAATTCGACTACTTCAGGATATGCTTCATCGATAGGACTATATGCTAGGAAATTTTCAGCTTCCTAAGTTATTAGAGAACTTTAAAATAAGCAAAAATGCTAATTTTCATCTTCATAGGTCATTGGGGTCTTTAAATTTGTTAAAATATTAAAAAACACAATTTTGCCAAGCCCCATTTTTCTCTTAATTCTCCTTCCACAGCACAGTACATGAGTAGTAGGTTCACAGAGGTGCATTTGATGTGTGTAAGTATTAGTGACAGCACACGGTGTAACTTTTGACGTTTCATACAAAACGTAAACAAACAACATAAATACATACACAAAAGCTCACACGTACAGGCACACTTACACTAGGCAGCGATGATAATTCTGTACTAAAAACCATACCACCACATTGGAAAGTACGCAATTTGCATCAGTGTACGCAATTTGCATCAGTGTTTGTACTGTGTTCCACAGTCTAAAAAATTTAAATCCGATTACTTCAGGATATGCTTCATTGTAAGAACTAAATTCTATGCAATTTTCCGCTTCGTAAGTCATTTAGGGGCTTCAAAAGAAGTAAAAATGTTAAAAAAAAATCCCAAATTTGCCACTCCACATTTCACCTTAATTCAGCTTTGTAGCTCATCAGTGGGCTTCAAAAAGCTCTGAATAGACAAAAAAAGAGGAACACACAAATTGGGAAATTATGAGGCATTCCACACCAAATGTCCCGCTACAGAAAAACATGTGTCCCGTAAATTTCTGAATAGGTTGTTTATACAGCCCTATATGTAACTAAGAAAATTGCGTTTTTGGTTTTTAAAATTTTCGAAAACTGGGCTTAGGAGGCGTGGTCAAATATTGGAAAAATGGTAAAATTTGTGGCGAGTTGCCTTGATTAAATATTTATCACATTAAAACGGAATGCACTACAATGTCAAAAATTTACGTTCTTATATAGTTTTGTATGGGCTATCGATTAAATTTTTTTTTTGGAAAACTTTCAGAACCCGTTCTGAAATTTTCGATTTTTTAAAAAAGTCAATTTATCAAAAATCCGGCCACTTTTTTTTCTTTTTTATTTATTTTTTTAAAAGTTTAGATGTTTGTCCATCCACACAAAAAAAATCAGAAACACGTTCATCTTTTTTTTCGAGAAAATCGCATTTGAACTTTAAATTTCATAACAATTTTGTTATTTACTTGTATTTCTTTGTTTTAAAGTTGCGAATGAGTAATATTAATTGCATAAATATTCGTCATACGCTCTGTTGACACAAGAAAATACAAGCAAATTACTAAATTGTTATGAAATTTAAAGTTCAAATGCGATTTTCTCGAAAAAAAAAAGATGAACGTGTTTCTGATTTTTTTTGTGTGGATGGACAAACATCTAAACTTTTAAAAAAATAAATAAAAAAGAAAAACAAGTAAAAAAGATAAATTCGGCCGTGCCGAATTTTAAATACCCTCCATCTGTATCCCAGTATTTATAAATTAATACGATTTTCTAATGCACGTTCTTTAAAAATTTAATATCAATGGCACAGATTAATACAGACTCGACAATTATAACAAGTGTCAAAAAAGTAGTCTTTAACCATATGGTTATTTTTTTCAAATTATTCTACTAAATAGGTTAGAGAGAGAAAACCAATATAACACGCCATACGAAAAAAAGGTAGAACGGCTTTTATTGTTTTACTCACTTCTAACTAGTAGAAAGTGTTGCCATGCTTTAAACCAGCTAAAAACCGATCTGTATCTTCAAAAATCGCTAAGTTTTTACCCATTTTTGTTTTACAACTCTACTGTCTAGTCTGAAATATAGTCTGTGTCTATGGTGTTTAGAAAATATTTTTTTTGCCCATTACCAGGGCTGGAAAATCTCTAAACACCGTTTCTGTTAAAATAACGTGTTTTTTTTTGTAAATTTATATGAATATGTATATCAAAATTGCTACACTAAAAAAATTATAACGGTAGATTCCACTACAAAAGACAGTTAAAACAACTACATTTGTTGTTGTTTAGACGTCTACGCTGTTGTTTTTAACTATTAATTAAAACGTCTCCCTATTGTCACCCGCGGATCTTTATGGAATTGGTTTTATTTTGTAGATCAGAAAAAATAAAGGGACACATATTTTTTTTAGCGGCCCAAATTCATATTTAGGGGGTAAAAAGGAGGGGGAAGACAAGGCAATTTTTAAGTTTTTAATTCAATTCCATTTTATGAGGACAATTGCGGAAAAACGCTTTCCGCTCCAATTTGTTAACATTCATCAAAACAAAAAAAAAAAAAACGAAACGAAATGTTAACTTCCATTAATTTCTCAATTTAATTTAGCATCGTTTGGAATAGTTTTGTAAAATATTACACATTTTCGATGAAATATTGATAAAATTAGCTTATTAAGGTACCTACAGACGACGCAATATTATGCACAATATTTTTGACGTTTTCCCACAATTGGCATACATAAAAATACTGAAATCGATTTGATTTGTAAAAATAATATTTATAAAATTTATTCTTAATGAATAAAATTTATTTAAAAAAAAATTAATTAACTTATTTTATTTCAAATTTTTAAATTAAAAAAATTAAGTAACTCAAAATAAAAACTTATTAATGGTAAAATTAAAAAAAAAAGCCACAAATGAAAAAAAAAAAAAATTATACTCTCGGCCAAACCGGGAGACGAACCTGGTGCCCCCAAATTAATATCCGACGACACTACCATTAGACCATTGGCAGCATTAAAAATGCATGTTAAATTCGCAACTCTGTTAGAAGGTTTGTTTGATTATAACACAGCAATGCTTAAAATAACTTATATACCCAGTGGTAGGTATACCCAGTGGTAGGTATACCCAGTGGTAGGTATAACCAGTGGTAGGTTTAAAAATATATTCCTAGTTTTTTATAGGGATCATACTATACTATAAGCTAACAAAATTAACCGTTACTAACAGTGTTGCCAGAAATCGTTTGTAAGAATTGGACGCAAAATATAAATATATTGAATGTGTTTGATATTGATCTTATCCAAGAAATTATAAAAAAAAAACAATTAAAACACAAATAAAGAGTGGATGGTATATAAAAAATGTAGAAAATAAATTTTTTTTTTCCGAAAATTATTTCATTTACCCAATGACAAAGAATACAAAAGATTGTTAGGCCGAATATAAATTATTAAGGTGATTTTAATAAATTCTAATTTTATAAACAATATTAAAGCTAAAAAATAAATAAAAAAAAAAAAAAAAACTTCATCCCGACCATGATTCAAACCTGCGACCATATGAATGATAAGCCAACACTGCAGCCATCATACCACAGACTGTTTCTGAATGTCTTAGCAATTTAACGACTATCTTAAAAGAGATAAACAAAACCGAGCATATTACAACAAACCCTCTACTGCTGTGTATAAAAAAAGTTTTGTTGAATATACCCAGTGTTGCCAGATAAGGGGATTTCTCCCCAAAATGGGGATTTCGAGTTTGGTTTGGGGACAAGATTTCCAGGGGAGGAATTTGGGGATTTCGTAAAATTTTGGGGATTTTTTCTAAAATTTGGGGATTTTTTTATTTCAAAAGTTAAAAATTAAATTTTTAAAATTTTTAAAATTGTTAAGACTATTACCAATTAATGATATTGATATTGGTACAGAATGCAGTCAAAAATTACAACTGCATTCATTTGTTAATGCCAAAGTAGTAAAATTGGAATAACAATGCATTAATTATTTTTTGACGTTTTTTGAAAAACAAAAATATTGTTTTTAAATGCACTAAAATTGCAGTCTTTAGAAGCTGGTAGACAACTGTTTTTTTGTTATTTTCCCCGTAAAAATGTCCATCATTGGGCAAGAAAAAAAAATTTAGGTCGGGAGCAACTTTAGTAAATAATAAATATTTTACGAGGGTCGAACAAAGTCAATTGTTTTCAAACTCAGAATAGTTTATATTCAGTTGTCAAATAATATTTCTAACGACATACAAAAATACTAAAAGTCAATCAATACATAAGATATCAATCAATACAGCTAAAGAAACCATTATTTTTTGACCTCCAATACTTTTGACCACCAATTTATTTGGGAACAATACAAATATATTTTGCTTATTTATTTTAGAACATCTACTTAAGTGCAAAGTAATCTTAAGTGCAAAGATATCAAAATAAAAAATATTTTTTTGTTTACAAAAAATTGGTGGTCAAAAGTTCAATAGGTACTGGTGTCTCCAACTGTATTGACTGACTTTTAGTATTTTTGTGGCACGTTTAAAAAATTATTTGACAACCGAATAGAAAATTTTGGAGTATTACCTCCTAACACGAATCTGTCATCAGAAAAGTTATATCAAATAGCCTTTCCGAGATATAGGCATATTAATATTTTGTGAACCAAGCCTTCAAAACCAACAATTCTTTTAATATTGGAAGAATTAAAGGAATATATTTTTTTATTCAAATTTCTTATAAAAAATCCTAACATATCCCAAAAATCCGGGCTCGATACGATCAGGGATACCTTTAGGTAATGTCAAGGAAGTTGACAACGTCCTTTTTGTAATAAATATCCAAATTTGGCAAGAAATTTCCTGTTCAAACCAGGTATGTAAAATTGACACTCTGAGGTTAAAATTTAAAATTGATTATATCCAAAAATATTTGCAAAAAAGAGTCAAAATTATGAACCAAATATGCATATTTTTAACCCATTTCGATCCTCTGTTCGATTTTTCGAACAGTAGAGAACATCTTTTTCAAAAAAATATTTATGTAAGAAAGAGACGGAATTTCGGGTATATATGGTTATGGAATGTTAAGTCTCATGTTTCTGCATTAAAAAAAAATATCCCCGCTTCACCAACGCAATTTATGTGTCCATGAAATGCAATGCAAATCAGCACAAAAATTGTTTCGAGCAAAAACGAAAATTTTGCATTTTTTGATTTTCGGCTCTTAATTTTTTTGACTAATTTAAAAATTTTTTAGATTTAATTTATTATCAAATTCCACTAATTTGAATTATTTTGAAACTATTTATTTTGAAAATAATGAAATAAATTAATAAAATAGCAAGTAAATCCAAATATAAAAATGGCATAAAAAGTTGAAATGCAGGCTTTTCTGGGAAAACGGCACATTGAAATTTTTTTTTTGAAAAGATTTTTGAGATCAGCGGGTACTAATTACCCTAAAAAAGTACCTTTTTCCAAAAAAGAAAAATAAAATTGAATCTTGGTCCAAAATGGCTTAAAGATACGTTTTTTTGTACCAATTTTAATATTTTTTTGGTAATATTGAGAGAAAATTTAAAAGACATTTTCTTAAGTATTCCTGTCATCAGAAAAATTAAATTTCTTAAGATTGGCAAAGTGTGTGTTAAAGTTTTATTTCAAACCCACCCCCAATAAAATTACCTATTTTTTGCAAGAAATCCAGTCTCGATGCTATCAGAACATGTAAGGAAGTTCAAAATGTCCTTTTTTAGTTTTATCCTTAACTATTCGAATTGTGAAAAAATCCTGTAGATACTCAAATAAAGAGAACGTGGTTAAAATCTAAATTTCGTTGAGTATATTCAGAAATATTTGCAAAAGCAAATATCTGA
This sequence comes from Pegoplata infirma, assembly GCA_963921195.1. NCBI lineage: Eukaryota > Metazoa > Arthropoda > Insecta > Diptera > Anthomyiidae > Pegoplata > Pegoplata infirma. Next base: position 50,797 of record CAWUER010000551.1, read on the forward strand.
TTTGAACCGTATTTTTTTCTTTTTTCAAAATTCGAATTGTTATAAGTAAGGATGAGATTTTCATGCACTAAAAAATCGAAAATATGCGCTTAAATCATGCACTAAAAAATTCAAAATATGCACTAAAAAACCAAAAAATATGCACTAAAAAATAAAATCTGTGCAATAAAAATCTTGTTTTCATAGGAAAAACTTCTTAAAAAGCAAAAAGTAATGCCGGGTTTAAATAGTAACATTTAAAACTTTATATAAGCAAGATTTTTTAGAAATTAACACAATTTATAAAAAAAAAAAATTAAAGAAAAAAAATGTTTTTTCTTATTGCAAAATAAAAAAATATGCAAAAACAAATCGATGCCATTTTAATGCAAATTTCTTAATTCGGGAAGATAATTGGTCTATATCGTTTTTAGACTATCGACAAAAACATGCATTTGCATGGAAATCTCATCCCTAGTTATAAACATAAAACCAAAAAAAATAAATTTTTAACTTCCTTACAATGTTCTGATAGTATTCCTGATCTTATCGAGGCCGTATTTTTTTCAAAAGTTATGTAATTTTGTAGGGAAGAGGAATAAAAAGACTACATTTACACTTTTTTAATATTAACAGAATTCTTGGATTTGGGGGCTTGATTCACAAAAAATTCAAATTCCCAAATCTCGAGAAGGCGATTTAATACCACTTTTTTATTTAAAATTTAATATTTAAATATCATAAAAATTTAAATTAATATAAAATATTGTTTAATAAACAAAATTTTTTTAATTAAAAGAGAGTTTTTATTTAATTATTCATTGATTTTTTTTTGGGGATTTTATATAATTTGTAGGGTATTTTTGGGGATTTCATTTTTCAAATTGGGGACAAGACCCAAATATTTTCTGGCAACACTGAATATACCATATTTTTTCCACCAAAATTCAGTTTCGCTTTTAAAGAAAAACAAAACTACATTTAATTAATAATTAATTACTGCACATTCATATATTTGCAAAAACTGAGAAAAATCAATGACTCGATAAATATAATGACGGGTATAGATTTAGGTGATTTAAATAAAATTATAATAATAAACAATATTAACAAACAAAAAAAAAAAAAAAAATATCTTGGGTCCTAAGATGATTCGAACTCGTTACTCCATGTATGAAAAGCCAACACTCTAGCCATCATACCACAGACTGATTAAAAGTTTTACAATTTAGCGGGTATGTTAAAAGAACGAGAACCAAAACAGATAAATTAAAAAAAGCATTTAAGTAAACTGGAGTAATAACTCTTAAAACATAAAATATTAACAATATTTTTCAAATGTATTTAAATATATTAAAGGCCAAGATAAATCATCTTCTAAATGTGTCAATTTTGCTCCAAATTTGCTCATATTTTCTACATAGGCCAAAAAGACCATATTTACACTCCATGTTAAAATTTGTTTACATACGTTAATCAGAATTTGAGTTATAGTATTTTACATGCTAGGTTTGTATGGGGGGTGTCACACCCCTTTTTTCTATTCCGCCCAAATTTTACATATAGATCAGACATGCTAAAATATCATTCTATACCAAATTTCATTCTAATCTGTTAAACAGAAGCCGAGTTATAGCATTTTGAATGCTAGGCTAATGTGGGAGGTGCCACTCCCCTTTGTCCAATTCTTCTAAAATTTTACACAGACATTGTACATGGTATAATATTATTCTGTACCAAATTTTATTTGAATCTGTAAAGTAGAAGCTGTGTAAACGCATTTTGTATTTTCAAAATTTTAGAGGTGTCGTTAAACTTTCACTCATAACTTTTGATCGGCTGGGCCGATTTCGCTCAAATGCAATACCAAACTTCTCGGGAGAACTTCCAACAAATATGTTAAGTTTCAGTCATCTCTGTGTAATATTTTGTCCGCTACAGCATTTTCAACAGACAGACAGACGGACAGACGGACAGACGGACATCGCTAGAATGTCTTAAAATCGATCGGGCATCATGAATATATATACTTTATGGCGTCCCAGACCGATATTTCGATGAGTTACAAACAGAATGACAAACTTATATATACCCTCTATCACTAAGTGGAGGGTATAAAAAAAAACTTTCAACAAACTTTTTATACTTATGTATTTTTTTGTATGTAATACAATGCAAGAGAAAAACACACACTCGCACACACACGGAAAACAAAACAAAAAAAAATAAGTAAAGCTAGAAATTTAATTAAACATTTAATTATATAAATTAAATACTTAATTAATATTAAATTTGAAAACAACTAAAATATTATTTAAAATAAAGTTAAAAATTTAATTAAACAATTAATTATATTAATTAAAAGTTTAATTAAAATTAAATTAAAAAACAATTAAAATAAAATATACGATATTATTTTCTGTGTTATTGCATTTGCCATGCTGAACACGAATCGTGTAAAGATTTTGATATCTAATGACTGGTTCTCGAGATATTGCCATTTTGAAATATCGGTAAATAGTGTAAATAAATATAGTTTGGAATTTGATAGTTTGTCTACACAGAAAATAATATCGTATATTTTATTTTAATTAAAATTTTAATTGTTTTTTAATTTAATATTAATTAAACTTTTAATTAATATAATTAATTGTTTAATTAAATTTTTAACTTTATTTTAATTAATATTTTAATTATTTTCAAATTTAATATTAATTAAGTATTTAATTTATATAATTAAATGTTTAATTAAATTTCTAGCTTTACTTATTTTTTTTTTGTTTTGTTTTCCGTGTGTGTGCGAGTGTGTGTTTTTCTCTTGCTTGTATTACATACAAAAAAAAATACATAAGTATAAAAAGTTTGTTGAAAGTTTTTTTTTATTTTCCACATAGGTTTTTGAATTCTCATTTTGTTTATAGTTTTATGTGTATGTATATGAAAGGTTTATAATCAACTTTATAAAATCATCTCACTGACTATGTCTTTACGGCATAAATAAATTTGGTAAAGTTTGAAGAAATATTTTTTTTTAAACTATTTTGTTCAAAAAGAATGTTTTTACAAATTATTATTTTTTTTAATATAATATTTTTAATTAATTTTTTTAATTTATACAATTAAAATTTTAATTATTTTTTTTTTTTAATTTTAATTAAATTTTTTAATTTATAGTATTAAGTTTTTAATTAAATAAATATCCATTTATTTTTAATTAAGGACATACAAATATTTTTAATTTATTTGCGCATTTTAGTGATTGGTCCGGATTTAATTAATTTTTTAATTAAATCTACGAATTTTTTAATTAAATATTTTTTTTTATTTTTTTCTGTGTATAAAAAAATACTAAGGATTCCAAAATTTTCTATAGAGAAAATGTTTCATATAACAATTTTTCAATAGGAAAAAAAATCTCCCAAAATATAACAATTTTCCTGAGAATCTGAAAATGTTTTTAAAAAAAATGTTTTCAGAATCTGAAAATCTCCTATAGATATAATATTTCAGAATCTCATAATTTAATCTTAGAATCTGGTAGTTTTAAATTTTTTAAGACATTTTTTTTATGATCCTCATGCATAATTTTTATTAGATAAAACCATTTTATGTGTTTCTTAAAAATATTTTAGATATTTCGATATAAATGGCTTTTTAGAAATGAAATTAGATTACGCTATTGAGTTTTTATAAAAGAACTAAAATCTTTTCTTTAAAAAGCAAAATATTTTGATACCTGTGTATTTTTTGTACAATGAGTTGCAGTGTATTAATTTTTAAAAATTTTCCAATCGAAAAGGGGGGGCACGTGCCCCCTGTGCCCACCCCCTGTATACGTCCATGTCTATCTGTCATAAAAATTTCTGAGCAAAAAAATAATTTGTTGTCGTTTTACATCCATTTTTGTTATTCTGCTAACTCAAAGTACACATTTTTTGGTGAAAATAAATGCCAAATAAATGTAAATTTCCAAAAAATTAAAAAAAAAAAAATTAGATCACATATCTTCACAGAAAAAAATAAAAAAAATATTTAATTAAAAAATTAGTAGATTTAATTAAAAAATTAATTAAATCCGGACCAATCACTAAAATGCGCAAATAAATTAAAAATAGTTGTATGTCGTTAATTAAAAATAAATGGATATTTATTTAATTAAAAACTTAATACTATAAATTAAAAAAAATAATTAAAATTTAAAAAAAAAATAATTAAAATTTTAATTGTATAAATTAAAAAAATTAATTAAAAATATTATATTAAAAAAAAAAATAATTTGTAAAAACATTCTTTTTGAATAAAATAGTTTAAAAAAAAATATTTCTTTAAACTTTACCAAATTTAACTCGCGAAACTTGGAGCAGATGGCATAGGTACCACCATAATGCTTTCACCGCCACTCCAGCATTTCAAACTAAAACGAAATACCCTTACTGTCGCCAAAGCAAATCGAAGATGGAAGGAACTTGGGACAAGTCGTATAAGCAGAATTTTATGGCCACGCTATGATTTAGAAAGAACTAAATTCTTACTTACACTTACGAGAATAGAATGTCGTATGTTGACAGGTTTAATAACGGGACACTGTCTTGTCGGAAAACATGCCAAGAACATGAATCTTATTACGGACGCAAACTGTAAAAGGTGCGAGACACCAGACGTCGAAGAGACCATTGAACACATCCTGTGTCACTGCCCGGCTTTGGCACGAACTCGAATATCAATTATAGGAAGTTCACAGTTCGAGACTTTGGAGGAAATTACGAGGATAGACCTGAAGAGCTTGAAACAATTCGCAATGAAGGTCAATGTATTTAGTTTACATCGATAAGCGGAAAAAGTTTTGTGGTATCGCTATGGACCAATTGGTCTATGCGGAGTGCCCATCTGGCACCGCCACCCTAACCTAACCTAACCTTACCAAATTTATTTATGCCGTAAAGACATAGTCAGTGAGATGATTTTATAAAATTGATTATAAACCTTTCATATACATACACATAAAACTATAAACAAAATGAGAATTCAAAAACCTATGCGAAAAATAAAAAAAAAACTTTCAACAAACTTTTTATACTTATGTATTTTTTTGTATGTAATACAATGCAAGAGAAAAACACACACTCGCACACACACGGAAAACAAAACAAAAAAAAATAAGTAAAGCTAGAAATTTAATTAAACATTTAATTATATAAATTAAATACTTAATTAATATTAAATTTGAAAACAACTAAAATATTATTTAAAATAAAGTTAAAAATTTAATTAAACAATTAATTATATTAATTAAAAGTTTAATTAAAATTAAATTAAAAAACAATTAAAATTTTAATTAAAATAAAATATACGATATTATTTTCTGTGTTATTGCATTTGCCATGCTGAACACGAATCGTGTAAAGATTTTGATATCTAATGACTGGTTCTCGAGATATTGCCATTTTGAAATATCGGTAAATAGTGTTTGAAAAAAAAAAAATGCTTATATTTATGTAACTTTCAAACTATTTATCAGATTGAAACATTATGCGTGGGGCAAATAAAGTCAATGATATAAGCTCTCAAAATAGCTAGTTTGGAGTGACCCTATTACAGAGTGCCAAAGTTGACCACCCTGAGATTAAAAGGCTTTCGGAGCTAGTAACTTTTAAAAATATGCAAAGATTTTTAATTTTTTTTTTTTTTCAGTTTTTGCAATTACCGTACTAAGGATAACAAAAACCAAAAAAAAAAAATTATGAAAATTTAAAAAAAAAATGTATTTTTATTTTCCGACAAAATATGCCAACTATAAAAAAATATTTGTTTTTTGTCATAGTAATAAATGCCAACTCTGAAAAATACGCAAACAAGTGCAAAATATGAAATTTTTGGCATAGGTAAAAATTATTTAGAATATTTAAACCATCTTATGGAAGGTACATTGTTTTTTGTTACAATAATATGCGAAATAACTAGTTTTTTAGCTCTCCTGAATAGTAAGCTTTTTCGAGTTGGCATTTATTGAATATAGTTCGACGGTATAAAAATGTCCAATTGAATAAAATAATATTACAAAAACTAAACAAAATTGAATTTTGAAGATGTTTAGAATTTTTTCAAGATTTTTGGCGATTTTTGACATATATTTTTCCCCAGCTATTATTACGTAAATAAAGTTTATTTTTTTATTATAACATATAATTCTTTTTTTAACGAAAACTAACCAAAATTGACTTTTGGCGATTTCTGGCACAACCTAATTGGCGATTACATAAAAATATTGACAACCCTGCTTGCTCGTTTTAATTTTATAATAGAGCTCGATTCCTTTAAGTGACCATTTTTAAATCAAAAACTAAACGGTGGTTCACAAATAAATTAAAAAACTTTTCATTAAGAAATATTTTACATGTGTTTAAAAAATCTTCAACTTGAAAAACATCTTTATTATACCCTCCACTTATTGTTAGTGAAAGAGGGTATATATAAGTTTGTCGTTTAATTTGTAACTCACCCAAACTAAATATATTTATTGGAAGTTCTCCCGAGCAGTTTCGTATTGCATTAGAGCGATATCGGTTCAGCGGTTTAAAAGTTATGAACGAAAATGTAAAGACACCTCAAAAATTTTGGCACATTCAACATAACCTAAAAATACAAAATGCTTAAATTCGGCAGCTGGTATTTAAACAAGTACGAACATATTTTTTGACAAAAAAAAAAAATAAAAAAATCGCATATTTTTTTTTACCAAAAACATTTTTTTTTCGCGGATTTTTTTTCAAAAGCAATTTCCTTTTAAATAAAGTTTTTTGCAATAATCTTTCTGAAATTGTTGAGGGTATCAATATATTCGGAAAGGTCGAATTTAACTTCTTACTTGTTACTTTTTTGTCTTGTTTGTGCGGATTTTGAAGTTATTGAAAAAAAATTAAAAAAAAAATGTTAGTATATTAGAGGTCAGTATTTCTGTGATTATTTTATGAACGTGATTATATCATGAACTAGTCCAATAGCCTGTCCCTGCCAGGCGGAACACCAAATCCATGGAAGTATAAAGAGGGTGGGCACAGGGGGCGCGTGCCCCCTTTTCGATTTGACATTTTTTAAATTTTATTAAAAATTAAAAAAAAAGTAATTTCTATTGAAATATCAGTAAAATATGTTTAAAAGCACATAATATTGCTTTTATCTAATAATATTATGCATTAGGATCATAAAAATAAATTTCTGGTAAATATTTTCAAACAATTAGATTCTAAGACACTTATTCTATATTCTATGGGAAATTCTCAGATTCTGAAAAGTTTTTTCTTTAGAAACATTTTTAGATTCTAATAAATTTTTTCATATGGTTCTCACTTTTGTTTAACTCTTACGTAAAGCAATAAAAAGATTTGTTTTTAAATCTTCAAACTTGAATGTTTCGAAAATGGAACGTGCTAACTTACGAATACGTAGCAGTAGATCCACAAAAAGGCGCATTCGGTATATCGAACGCGAATATCAGAAAAAATGCTATACTCTTGAAAAGTTTGGTAAGATGATTAGGAATATGGGGGTAAAACTCCTTTAAGTTCATATATTTTGATTTTGGTAATTAATTTTTTTATTTTTTTTTTTTGCAATTCAATGGATTTTTGTAAAAAGTGCTCACAATCAGTCGAAGATTTTGATATTTATCGCAAAAACCAATTCGAATGTAACATTTCTGACGGTGACACTTTTAGATTACATTTTGTTTCCAAAAACCGTTTCTTAAAAAAAATCGTTGAATCTAAGAATTTGTCAAACATTATTTTCTTCAAAAATTTAGTTATTCAAATGAAAATTTGTAGATTAAAACATTTCTCCTGCACAAAGTTTTTTAGATTTCTACACCATTTACAGATGTAATTCGAAAAAGATCAATTGTAATTCGAAGATTCTATTTGTAATTCGAAGATTCCATTTGTAATTCGAAGATTCCATTTGTAATTCGAAGATTCCATTTGTAATTCGAATACTCCAATTGTAATTCGAAGATTCCATTTGTAATTCGAAGATTCCAATTGTAATTCGAAAAAGATCAATTGTAATTCGAAAAAGATCAATTGTAATTCGTAAAAGATCAATTGTAATTCGTAAAAGATCAATTGTAATTCGAAAAAGATCAATTGTAATTCGAAAAAGATCAATTGTAATTCGTAAAAGATCAATTGTAATTCGTAAAAGATCAATTGTAATTCGAAGATTCCAATTGTAATTCGTAAAAGATCAATTGTAATTCGAAAAAGATCAATTGTAATTCGAAGATTCCAATTGTAATTCGTAAAAGATCAATTGTAATTCGAAAAAGATCAATTGTAATTCGAAAAAGATCAATTGTAATTCGTAAAAGATCAATTGTAATTCGTAAAAGATCAATTGTAATTCGAAAAAGATCAATTGTAATTCGTAAAAGATCAATTGTAATTCGAAAAAGATCAATTGTAATTCGAAAAAGATCAATTGTAATTCGTAAAAGATCAATTGTAATTCGAAAAAGATCAATTGTAATTCGAAAAAGATCAATTGTAATTCGAAAAAGATCAATTGTAATTCGTAAAAGATCAATTGTAATTCGTAAAAGATCAATTGTAATTCGAAAAAGATCAATTGTAATTCGAAAAAGATCAATTGTAATTCGAAAAAGATCAATTGTAATTCGAAAAAGATCAATTGTAATTCGTAAAAGATCAATTGTAATTCGAAAAAGATCAATTGTAATTCGAAAAAGATCAATTGTAATTCGTAAAAGATCAATTGTAATTCGTAAAAGATCAATTGTAATTCGAAGATTCCATTTGTAATTCGAAGATTCCATTTGTAATTCGAAGATTCCAATTGTAATTCGAAAACAACGAGTATAAAATCGTTTCTTACGCCTTTAAAAACATTGTTTTTTTGTTGATTTACTCGTTGGTTTTCGAATTACAATTGGAATCTTCGAATTACAAATGGAATCTTCGAATTACAAATGGAATCTTCGAATTACAATTGATCTTTTACGAATTACAATTGATCTTTTACGAATTACAATTGATCTTTTTCGAATTACAATTGATCTTTTTCGAATTACAATTGATCTTTTACGAATTACAATTGATCTTTTTCGAATTACAATTGATCTTTTTCGAATTACAATTGATCTTTTTCGAATTACAATTGATCTTTTTCGAATTACAATTGATCTTTTACGAATTACAATTGATCTTTTACGAATTACAATTGATTTTTTTCGAATTACAATTGATCTTTTTCGAATTACAATTGATCTTTTTCGAATTACAATTGATATTTTACGAATTACAATTGATCTTTTTCGAATTACAATTGATCTTTTTCGAATTACAATTGATCTTTTTCGAATTACAATTGATCTTTTTCGAATTACAATTGATCTTTTACGAATTACAATTGATCTTTTACGAATTACAATTGATCTTTTTCGAATTACAATTGATCTTTTTCGAATTACAATTGATCTTTTACGAATTACAATTGGAATCTTCGAATTACAATTGATCTTTTTCGAATTACAATTGATCTTTTACGAATTACAATTGGAATCTTCGAATTACAATTGATCTTTTACGAATTACAATTGATCTTTTACGAATTACAATTGATCTTTTTCGAATTACAATTGATCTTTTACGAATTATAATTGATCTTTTACGAATTACAATTGATCTTTTACGAATTACAATTGATCTTTTACGAATTACAATTGATCTTTTTCGAATTACAATTGGAATCTTCGAATTACAAATGGAATCTTCGAATTACAATTGGAGTATTCGAATTACAAATGGAATCTTCGAATTACAAATGGAATCTTCGAATTACAAATAGAATCTTCGAATTACAATTGATCTTTTTCGAATTACATCTGTAAATGGTGTAGAAATTTGTTAATATAAAAAAAATCTGTATTCCAAGAATTTTTTTTATATTTATAAAGATAAAATCATGAATGGGAGGGTGGAGGTAGTCCTAGTTATAAAAAATATCAATAGGCGATTAAAAAACAAATTTTGGATACGTCGCTGACCAAATCACATTAACTAATTTTAGTCCAAAAGAATTGGTAAGACGGTATTTATACACAGCCTTTTTTTCCTTGCAATAAAGTCTTGCAACTTTTTTTTGTTGGCAAACGGGGGTGAAAAGAAAACGGGGTAGAAAAAAAATCACGAATTCTGTTTTCCTTCTTCTATGCTTTTCACCCCCGTTTGCCTACAAAAAAAAGTTGCAAGACTTTATTGCAAGCAAAAAAAGGCTGTGTATAAATACCCTCTAACCAATACTAAAATTTTTTACTAATATTATTCAAAACCAGTGAAAATTACTAATTTTAGTACAGGTGTGTTTTTTTCGAGTTTGTTATAAACTTCCCATACAAATTTAAGTAGGTATACACTTTATAAGTAGGGATATTTATATATTCTAAAAAGTTTAGTATTTATAAAAAGTGGTGCCAAATCTTGAAATTTTCGTTTATATCACTTACACTCAAAAAAATAAACTGGTAAAACGCCTGGTAAACTGCCTTGTAATCCCGTTCTACCAATATTTAACAATTTTCCTTGTTTTTTAACAAAAAATCTTGTACTTTGCTCAAACGAGAACTACAGTTTTATTGGTAATTTTACAAGTTTATTTTCGTAATTGTATTCTACCATTTTGAAAGGTTATTTTACAAAAAAAAAACTGTAATTTTACAACAAAGTTTTTATTACGAGGATTCCAGTTGAATTACAAAAAATAAAACTTTATTTTACAAAAATTATGTTATACGATGATTTATGTTGTTTAACAAAAAAACTTTTTTTTTTTTGTATTTTTTTTTATTGAAAAATATTTAAAAAAAAAGTTGACAAAATTTTGAAAAATTTATTACGATGATTAATTTAAGGAGGAGTAGTTAATTTACAAAAAAAAAAGTTATTTTACAAAAAATTATTTTATTACGAGGATTTATGTTGTTAACAAACATTTTTTTTTTGTAAATTTACCATTTTGGTTTGTAAATTTACCATTTTTTTAAACATATTTACCATTTTTTATTGTAAGTTTACCATTTTTTTTTTGTATTTTTCCGGTTTTAAAACAATACTTTTAACAATAAAATTGGTTATTTTACCAATTTTTGGTGCATTCAAAATTACGAGGAAATCCTCGTAATTTTACGAGAATTTTACCTACGTCATATTTTACGAGAATAGCCTCGTAAAATCACGAGATTTATTGGTTTTATTTTTTTGAGTGTACCAACACTTTTTTTATTTTGAAAAGTCAAATAAATTAATAAATAAATTACAAAAATAAGTTTAAAAAATTTTAATTCACAACAAAAAAAATAAATATTACAATTATTTTGTAAATTTTAATAATTAAATAAAAATAACTTCAGTATATACTACGTTGTTAGGACTATACGCTATGCATTTTCCGCTTCCTTTGGGGGCTTCAAAGAAGTTAAAATGTTAAAAAACCCAATTTTGTCACTCTCCATTTTCCTTTCAATTCTCCGCACACAGTCCAAAAATTTAAAATTCGACTACTTCAGGATATGCTTCATCGATAGGACTATATGCTAGGAAATTTTCAGCTTCCTAAGTTATTAGAGAACTTTAAAATAAGCAAAAATGCTAATTTTCATCTTCATAGGTCATTGGGGTCTTTAAATTTGTTAAAATATTAAAAAACACAATTTTGCCAAGCCCCATTTTTCTCTTAATTCTCCTTCCACAGCACAGTACATGAGTAGTAGGTTCACAGAGGTGCATTTGATGTGTGTAAGTATTAGTGACAGCACACGGTGTAACTTTTGACGTTTCATACAAAACGTAAACAAACAACATAAATACATACACAAAAGCTCACACGTACAGGCACACTTACACTAGGCAGCGATGATAATTCTGTACTAAAAACCATACCACCACATTGGAAAGTACGCAATTTGCATCAGTGTACGCAATTTGCATCAGTGTTTGTACTGTGTTCCACAGTCTAAAAAATTTAAATCCGATTACTTCAGGATATGCTTCATTGTAAGAACTAAATTCTATGCAATTTTCCGCTTCGTAAGTCATTTAGGGGCTTCAAAAGAAGTAAAAATGTTAAAAAAAAATCCCAAATTTGCCACTCCACATTTCACCTTAATTCAGCTTTGTAGCTCATCAGTGGGCTTCAAAAAGCTCTGAATAGACAAAAAAAGAGGAACACACAAATTGGGAAATTATGAGGCATTCCACACCAAATGTCCCGCTACAGAAAAACATGTGTCCCGTAAATTTCTGAATAGGTTGTTTATACAGCCCTATATGTAACTAAGAAAATTGCGTTTTTGGTTTTTCAAATTTTCGAAAACTGGGCTTAGGAGGCGTGGTCAAATATTGGAAAAATGGTAAAATTTGTGGCGAGTTGCCTTGATTAAATATTTATCACATTAAAACGGAATGCACTACAATGTCAAAAATTTACGTTCTTATATAGTTTTGTATGGGCTATCGATTAAATTTTTTTTTTGGAAAACTTTCAGAACCCGTTCTGAAATTTTCGATTTTTTAAAAAAGTCAATTTATCAAAAATCCGGCCACTTTTTTTTCTTTTTTATTTATTTTTTTAAAAGTTTAGATGTTTGTCCATCCACACAAAAAAAATCAGAAACACGTTCATCTTTTTTTTCGAGAAAATCGCATTTGAACTTTAAATTTCATAACAATTTTGTTATTTACTTGTATTTCTTTGTTTTAAAGTTGCGAATGAGTAATATTAATTGCATAAATATTCGTCATACGCTCTGTTGACACAAGAAAATACAAGCAAATTACTAAATTGTTATGAAATTTAAAGTTCAAATGCGATTTTCTCGAAAAAAAAAAGATGAACGTGTTTCTGATTTTTTTTGTGTGGATGGACAAACATCTAAACTTTTAAAAAAATAAATAAAAAAGAAAAACAAGTAAAAAAGATAAATTCGGCCGTGCCGAATTTTAAATACCCTCCATCTGTATCCCAGTATTTATAAATTAATACGATTTTCTAATGCACGTTCTTTAAAAATTTAATATCAATGGCACAGATTAATACAGACTCGACAATTATAACAAGTGTCAAAAAAGTAGTCTTTAACCATATGGTTATTTTTTTCAAATTATTCTACTAAATAGGTTAGAGAGAGAAAACCAATATAACACGCCATACGAAAAAAAGGTAGAACGGCTTTTATTGTTTTACTCACTTCTAACTAGTAGAAAGTGTTGCCATGCTTTAAACCAGCTAAAAACCGATCTGTATCTTCAAAAATCGCTAAGTTTTTACCCATTTTTGTTTTACAACTCTACTGTCTAGTCTGAAATATAGTCTGTGTCTATGGTGTTTAGAAAATATTTTTTTTGCCCATTACCAGGGCTGGAAAATCTCTAAACACCGTTTCTGTTAAAATAACGTGTTTTTTTTTTTGTAAATTTATATGAATATGTATATCAAAATTGCTACACTAAAAAAATTATAACGGTAGATTCCACTACAAAAGACAGTTAAAACAACTACATTTGTTGTTGTTTAGACGTCTACGCTGTTGTTTTTAACTATTAATTAAAACGTCTCCCTATTGTCACCCGCGGATCTTTATGGAATTGGTTTTATTTTGTAGATCAGAAAAAATAAAGGGACACATATTTTTTTTAGCGGCCCAAATTCATATTTAGGGGGTAAAAAGGAGGGGGAAGACAAGGCAATTTTTAAGTTTTTAATTCAATTCCATTTTATGAGGACAATTGCGGAAAAACGCTTTCCGCTCCAATTTGTTAACATTCATCAAAACAAAAAAAAAAAAAACGAAACGAAATGTTAACTTCCATTAATTTCTCAATTTAATTTAGCATCGTTTGGAATAGTTTTGTAAAATATTACACATTTTCGATGAAATATTGATAAAATTAGCTTATTAAGGTACCTACAGACGACGCAATATTATGCACAATATTTTTGACGTTTTCCCACAATTGGCATACATAAAAATACTGAAATCGATTTGATTTGTAAAAATAATATTTATAAAATTTATTCTTAATGAATAAAATTTATTTAAAAAAAAATTAATTAACTTATTTTATTTCAAATTTTTAAATTAAAAAAATTAAGTAACTCAAAATAAAAACTTATTAATGGTAAAATTAAAAAAAAAAAGCCACAAATGAAAAAAAAAAAAATTATACTCTCGGCCAAACCGGGAGACGAACCTGGTGCCCCCAAATTAATATCCGACGACACTACCATTAGACCATTGGCAGCATTAAAAATGCATGTTAAATTCGCAACTCTGTTAGAAGGTTTGTTTGATTATAACACAGCAATGCTTAAAATAACTTATATACCCAGTGGTAGGTATACCCAGTGGTAGGTATACCCAGTGGTAGGTATAACCAGTGGTAGGTTTAAAAATATATTCCTAGTTTTTTATAGGGATCATACTATACTATAAGCTAACAAAATTAACCGTTACTAACAGTGTTGCCAGAAATCGTTTGTAAGAATTGGACGCAAAATATAAATATATTGAATGTGTTTGATATTGATCTTATCCAAGAAATTATAAAAAAAAAACAATTAAAACACAAATAAAGAGTGGATGGTATATAAAAAATGTAGAAAATAAATTTTTTTTTTCCGAAAATTATTTCATTTACCCAATGACAAAGAATACAAAAGATTGTTAGGCCGAATATAAATTATTAAGGTGATTTTAATAAATTCTAATTTTATAAACAATATTAAAGCTAAAAAATAAATAAAAAAAAAAAAAAAAACTTCATCCCGACCATGATTCAAACCTGCGACCATATGAATGATAAGCCAACACTGCAGCCATCATACCACAGACTGTTTCTGAATGTCTTAGCAATTTAACGACTATCTTAAAAGAGATAAACAAAACCGAGCATATTACAACAAACCCTCTACTGCTGTGTATAAAAAAAGTTTTGTTGAATATACCCAGTGTTGCCAGATAAGGGGATTTCTCCCCAAAATGGGGATTTCGAGTTTGGTTTGGGGACAAGATTTCCAGGGGAGGAATTTGGGGATTTCGTAAAATTTTGGGGATTTTTTCTAAAATTTGGGGATTTTTTTATTTCAAAAGTTAAAAATTAAATTTTTAAAATTTTTAAAATTGTTAAGACTATTACCAATTAATGATATTGATATTGGTACAGAATGCAGTCAAAAATTACAACTGCATTCATTTGTTAATGCCAAAGTAGTAAAATTGGAATAACAATGCATTAATTATTTTTTGACGTTTTTTGAAAAACAAAAATATTGTTTTTAAATGCACTAAAATTGCAGTCTTTAGAAGCTGGTAGACAACTGTTTTTTTGTTATTTTCCCCGTAAAAATGTCCATCATTGGGCAAGAAAAAAAAATTTAGGTCGGGAGCAACTTTAGTAAATAATAAATATTTTACGAGGGTCGAACAAAGTCAATTGTTTTCAAACTCAGAATAGTTTATATTCAGTTGTCAAATAATATTTCTAACGACATACAAAAATACTAAAAGTCAATCAATACATAAGATATCAATCAATACAGCTAAAGAAACCATTATTTTTTGACCTCCAATACTTTTGACCACCAATTTATTTGGGAACAATACAAATATATTTTGCTTATTTATTTTAGAACATCTACTTAAGTGCAAAGTAATCTTAAGTGCAAAGATATCAAAATAAAAAATATTTTTTTGTTTACAAAAAATTGGTGGTCAAAAGTTCAATAGGTACTGGTGTCTCCAACTGTATTGACTGACTTTTAGTATTTTTGTGGCACGTTTAAAAAATTATTTGACAACCGAATAGAAAATTTTGGAGTATTACCTCCTAACACGAATCTGTCATCAGAAAAGTTATATCAAATAGCCTTTCCGAGATATAGGCATATTAATATTTTGTGAACCAAGCCTTCAAAACCAACAATTCTTTTAATATTGGAAGAATTAAAGGAATATATTTTTTTATTCAAATTTCTTATAAAAAATCCTAACATATCCCAAAAATCCGGGCTCGATACGATCAGGGATACCTTTAGGTAATGTCAAGGAAGTTGACAACGTCCTTTTTGTAATAAATATCCAAATTTGGCAAGAAATTTCCTGTTCAAACCAGGTATGTAAAATTGACACTCTGAGGTTAAAATTTAAAATTGATTATATCCAAAAATATTTGCAAAAAAGAGTCAAAATTATGAACCAAATATGCATATTTTTAACCCATTTCGATCCTCTGTTCGATTTTTCGAACAGTAGAGAACATCTTTTTCAAAAAAATATTTATGTAAGAAAGAGACGGAATTTCGGGTATATATGGTTATGGAATGTTAAGTCTCATGTTTCTGCATTAAAAAAAAATATCCCCGCTTCACCAACGCAATTTATGTGTCCATGAAATGCAATGCAAATCAGCACAAAAATTGTTTCGAGCAAAAACGAAAATTTTGCATTTTTTGATTTTCGGCTCTTAATTTTTTTGACTAATTTAAAAATTTTTTAGATTTAATTTATTATCAAATTCCACTAATTTGAATTATTTTGAAACTATTTATTTTGAAAATAATGAAATAAATTAATAAAATAGCAAGTAAATCCAAATATAAACAAGTAAAAAAGTTAAATTCGGCCGTGCCGAATTTTAAATACCCTCCATCTGTATCCCAGTATTTATAAATTAATACGATTTTCTAATGCACGTTCTTTAAAAATTTAATATCAATGGCACAGATTAATACAGACTCGACAATTATAACAAGTGTCAAAAAAGTAGTCTTTAACCATATGGTTATTTTTTTAAAATTATTCTACTAATTAGGTTAGAGAGAGAAAACCAATATAAGATAATAATCACAATTGGAGCGGGAAGCGTTTTTCCGCAACTGTTCACATACGTTTTATATGACAACAAAATTCAGCCGAGTTTTTCCGCCAAACTAGATTCAATTCTATTTTTATGAGGACAATTGCGTTTTTCCGCTTCCCGCTCCAATTGTGATTATTCTCTAACACACCATACGAAAAAAAAAGGTAGAACGGCTTTTATTGTTTTACTCACTTCTAACTAGTAGAAAGTGTTGCCATGCTTTAAACCAGCTAAAAACCGATCTGTATCTTCTAAAATCGCTAAGTTTTTACCCATTTTTGTTTTACAACTAGTGTTTGGGAATTCCCGGACTTTTCAATTTCCCGGGAAACGGGAAAAAAATAATTTATTTCCCGGGATTCCCAGGAATCCGGGAATCCCGGGAAATATTCATTATTAATGTAAATCATAAAAAACATTAATATTTGACCAACTTTTTATTAAAAACAGTTTTATTAGAGATAAGCAATTAATTAAAACATAAAAAATTAAAAAATAAAAGTTAAAAATCCTAAAATACAATAAAACAAAGCAAAAAAATACTGCAAATTTTTTTCCCCACAAAAAATCGCAAAAAATAGCTAAAAATCGCAAAAAATTTAAAACTGCGTTATTCGAGCAATGACTAATATAGTTGGCAGCACTTTTGATATTTGTTCTGGAAATGTCAATTCAAGGTTCAAAATTTCTATATTTTTTTTGACCGTCTAAGCAAAATTACCGTTACCCGACGTATATTTTTTTACTTTTTAAGTTTTTTCATGATATTGTCATACTTTTTACACTTGGTAAGTTTTCCTATATATATTTGCACTGTTCTTCCAAATAGAAAAAACACAAAAAATAGCAAATTTAATTTTACCTGTATGTAAAAAAAATATTAAAAATTAAATTAAAACAAACGTTTTTATGTAAAATGGTTTATTTTATAAAATTCCCGGATTTCCCGGGAAAAATTAAAAAAAATCCCGGGAATTCCCGTCAGTCTTTTCCCGGGAATTCCCGGGAAATCCGACCCGGGAATTCCCGGACCCCAAACACTATTTACAACTCTACTGTCTAGTCTGTATATAGTCTGTGTCTATGGTGTTTAGAAAATATTTTTTTTGCCCATTACCAGGGCTGGAAAATCTCTAAACACCGTTTCTGTTAAAATAGCGTGTTTTTTTTTTTTAAATTTATATGAATATGTATATCAAAGTTGCTACACTCAAAAAATTATAACGGTAGATTCCACTACAAAAGACAGTTAAAACAACTACATTTGTTGTTGTTTAGACGTCTACGTTGTTGTTTTTAACTATTAATTAAAACGTCTCCCTATTGTCACCCGCGGATCTTTATGGAATTGGTTTTATTTTGTAGATCAGAAAAAATAAAGGGACACATATTTTTTTTAGCGGCCCAAATTCATATTTAGGGGGTAAAAAGGAGGGGGAAGACAAGGCATTTTTTAAGTTTTTAATTCAATTCCATTTTTATGAGGACAATTGCGGAAAAACGCTTTCCGCTCCAATTTGTTAACATTCATCAAAACAAAAAAAAAAAAAAAACGAAACGAAATGTTAACTTCTATTAATTTCTCAATTTAATTTAGCATCGTTTGGAATAGTTTTGTAAAATATTACACATTTTCGATGAAATATTGATAAAATTTGCTTATTAAGGTACCTACAGACGACGCAATATTATGCACAATATTTTTGACGTTTTCCCACAATTGGCATACATAAAAATAGTGAAATCGATTTGATTTGTAAAAATAATATTTATAAAATTTTTTTATTTCAGGGGGCCCCGTAGGCTAGTTGGTAGCGTGCTAGCCTTTCAACGTGGGGGTAGTGGGTTCGATTCCCGCCAGAACCCTTGGTTTTTTCGCTACAACGAGACGACGGTCATTGTTACCAGTTCTCGGTTAGGGTGAATTTATTAAAAATGAGTTGTAAATAAATGGAAAGAATAAATAAAAATAATTGAATAGTTCATGCGAATAAAGACGAATAGACCATTAGTATAATTTTACAGGGGACAATAAAAACGCAGGAAACGGTTAAAAAATAATATTTTTGTCAACTTTT
Organism: Pegoplata infirma; assembly: GCA_963921195.1. NCBI lineage: Eukaryota > Metazoa > Arthropoda > Insecta > Diptera > Anthomyiidae > Pegoplata > Pegoplata infirma. Next base: position 69,782 of record CAWUER010000551.1, read on the forward strand.
TGGTATTAGCTTAAAGATTTAGGTCACATCTACCTATATACAAAATTTTAGTAAGGTATTCGAAAGAGAACTTGCCAAAAATTGGACTTCAATTTTTTGCTTAAATGGAAAAAGGGCGAATATCCAAAAAAATGTATTGAAATTTGAATAAAAATGTGTTATTTTGCAGCAGATTTTGACTACATTTTCATGAGACTTGCAATACTTGACGAACTATGGTTGGTATTTGTTTGTAACACTTAAAGGACTTCAAGGATACACTTTTTAAGGATTGCCAGGACATGCAAAAAAAAAATTTTTTGTTAATTTTTTTTTTTAATATTCCTGCCATTTGATGCAGTAGTAATTCTTTATGACACTAAATACATTTTTAGGAATAATAATATTAACCCTTGGCTGCATATTACGACGTAACATAAAAGGACATGAAAAAATTTTTGTTTTTTTATTCCTGACATTGGATGCAGTATTAACACTATAAGTTTGTATGTGCTAAGATTGTTTTTTTTTTTTTGTGTACTATTTCAAATTTTAGCTAATATCAATTTTAAACACGCAGCTAAATAATTTTTATATAATATTTTGTTAAGGATGGATATTCGCCCTTTTTGCTTTCCACACTTTAAAGTCTTATAACTCAAGAACGGTAAAATTTTTTGCCAATATAATAAGTGTGGTTTGTTCCTCGTAATGTTCTTTTAACACATTGTTACCGAAAGTAAAATTTTTGTATGTTTTTGTGTTGTATTTAATCAAAATTGTGCGTTAGTTTACTCCCAATTTAAACAAAAATATAAAAATATACGAATTATTGCACTTTCAAAGTAATTTTTTTAGCCTTAAAAGTTAAAATTTCCCCAAAATTTCTGCATAGGATTGTAGGGCTCTGATAATAAAATGCATTTATGCAAAAAAACGTGTTTGCGAAAAAGTGGTCTATTCGTCCTTATTCGCATGAACTATTCAATTGATCAAGTGATCAAAACTATTATTATAAAAAAATATATTTATAAAATTTATTCTTAATGAATAAAATTTATTTAAAAAAAAAAATTAATTAACTTATTTTATTTCAAATTTTTAAATTAAAAAAATCAAGTAACTCAAAATAAAAACTTATTAATGGTAAAATTAAAAAAAAGCAACAAATGAAAAAAAAAAAAAAAATTATACTCTCGGCCAAACCGGGAGACGAACCTGGTGCCCCCAAATTAATATCCGACGACACTACCATTAGACCACCGGCAGCATTAAAAATGCATGTCAAATTCGCAATTTTGTTTGATTATAACACAGCAATGCTTAAAATAACTTACCTAGTGGTAGGTATACCCAGTGGTAAGTATACCCAGTGGTAGGTATACCCAGTGGTAGGTTTAAAAATATATTCCTAGTTTTTTATAGGGATCATACTACATATACTATAAGCTAACAAAATTAACCGTTACTAACAGTGTTGCCAGAAATCGTCAATAGGCAAAAATCGTCTGTCCGTTTGTAAGAATTGGACGCAAAATATAAATATATTGAATGTGTTTGATATTGATCTTATCCAAGAAATTATCAAAAAAAAAAAAACAATCAAAACACAAATAAAGAGTGGATGGTATAAAAAAAAAAATGTAGAAAATATAAATTTTTTTTCAAAAATTATTTCATTAGCAATTTAACGACTATCTTAAAAGAGATAAACAAAACCGGGCAAATTACAACAAACCCTCTACTGTTGTGTATAAAAGAAGTTTTGTTGAATATACCATATTTTTTCCACCAAAATTCAATTTCGCTTTTAAAGAAAAACAAAACGACATTTAATTAATAATTAATTACAGCACATTTATATATTTGCAAAAACTGAGAAAAATCAATGACTCGATAAATATAATGAAGGGTATAGATTTAGGTGATTTAAATAAAATTATAATAATAAACAATATTAACAAAAAAAAAAAAAAAAAATCTTGAGTCCTAACATGATTCGAACCCGGGACTCCATGTATGAAAAGCCAACACTCTAGCCATCATACCACAGACTGGTTAAAAGTTTTACAATTTTGCGGGTATGTTTAAAGAACGAGAACCAAAACAGATAAATTAGTGTTGCCAGAAATCGTCAATGAAATCGTCTGTCCGTTTGTAAGAATTGGACGCAAAATATAAATATATTGAATGTGTTTGATATTGAACTTATCCAAGAAATTATAAAAAAAAGAACAATCAAAACACAAATAAAGAGTGGATGGTATAAAAAAAAAAATGTAGAAAATAATTTTTTTTTCCAAAATTTATTTCATTTACCCAATGACAAAGAATACAAAAGATTGTTAGGCCGAATATAAATTATTAAGGGGATTTTAATAAATTGTAATTTTATAAACAATTAGGGAATTCACATGGGTATCGTATTTGTTGTATATGTTGTATGTCCTATCCAAAAACAGGGTTGGTAAAAATTATTTATCGCTCATTTGATAATTTTCTCTTAGATTCTCTTCTTGTTAGCATACTTGAAAATAGCACACAAAACATAGGTATAAATGTTGTATCGTCATATCGTGTAAGTGTCGTATTATTAATTTAAAGTTTAACCAACCCTGTTTTAGATAGGACATACAACACCAAATACGATACCCATGTGAATTCCCTAAATATTGAAGCTAAAAAATAAATAAAAAAAAAAAAAAAAAAAACTTCATCCCGACCATGACTCAAACCTGCGACCATATGAATGAAAAGCCAACACTCTAGCCATCATACCACAGACTGATTAAAAGTTTTACAATTTAGCTGGTATGTTAAAAGAACGAGAACCAAAACAGATAAATTAAAAAAAAGCATTTAAGTAAACTGGAGTTATAACTCTTAAAAAATAAAATATTAACAACATTTTTCAAATGTATTTAAATATGTTTATTAAAGGCCAAGACAAATCATCTTCTAAATGTGCCAATTTTGCTCCAAATTTGCTCATATTTTCTATATAGGCCACAAAGACCATATTTACACTCCATGTTAAAATTTGTTTACATACGTTAATCAGAATTTGAATTATAGTATTTTACATGCTAGGTTTGTATGGGGGGTGTTACACCCCTTTTTTCTATTCCGCCCAAATTTTACATATAGATCAGACATGCTAAAATATCATTCTATACCAAATTTCATTCTAATCTGTTAAACAGAAGCCGAGTTATTGCATTTTGCATGCTAAGCTAATGTGGGAGGTGCCACTCCCCTTTGTCCAATTCTTCTAAAATTTTACACAGACATTGTACATGGTATAATATTATTCTGTACCAAATTTTATTTTAATCTGTAAAGTAGAAGCTGTGTAAACGCATTTTGTATTTTCAAAATTTAAGAGGTGTCATTAAACTTTCACTCATAACTTTTGATCGGCTGGGCCGATTTCGCTCAAATGCAATACCAAACTTCTCGGGAGAACTTCCAACAAATATGTTAAGTTTCAGTCATCTCTGTGTAATATTTTGTCCGCTACAGCATTTTCAACAGACAGACGGACAGACGGACATCGCTAGAATGTCTTAAAATCGATCGGGCATCATGAATATATATACTTTATGGGGTCCCAGACCGATATTTCGATGAGTTACAAACGGAATGACAAACTTATATATACCCTCTATCACTAAGTGGAGGGTATAAAAATGGCATAAAAAGTTGAAATGCAGGCTTTTCTGGGAAAACGGCACATTGAAATTTTTTTTTTGAAAAGATTTTTGAGATCAGCGGGTACTAATTACCCTAAAAAAGTACCTTTTTCCAAAAAAGAAAAATAAAATTGAATCTTGGTCCAAAATGGCTTAAAGATACGTTTTTTTGTACCAATTTTAATATTTTTTTGGTAATATTGAGAGAAAATTTAAAAGACATTTTCTTAAGTATTCCTGTCATCAGAAAAATTAAATTTCTTAAGATTGGCAAAGTGTGTGTTAAAGTTTTATTTCAAACCCACCCCCAATAAAATTACCTATTTTTTGCAAGAAATCCAGTCTCGATGCTATCAGAACATGTAAGGAAGTTCAAAATGTCCTTTTTTAGTTTTATCCTTAACTATTCGAATTGTGAAAAAATCCTGTAGATACTCAAATAAAGAGAACGTGGTTAAAATCTAAATTTCGTTGAGTATATTCAGAAATATTTGCAAAAGCAAATATCTGATTTGAACCGTATTTTTTTCTTTTTTATACCCTCCACTCTAGTGATAGAGGGTATATATAAGTTTGTCATTCCGTTTGTAACACATCGAAATATTGGTCTAGGACCCCATAAAGTATATATATTTATGATCCCCGATCGATTTTAAGTCGATCTAGCGATGTCCGTCCGTCCGTCCGTCCGTCCGTCCGTCCGTCCGTCTGTCTGTCTGTCTGTCCGTCCGTAGAAAACACGCTAACTTTTGAAAGACTTTACAGAGGCTACTGAAGTTTGGCATATATGTTTGTCATTTACCTGGTCAGGTTGGTATTGCAATCCAGCCAAATCGGTCCAGTGGTTCAAAAGTTATGAGCAAAAGTGTAAATTTCGGCAAGGGTGTTTTACGAATTTACGAGATAAAAAACACGATTACTTTCGCAAGACAATAATGAGACTACTGAAGCTTGGCATGTATGTTTGCCGTTCCACGGGTCTGTTTGGTTTTAAATTTCAGCTCAATCGGTCCAGTGGTTCAAAAGTTATAAGCGAAACCCTGAATTTCAGATTAGTTTCATCTAAAATGCCACGTGTTTTAACAAGTTTTAAAAGCATTGGTGGTAACTAAACAATGCTTTTCAAACTTGTTTAATTTTAAAGCAATGCTTTTTAAACTTGTTTAGTTTTAAAAGCATTGGTAACTTAAAAATTACTCTCGAAAAAAATTTTACACTCAAAAAAATTTTTAAACTCAAAAAAATTTTTACACTCAAAAAAAAATTTCGTTGTTTTTTTTTACAAAAATTGCAATATTTTGTGTACATACTTACGTGCATTCACTCAGAAATATTTTCACAGTAAAAAAAAAAACATTACACTCGAAAAAAATTTTACACTCAAAAAAAAATTAGTAATTTTTCTCTTTTTTTTTTAAAAAAATTACAAAAAAAAGAGTTTTTTACTCAAAATAAAATATTTCTAATCAAAATTGTTAATTTTTTCACGATAAAAAATATACTACCGTTTAAAAAAATGCATTGTGGAGGGTATTCATAGATTCGGCAAAGTCGAATTTAACTTTTCTACTTGTTCAAAATTCGAATTGTTATAAGTAAGGATGAGATTTTCATGCACTAAAAAATCGAAAATATGCGCTTAAATCATGCACTAAAAAATTCAAAATATGCACTAAAAAACCAAAAAATATGCACTAAAAAATAAAATCTGTGCAATAAAAATCTTGTTTTCATAGGAAAAACTTCTTAAAAAGCAAAAAGTAACGCCGGGTTTAAATAGTAACATTTAAAACTTTATATAAGCAAGATTTTTTAGAAATTAACACAATTTATAAAAAAAAAAAATTAAAGAAAAAAAATGTTTTTTCTTATTGCAAAATAAAAAAATATGCAAAAACAAATCGATGCCATTTTAATGCAAATTTCTTAATTCGGGAAGATAATTGGTCTATATCGTTTTTAGACTATCGACAAAAACATGCATTTGCATGGAAATCTCATCCCTAGTTATAAACATAAAACCAAAAAAATTAAATTTTTAACTTCCTTACAATGTTCTGATAGTATTCCTGATCTTATCGAGGCCGTATTTTTTTCAAAAGTTATGTAATTTTGTAGGGAAGAGGAATAAAAAGACTACATTTACACTTTTTTAATATTAACAGAATTCTTGGATTTGGGGGCTTGATTCACAAAAAATTCAAATTCCCAAATCTCGAGAAGGCGATTTAATACCACTTTTTTATTTAAAATTTAATATTTAAATATCATAAAAATTTAAATTAATATAAAATATTGTTTAATAAACAAAATTTTTTTAATTAAAAGAGAGTTTTTATTTAATTATTCATTGATTTTTTTTTGGGGATTTTATATAATTTGTAGGGTATTTTTGGGGATTTCATTTTTCAAATTGGGGACAAGACCCAAATATTTTCTGGCAACACTGAATATACCATATTTTTTCCACCAAAATTCAGTTTCGCTTTTAAAGAAAAACAAAACTACATTTAATTAATAATTAATTACTGCACATTCATATATTTGCAAAAACTGAGAAAAATCAATGACTCGATAAATATAATGACGGGTATAGATTTAGGTGATTTAAATAAAATTATAATAATAAACAATATTAACAAACAAAAAAAAAAAAAAAAAATATCTTGGGTCCTAAGATGATTCGAACTCGTTACTCCATGTATGAAAAGCCAACACTCTAGCCATCATACCACAGACTGATTAAAAGTTTTACAATTTAGCGGGTATGTTAAAAGAACGAGAACCAAAACAGATAAATTAAAAAAAGCATTTAAGTAAACTGGAGTAATAACTCTTAAAACATAAAATATTAACAATATTTTTCAAATGTATTTAAATATATTAAAGGCCAAGATAAATCATCTTCTAAATGTGTCAATTTTGCTCCAAATTTGCTCATATTTTCTACATAGGCCAAAAAGACCATATTTACACTCCATGTTAAAATTTGTTTACATACGTTAATCAGAATTTGAGTTATAGTATTTTACATGCTAGGTTTGTATGGGGGGTGTCACACCCCTTTTTTCTATTCCGCCCAAATTTTACATATAGATCAGACATGCTAAAATATCATTCTATACCAAATTTCATTCTAATCTGTTAAACAGAAGCCGAGTTATAGCATTTTGAATGCTAGGCTAATGTGGGAGGTGCCACTCCCCTTTGTCCAATTCTTCTAAAATTTTACACAGACATTGTACATGGTATAATATTATTCTGTACCAAATTTTATTTGAATCTGTAAAGTAGAAGCTGTGTAAACGCATTTTGTATTTTCAAAATTTTAGAGGTGTCGTTAAACTTTCACTCATAACTTTTGATCGGCTGGGCCGATTTCGCTCAAATGCAATACCAAACTTCTCGGGAGAACTTCCAACAAATATGTTAAGTTTCAGTCATCTCTGTGTAATATTTTGTCCGCTACAGCATTTTCAACAGACAGACAGACGGACAGACGGACAGACGGACATCGCTAGAATGTCTTAAAATCGATCGGGCATCATGAATATATATACTTTATGGCGTCCCAGACCGATATTTCGATGAGTTACAAACAGAATGACAAACTTATATATACCCTCTATCACTAAGTGGAGGGTATAAAAAAGTGGCCGGATTTTTGATAAATTGACTTTTTTAAAAAATGGAAAATTTAAGAACGAGTTCTGAAAATTTTCCAAAAAAAAAATTTTAATCGATAGCCCATACAAAACTATATAAGAAGGTAAATTTTTGACATTGTGGTGCATTCCGTTTTAATGTGATAAATATTTAATCAAGGCAACTCGCTACAAATTTGACCATTTTTCCAATATTTGACCACGCCTCCTAAGCCCAGTTTTTGAAAAATTGAAAAAACAAAAACGCAATTTTCTAAGTTCCATATAGGGCTATCCATATTACCTATTCAGAAGTTTACGGTACACATTTTTTTTTCGCTGGACATTTGGTGTGGAATGCCTCTTATATATATAGATGTGATTAAAATTGTTTCTTCTTACCTGAGCGTGCATGAGCGTCAGCCAAAGAAGGAATGGTCGTGTGTAATCGTGCGTGATAAAAATTTTTATTTCGTGAGCGTGCGTGATTGAAAAGTC
>CAWUER010000552.1:0-15100 GCA_963921195.1 Pegoplata infirma
CTTTTATCCTTATATGGCAAAATAGAAAAATGTCCTTGCCGCCACGAGTGTCATCCAAGGACAAGTACAAATATTTCAAAAATATTACAATATTTCCTTTTCAAAGGAAATAGGATCACGAAATGAAAAACGGTAAATGCAGTTTTAGTCCATTTGAGCTCTTTTTTCAGACGTATATCATCCGGTTCATAATTAATATTAACTGTCGGACGGTGTTATAGTTATTTTTTGTATGGATTTAATTAAAAGACATCGAAAAATCGTGTAAAAAACAAAAAAAAAGCTCCTCATTTTTAAAATAAGAGGTGGCAAAAAGTCTGGAGAATTCCTTGTAAGTTTTATTGCGTCAAAAGACTCTTAAATTGAAATATTGTTTGAAATTCCTCGCCGAAGTTTCAGAAAAAAATTAAATTTAAAAAAAAGGCTGTAAATTTTTTTTAAAAAAAGTGTAAATTAACTGAGAAAAGTTGTAAAATTGCAAGAAAAGGTTGATAATTAAAAAAAACAAATTAACTTATTTAATATTATAATATTTTTTTTTGCAAAATTACAACTTTTCTTTTTAAATTCACATTTTTGTTTAAAGAATTTACACATTTTTGTTTGTAAATTTACAGTTTTTTTCATTAAATTTTTGCGGCTGATAACAAACAAATTTTTTTACTCAATTCTTGGGGTTTTACAAGATTTTTTACATCACTGAAAGAAAAATTCTTTTCATATATACAAAATGGTTTCCTCACTTGCTGCCATCAATTTTGATAACAAATTTCATTATTTAAAAAAAGCTTTTCTTCAATATGATTGAACATTAGGGTGGCAGCTATTTTGAAAAACCTCGAATTTGAAGGAGTGCACCCCTAATTTTTATTACAATTGGTCCAAAAATGCTATGCTAAAAATTTCAGCCAAATCGGACAACGTTAACACGAGGCGCATCGAGGTCAAAGGTCAAAGGTCAAAAAATAGCCATATTTTGATGAAAAGCATTAAATAAATGGTGTTGTTTTTTGAATATATTGTTAAAAAGTGGTACACGAGTTGTTTTTAGTATAAGAAGATAAATTAAAAATTTTTGGGTTTTCAAAAATTAACTCTTGTAAGTCTTTCGGGGTCAAAATGACCCAATTTTCACAAAATGACCCCTAAAACACGAAAATCAGCCCCAATTTTCTAAATTTATTGAAATAAACCAATGTAAACCCATATTTATATTCTATTCTATCATAAATACTCACATATGAAATACTGTCTTTCTAGGATGTCATTCACCCGTTTCACGGTAAGGCCAAAAAATATGCATTTTATTTGGCGTGGTTCTCAAAGCTGATATTTTGGTTTTTCCAAAATTTTCTTAAACAAAATTAGGAAAAATGCTGAAAAAACCACAGAATCTTATAAAATATATGTTAACATATAAAAAAAAAAAATTTTGCGGGATATCGCTCGGATAGTTTGGCGGGGGCATCGATTTAAACTCAGCGGATTTCGAGGAAAATGCCTTTTTTGCCCACAATTTATTGAATATGGAAAAAATTTTATAAATATTTTAAAATTTGACAAAGTCAGGGTCATAAATTGTTAAAACTATGTTAGACATTAATCCTAAACGTTTTAGGAAAATAGAATAATTTGAACCCGGTTTTTATTCGGGTCAAAAGTCAAATTTAGGGATATTTGGATTTTTTTTGGAAAAAGGCATCTAAATATGAAATGTTTATTGCGATTTTTTATAAAACTTAGTATAATTATTGTACGAGCTCAGAAAAATAATTATTTAATTTTTTAAAATTAACCCATAAATGAACATGGGGTCAAAATGGCCCAGCACATTTAAATTTCTTTATATAGATTTTAATATTTTCTTTCGATTTTTATAAAACTTGTTATGATTATGTGCGAGGTCAGAAAACTTATTATTTGATTTTTTTAATTAACCCATAAATGAACATGGGGTCAAAATGGCCCAGCAAGTTAAAAATTTTTAATATATTTTTTTTTATTTTTTTTTTTCTATTTCTATTAAACTTGTCATTATTTTTATGCGACGCACATTGGGTTGAACACTATCAAAACTGAGGATTAATTCAAAATTTGAAGTTGGTATATTGTAATATTTTTTTTATGGGTTTAAAGAGGATAAAATTCTCCATCAATAGCTGGCAAAATTAGTGTTCTAAGTTGTTTACTTTTTTTGCTATGCTCTCTCAAAGTTTAATAATTTTAATTAATTTAGTGTACAGTGGTTAAAAGTGAAAAACCAGATTTTTCAAGTGATTTTTTTTTTGTTTTCAACTAAAAATAAAAATTTTTGTAAAATGGATTCACAAACTACAGGTATTTAACTATATTATTGACAAGCGGTTGTTAAGATAAAAGTTGAAAAAATTGTTTTAATAATTTTTTAAAAAATATCCTAAAAATAGGGTATTTTTTACATATATGTTGAGTTTTGGTTGCTACTCTGATGAGCTCGGGCGTATGTGAGAACATAGTGATAAAATATAGGATTTTTGATTTAAAATTCATGAAAGAACCAATGCCAAGACTTGCCAATACGAAAAATACAATAGATTCTTTTTAAACATCTCCAGTGTAAAAAAATTATATGCTCGAAATCTTAATAGCTAATACTTGTTTTTTGTTTTAGTTTTTCTATTGTCTTTATGTTGTTTACCGTTTTTGTTTATTGCTATTTATTGTAAATGTGTGATTTAATTATAATAACAAATAATTTTAATGATCATATATATTAGAGTGGGGTGTAAAGTTACTTTTTATCGAAACTCAGCCAGCAACCAAATTAAAGCATTTAGTATTTTTAGGTTATGTGGAATGTACCAAAATTTTCGAGGTGTCCTTACCCTTTCGTTCATAACTTTTAAACCGCAACACCGATATCGCTCAAATGCAATACCAAACTGCTTAGGATAACTAGAAGTAAATATGTTAAGTTTCAGTGATATCTGGTTAATATTTTTGCCATGATCGCGGTATAAAAAACAGCATTATTTACTTTTATTACAAATTGAGCATTAAAAGTTTTTAAAGTGCAAAAAACTTAAAATATCTAAACAGCTGCAAATTTTAAAATTTGTCATAATGGATTTTCAGTCCACTCTATTGTATATAGTGGAATGCCTCATATATCAAACAAACCTTAATTAGGTTAACTTGTAGCGAATAACCCAATTTAGCATTTTTACTGTGTTGCTATTCTTAAAGAATATAAAGCTTTTCTAAATTATTTACTAGGTATAATTAGCGCATACAAAAAAATATGTTAGAAAACAATTCGAGTAATGAATTGTTAAAACTTAAAACAAAAATTATAATTTTTTAATTGAGTAATTATAAATTTACTCAAAAATGAAAAAGAAATAAGTAAATAATTTAATAAAAATTTAGTAGTTTTTTAATTGATTTGCTCAAATTTTTCGATAAATTTTATCAAATATTTACTCAACACTTTTAAATTGTTTACTGGTGAAAAATTAAGTTATTATCAATTAATACTCTTAAAAATTTACTCAACATTTTTTTCTGTTGTTATAGTATAATTAAATTTGAATTTTAATTTATTAAGTTATCGATTTTAATTTTAAAGTTACAACAAAATTTGTGAATCAATATTTTTTTATCGAACATTTTGGTTTTTTTGCATTAGTTTTGATTTTTAAATAAAAAAATATTGTATTTAAAATATATGTATGAATCAAGTTTTGTTTTGAAAATGTTAAATTTTTTGTATTCATACGATTTTTAAATAAAAAAAAATTGTGATTCCTATTTTTGAAGAAAATTTTAAATTTTTTTAATTTTATGAACCACAAAAATAAAATTTTATAAAAAATTTATTCTAATAAAAATACGTATTTTTTTTTAATTTAATAAAAACGCATTAAATATCCTTTAATTTGCAATTTGATTCATTAATTTATCGCTTTTGCTTCCAAAGTTACAGCAAAAATTGTGACTCATGATAAGTTTTTCCAAAAATCGAAAAAGTGCCTAGCAGGTTAAAAAAATTTTGTTTCCATATTTTTTTTTTCAAAATTGCAGTTTTTTGTCGATTAATAAGTATTCATCAATAAAAAATTAAAATATTTCAAAATTACGGCATCCCTGAATTAATCCCCATTTTGCCTATCGTTCAACCCACTGTGCGACGTCTGAAAAAATAATTATTTGATTTTCATTGTTCATTTATGAGTTAATTAAAAAAAATATCTGACCTCGAACAACGGTTATACCAAGTTTTATCGAAATCGAAAAAAAAAATCATTAAGAATTTTTAACGTGCCCCCATGTTCATTTATGGGTTAATTAAAAAAATTAAATAATTAGTTTTCTGACCTTGCACAATGTTTATACCAAGTTTTATAGAAATAAAAAAAATATATATATTAAGAACTTTAACGTGCTGAGTCATTTTGACCCCTTGTTCGTTTATGGGTTAATTTAAGAAAATCAAATAATTATTTTTTCAGACGTCGCATAAAAATAATAACAAGTTTTATAGAAATAGAAAAAAAAAAATAATAAAAAACAATATTAAGAATTTTTAACGTGCTGGGCCATTTTGGCCCCATGTTAATTTATGGGTTAATTAAAAAAATCAAATAATTAGTTTTCTGACCTCGCACATAATCATAAAAAGTTTTATAAAAATCGAAAGAAAATATAAAAATCTATATAAAGAAATTTTTATGTGCTGGGCCATTTTGACCCCATGTTCATTTATGGGTTAATTTAAAAAAAATTAAATAATTATTTTTCTGAGCTCGTACAATAATTATACCAAGTTTGACTTGGAACTTTGACCCGAATAAAAACCGGGTTAATATTATTCTATTTTCCTAAAACGTTTAGGGTTAATGTCTAACATAGTTTTTAATAATTTATGGCCCTGACTGTCAAATTTTAAAATATTTATCAAATTTTTTCCATATTGAATAAATTGTGGGCAAAAATGGCATTTTCCTCGAAATCCGCTGAGTTTAAATCGATGCCCCCGCCAAACTATCCGAGGGATATCCCCCAAAAATTTTTTTTTTTATATGTTAACATATATTTTATAAGATTCTGTGGTTTTTTCAGCATTTTTCCTAATTTTGTTTAAGAAAATTTTGAAAAAACCAAAATATCAGTTTTGAGAACCACGCCAAATAAAATGCATATTTTTGGCCTTACCGTGAAACGGGTGAATGGCATCCTAGAAAGACAGTATTTCATATCTGAGTATTTATGATAGAATAGAATATAAATATGGGTTTACATTGGTTTATTTCAATAAATTTAGAAAATTGGGGCTGATTTTCGTGTTTTAGGGGTCATTTTGTGAAAATTGGGTCATTTTGACCCCGAAAGACTTACAAGGGTTAATTTTTGAAAACCCAAAAATTTTTAATTTATCTTCTTATACTAAAAACAACTCGTGTACCACTTTTTAACAATATATTCAAAAAACAACACCATTTATTTAATGCTTTTCATCAAAATATGGCTATTTTTTGACCTTTGACCTTTGACCTCGATGCGCCTCGTGTTAACGTTGTCCGATTTGGCTGAAATTTTTAGCATAGCATTTTTAGACCAAATGTAATAAAAAATTAGGGGTGCAAAATAGCTGCCACCCTATTGAACATGTCAATAAACTGGATGTAACAAGTGATGACACTTTTAATCACTTCATCAAAATATGTATTAAATTTTTTTTGTGTTTTGGTGTTGTAGGGTATTTAATAGGGTGATAAATTATTCGACTTTTTTCAAAAACCGGTTTTCGAATAGTTGGAAAATCAGCATTTTTAAAAAACCCGGTTTCGGTTTTTTAAATTGACAGATATTGCTGGTGTTTCGAAAAATTTGGTACTCCCCGTGAAAAAATCGATTAGATATGATGTGATGTGTTAAGATCCGATTATATCAATTGTTTCTGATCAGATCTATTATATTCGAGATATATATAGCCCGAGTAAAAAAAAGTTATATGACGCAATATTTAATTATATATGAACAGATATGCTTTTATATAAATCCATATTTATTTTGATCCGAATACTGGCGGATCGAATATTATACGATTATATCAAATTCTATTATTTTTGATCAAATAATATCAAATTTGATTAAGTCTGATCCCAAAAAAGGGTCTCTCTAATTGTATTACATCATATATTATCTGTTAAAATTAGATAAATTTTTATATAATTAGATGAAATCTGGTAACATTTTTTGGAATTTTAAACGTGAAATTAGAAACTGTAGAGATAGGGATTGACCAAAGACGACGATGAATAATAATTTTATATTTTATTGGAGCCACAACCTGTCCAGACATACGTCCAATGTCTCTTATTGTAATTTAATTTAGAAAGGATCGGAACAGACGGCAAGCGTCCAATTCTAATCACAATTCTTATTTATTTATATAAAAAAATTATCAGGGGATTCTAATTGAAACACCGTAGTTAAATTTAAATCAACTTTATTAGTTGGCGTTTGCATAAAGAATGACAAAATATTGATTTGAACTCTAACTTAAAAGGAAAAAATTGACAAACAAAATAAATTGATCACGAGAATATGAATTGAGAATAAACTAAATATTTAATGAGAGTTTGAGTGACAATTAATGGTAAGCTAGTACCACATTAGTTAAATGCACACACACACTTAAGTAGTGGTTAAAAGTGAGAATTAAATAAACTCAAGCTAGACTGGTTTGAGCTAACATAATTAAAACAAAATATGCAAATACAATGCATTATTAGAAAAAGAGCACTATTGAAATGAGTGCATTTAGCTAATGGCATATTTATGAAAAAGTAAATGAGTTGTTTAATATAAAAAGAAACAGTCAATAAAATTTAAATAAATGCATGTAAAAATATTAATATAAAAATAATATCACAAAATAATATAAACATAAAAATAATTATAATACTTCAAAAATACAAATATGTGGCCGCTACAAAACTATTTTATCAGATTGGATACATTATCAATTAGAAGAGTTTTTATTTCATTCTTCGGATTTTTTTTTTATTAAAAATTTGTCAATTTTGTTTTCTAAAATCATTTTTAAGGGCCCGAGTAAAAAAAAGTTATATGACGCAATATTTAATTATATATGAACAGCTATGCTATTATTTAAATCCATATTAATTTTGATCCGAAAATTGGCGGATCGAATATTATACGATTATATCAAATTCTATTATTTTTGATAAAATAATATCAAATTTGATTAAGTTTGATCCCAAAAATGGGTCTATCTAATTGTAGTAAATCATATCTTATCTGTTAAAATTAGATAATTTTTTATATAATAAGATGAAATTTGGTATTTTTTTTTGGAATTTTAAACGTGAAATTAAAAATTATTTTATCAGATTGGATACATTATCAATAGGAAGAGTTTTTATTGCATTCTTCGGAATTTTTTCGGGACTTAGCAAATTATTAAAAATTTGTTAATTTTTTTTTTCTAAAATCATTTTTAAGGGATTTAAAAATTCCAAAAAGTGTTTGTGTCTTAGAAAATTTAAAAACATTTTTTCGGAACTTACCAATTTTTCAAAAGAATAAAATTTCTCCTAAAAACATTTTCAATGATTTTTTTACTCCAAAAAAAAAATTGCCAAATAAATAATTTTGTGTCCGGGACTTTGGAAAATGTTCATAAAATTTTATAGGACTTAAAAATTTTTTAATTATTTTAAATGTCCGGGACTTAGAAAATTAAAAATAAAAAATCGGGTATAATTATAAATAAAATCATATATGTATCTTTTTATCTGCCATATCTAAAAATTCCCGACCTTATGTGTCATATCTAATTTCATATAGATTGGTATATAAATAGATATGAATATGTATGTTATCATATTAAAAAATAAGGAAAAATACAATGCTATATGTAAACCTATATGTCCATATCAAAGTTCATGCATAACCATATATAAATATAAATAATTATATAATAGCATATATGATTATATCAGATCTTTTTTACTCGGGGGATTTAAAAATTCCAAAAAATGTTTATGTCTTAGAAAATTTAAAAACATTTTTTCGGAACTTAAAAATTTTTTAAAAACATAAAATTTTTCCTAAAAACATTTTCAATGATTTTTTTACTCCAAAAAAAAATTCCCTAGTAAAAAAGTTTTGATATAATGATATATAATTTGATACAATCATATGAAATTATATATGACTTTTTATATGTTCAGATCTAATTTTATCTAAGATTTATTGCGGCTCCATTTTCTTATCTGATGTTATATATAAATATATCTGACTTTATGTAATTATATAAATCTATATTAATTTATATAAAATAAGATCAACTGGATTTAATTGGATGTGACCAAAATTGGGATCTAATTATATAATTTTTTATATTTGTGTATCTAAAATAATACAATTAGATCAGTATTTGATCCAACTTGATACAGCCAATTTTGAGATCAAATTAGATCTTTAAAGTTTTTTTTTTTACTCGGGTTGCCAACAAATTTTTTGTCCAGGACTTTGGAAAATTTTCATAAAACTTTTTAGGACTTGAAAATTTTTTAATTTTTTTTTAATTGTCCGGGACTTAGAAAATTTTGAAATTTTTTTTCGGGATATAATTATAAATAAAATCAGATATATTTTTATCTGCCATATCTAAAAAGTCCCGATCTTACGTATCATATCTAATTTCATATAGATCGGTATATAAATATATATGAATATGTATGTTATCATATTAAAAAATAAGGAAAAATACAATGCTATATATAAAATTATATGTCCATATCAATGTTCAAGCATAACCATATATAAATTTAAATAATTATATATTAGCATATATGAATATTAAAGGTGTCCTAACGACTAAGGTAATTTTTCAAAATCACTTTTTAATACGTGGTAGGGTCCTAAGTTGTAGTTTTGTATCTAAAAATGAGTGAGCCAAAATTTGGAGACAATCGGATAAAAATAACTCGTGCCGAAAATGGATTGAAGTTTTGGGACACTCTTATCTGATGAAAAAACACGTTTTTTCTAGTTTTTTGAAAAATATTGGTATATGCTATTTTTTGTTAATTTTTTTGTTAAGTAATATGAAAATTGTAATAAAATACCTTTCCAAAAAGCTTAAAGAAATTCAAATCGGATGAAAAATAAGCATTTTACGCATACATGCCCCAGACCATTGCATGGTTTTTAAAGCCAAAATTTGAAAATTTTCAAAATTTTTAGGCAAAAAAATAAAAAAAATAAAATTTAACTTTATAATTATATTAAATACATGTTATAGATAAAAATTAACAGATATGGTAGTCTAACTTTTTTTTCATTTGGAGTGGGTAGTGATATAATTTCCGCGGATTCCAAAGAAAATTAGTTTTTCTAAAATAATTTAGCAAATATGGGAAACAATTTTCTGTATTGTATTATACGAAGTGAAATACATAAATTCTGTAAATTTTTTGAGATTTCGGGCATCTTTAACACCTTGTTATCGAGGTGAAATGACAAATTTAAGACGTTATACATTTCTATAATACAAAATATCTGCATATATCCGATTTCTCAAAAGTTACAGAATATACGTTTTACACTTCGATCCGCACAATAGAGCACAAATTTTCAAAAATTTGCTTAATTATTTTAGAAAAACGCATTTTATTTGGAATCCGCGGAAATTTTATCACTACCCGCGCCAAATAAAAAAAAGCTTGACTACCATATCTGCTATTTTTAATCTTAAACATGTTTTCAATTTGATCATAAAGTAAAATTAAATTTTTACTATTTTTTTGCCTAAAAATTTTGAAAATTTTGAAATTCTGGCTCTAAAAACCATACAATGGTCTGGGGCATGTATTCGTAAAATGCTTATTTTTCATCCGATTTTAATTTTATTAGTCGTTTTGAAAAGGTAATTTAGTACCGTTTTCATATTATTTCACAAACAATTTAACAAAAAATATCATATACCAATGTTTTTCCAAAAACTAGAAAAAACGAGTTTTTCGTTCTTATAAGAATGTCCCAAAACTTCAATCCATTTTCGGCACGAGTTATTTTTAGCCGATTGTCCCAAAATTTTGGCTTACTCATTTTTAGATACTAAAGAACAATATAGGACCCTACCAGGTATAAAAAGGTGATTTTCGTTTTTAAGGACACCTCTAATGAATATATCATATCTTTTTTACTCGGGAGCGTTGTATTTTTTCGTATTTGTTAATATGATAACATATATATTCATATCTATTTATATACCGATCTATATGACATATAAGGACGGAAATTTTTAGATACGGCAGATAAAAACATATATGGTTTTATTTATAATTATATCAAGAAAAAAATTTTAAAAATTTTCTAAGTCGCGGACAATTTTAGAAAAAAATTTCCAAGTCCTAAAAAAATTTATGAACATTTTCCAAAGTCCCGGACACATTTTTTTTTGCCAATTTTTTTTTAGTAAAAAAAAATTTAATGCTTTTAGATTTTTTTTTTAACTTTTAAGTTCCGAAAAAATGTTTTAAATTTTTCTGAGACACAAACATTTTTTGGAATATTTTTTTTGCGTTTTCGAGTAAAAAAATCTTTTAGAAAAAAAAGTCCCGAAAAAAATTCGAAGAATGCAATAAAAACTCTTAAATTGATAATGTAACCAATCTGATAAAAAAATATCTAATTTCACAATTAAAATTCCAAAAAATTTTACCAGATTTCATCTAATTATATAAAGTTTTATCTAATTTTAACAGATAAGATATGATTAAATACAATTAGATAGACCCATTTTTGGGATCAAATTTAATCAAATTTGATATTATTTTATCAAACATAATAGAATTTTATATAATCGTGTAATATTCGATCCGCCAATTTTAGGATCAAAATTGATATGGATTTACATAAAAGGATATCTGTTCATATATAATTGTTCCCAATTCCGAGATCTGATCAGATAGAATACAATGACTGATCAGATCTATTTTTATATCGAAATTGGGGACAAATCTCGGATCTAATAGATCTGACCAGATACAATGTATATAATTAGATCTTAATATAAAAAAGAAACCAGGTCTAATTGACTTTTACATGGGTGTTTATCACTATGCCCAATTCTATTTCAGAGAATACAAATTGTATTTAAGAAATTTCCAATTATATTTCAGAAATTTTTTAATGCGTTTTAGAAATGTTTAATTTTAATTATATTTCATAAATTTTCATTTATATTTCAGAAATTTCCAATTGCATTTTAGAGGCTTCCATTTGTACAAATTGTAAAGCAAATGAAAATTTCTGAAATCATTTAGAAAAATTTTAAATGGAAAATTTTGAGAAACAAATGGAATTTCCTGAAAAGCATTTAAAAATTTTAACATGATAATGTTTTTAGGCTGGTGTCTAATTTTAAAAAAGTTGCAGGACGCCACCTCATTTTGACTATATAAGCTAACAATTAACGAAAAAGAAATCAAGAATTACTATTTTCATTTTCTTAAAACCAAAAATTTTAATAACTTGGGTTTGTAACTTGGATAATAATTCACCTCGTGGTGAATAAAACTGTTTTTCACCAGGTGGTGAATAAAAAGTAACAAAATTATTTTTCAACCAAAAAATTTTTTTTTTTTTTTCATAAAAATTTTTTTTTTCATCAAATATTTTTTTTTTTCATAAAAATTTTTTTTTTTTCATCAAATTTTTTTTTTCATTATTTTTTTTATCAAATTTTTAATTTTCATCAAATTTTTTTTTTTTCATCAATTTTTTTTTTTTTATCAATTTTTTTTTTCATAAATTTTTTTTTATCATAGTATTTTTCATCAATTTTTTTTTCATCAACATTTTTATTATCAATTTTTTCTCACCAAAATTTTTTTTTTTCATATTTTTTTTCATCAATTTTGTTTTACATCAAAAAATTTTTCTTTTCATCAAAAACTTTTTTTCATCAAAATTTTTTTTCACCAAAAATTTTGGGTTCATTAATTTTTTTTAACATAATTTTGTTTTTCGTGAAAAAAAAATATTTTTTTTTACCAAAACTACTTTATCACCAAGTCTAAGCTTTTCGCATAAAAATTTTCCATTTGTTTATCAAATGTACATAAAACAAGTGAGAGTGTTATATTCTTTGGTGCCGAATCTTTTATACTCTCCAAAATGTAAAATCATTATTTTGCACTTATTTTTGCACTCACTTACGAAATGTACAGCCCTTTTGTTTTTTTAATGGGGTCCTCGACTGATATTTCAATTCGTTTTGCACGGAATAGCAAAGTAATATAACATTACTTTTTCTAAAAAAAACTTTGCTTTGGCAAGTACACCCAAATCTTCCGCAAAACATTATCATGATTTAATGTTTTGGGCACGAGTACAAAATTCGCAGGCATTTTTGAAATACAAATGAAAATTTTAAAATACAATTGAAAATTTAAAAATATAAAGGGAAATTTTTTAAATACAATTGGAATTTTATGAAAAGCATTTAAAAAATTTGGTAATTTCAGTGGAAAATTTTTTACAACAAACTTTTTTTTTTAATTTTTAAACAAAAATAAATGTCAAACATTTAAAAATGACTCAAAATAAAATTTCGATTGTCGACAAAAACGTTGACTAAATGTTTTTTTTACTAATATTTTTATATACATAAAAATTTACCACTTCCAAAAATGATTTTCACTCAAATTTATGGCTTCGGCCAAGGCGAATTTTTACTTGTTTTGCATTCAGTTGGGATTTTTTCAACATCTTTTTTAGCAATCAAATTACACTTATTGTTAGGCTGCTTTTAAAAGGTAGATTTAAAAAAAACGGGTTTCGACAGTCAAAAAACCGGTCTAACCGGTTTTCGAATAGTTCAGATTTAAAAAAAAACCGACCGTTGCATTCCACAGAAAACCGGCTTAAACCGGTTTCAAAAAACCGATCTAATCACCCTAGTATTTATTTTATCATAGAGATCTTAAAATTTAATATCTCTTAATATGAGTTAAGCTTTGTAAAAAGCTTTTGTCACTAAATGAACACTTGCAATCGAAAACTGTTATTAATAACAACAACAGCAAAGGGAGTACTAGAAACCTTTTGCTGTTTTCTTTCTTATTACAATTTATCTTTAAACTCATTCCTTTTTTGTACAGCAAAGAAAGTGCAAGGCATAAACAATAACAAGTTAAAATTAATAAATTCAATAATCTATATAAATAAAAATCAATTGTCGTTCGTTGGTAACAGCATCAGTTGAGAACGGCTGGACCGATTTGGACAATTTTTTTTTTGAAATGTTCGTCATAGTCCAACATAGGTTTTTACGTAAAGAAAAATTGACCACGCCCACTTTTATGCCCACTTTTTTCGATTTATCTAAAGTCGGAAAACGGCTGCACCGATTTGGCCAATTGGTTACTTAAATGTTCATAGTAACACAATTTAAGTTTTTACTGACCACGCCCACTTTTACGCCCACTTTTTTCTATTTATCTTAAATCGGAGCAAGTCCTGACCGATTTGACTTAATTTTTTAAATGAATTTTCATCATATTCAAATTTTTGTTTAAAATGTTCGTCATAATTCAACTAATGTTTTTACGGATAGTAAAATTTCCCTCGCCCACTTTTTTCTATGTATCGAGAAAACTATAACGGCTAGACCGATTTAGTTACACGCGACAGATCTTTAAGGAAAGAAAAATTGTCCACGCCTACTTTTACCATCATTTTTCCCGATATACATATATATTTTAAATCATGGAAAGGATGGATCAATTTGTCTAATTTTGTTTTTAATGTTCGTCATAGTGAAACTAAGGTTTTTCGGAAAGAACAATTTTACATTTCTACGCCACCTTTGGAATGGATGGACCGAGTTGGTTAAATTCAAATAAGGTTTTTACG
This sequence comes from Pegoplata infirma, assembly GCA_963921195.1. Classification (NCBI taxonomy): domain Eukaryota; kingdom Metazoa; phylum Arthropoda; class Insecta; order Diptera; family Anthomyiidae; genus Pegoplata; species Pegoplata infirma. The sequence goes on from CAWUER010000552.1 coordinate 13,936, forward strand.
GTAAGAAAAATTGTCCTTGCTCACTTTTTTTCGATATATCTAAAATTTATTTTTACTCTAATTCGATCTATTAAAAAATAGATTCCGCTTAAACTTGGTACAAAAATTAAGTAAGTAAAATCAACTTAAAATGTCAGTAAAAATAACTACTTTGTAAATTGTTTTGGGGTCAACTACTTTTTCAGTTAAATCAACTAACAACGTTAGTTATTTTAACTGACAAAAAAACAACTGACTTTTGTACTAAAAACTACTTAGATTTGTAGTCAAAACAACTAACACATGTAGTAAAAATAAAATAATCAACACTTAACTTTTTTTTTCAGAAAAAAAATTTGAAGATCAAAATTTCTCAAAGTTTTTTTTTTTTTTTTAAAAGTTGTGAAAAATAAAAAAAAAAACGAAAATTTATATTTATTTTTTGTGAAAAAAACCTTGAAAATTTTTCAGTGACAAAAAAAAAAATAAATTTAACTACTTTAATTAACTGTTACTACATTACAATACTTTTTTGTTAGTTGTTCAAAAAACCCACTTAAAATAACTGCCAGAAATAGTTGTTTGATATTTTTTATACAAAAACAACTGACTTTGTAGTTGAAAACAACTTACTACTGTAAACAATACAAACAACTTACGTGTAGAAACTTATATAAGTAACTTTCTGAGTGTATGTACAAGTTTAACTTACTTCACACATTGTAACGCCCACTTTTGTCTAAATATACTACTAATGACCGGACTGATTTTTTTATGTTAATTATAGTTCTAATTAGGTTTTAAAGGAAATATAAATAAGAAAAGTGTCCCGGAAAAATGGAGAATTCGGGAAAACTATAAAGGTTTGTTTGAACTCAAGACAATAGCTCCGATAACAACGAAGGATATGCGTAATTTATTTTTGTGTTGTTCGTTAGGATACTAAAGAAGTTTTAAATTTGTACAGTTCGTAATGTGGAAGATGTGGCAATTTTTTTTTTATGTTCCTAAAATATAATTTGAAGACGATTATTTTCCAAATCGGGTCTTTAAAAGCACGCCCACAAAATTTTCAAAACCATGAAATGTATTACATTTTTTTGCAGGGCTATATATTTGAAGCGAGAGGAAATATAACACTAATCTTATATTTGGGCCAGCAACGCGGACCGGGCCAGCTAGTTTA
>CAWUER010000553.1:0-35930 GCA_963921195.1 Pegoplata infirma
GGAAAAAACTTAAAAAATTAAAAAATAATGGAGGCATATAAAATTTTTTAAAAAACACTTAGAAATTTGCAATGACGCATGGGACCAGATGTTACAACATATAGTTATGTATGGCGATATCTAAAAAAAATCGCACATCAAAATTTATTATATAACTTTATCTCGCAAGACATAGTGTCACACATGATCATATATGAAATAATATGACTATATACAAGTATATAAGATCATATTAAATTATTTTTATTCGGGTGATTAATTTTTAAAATAACCTACAAACAGTTAATGACATATATAAATGACATACATATATAAATAGGCAATGAGAAAAAATGTTGGTAGTTGTGCCCCCTTCTTTTCATATTCCTGGATAAGATGCTGCCTATTTTGAATATTAAACATTGAATATTAGACACTTTGACTGGTCACAACAGCATTATGTCATTAACTCTTTGTAGTTTATTAAAAAGTTTTACGTTTAGTAGTTTTTAAAAGAAAATACATTTGTTTGATGTTCAGTTTTTATTATTGACTACTTGTGTGCTTTGTTTTAAAAATAACACACTAAAAATTAAAAACTTTCATTAACATTTTATTTTTAAAGTCATTTATTTTTGTTCTGTAAGTAAAAACTACTGATTATTCTTTAAATTTTTAATGATTTGTGTAAGTATTTTTTTTTTTAAATTGTTGGTATTTTTTACTGAGATATCATTAGTTTTTACCTACACAAGTAGGTTATTTTTTTGTAGAAAAAAAATTTAAAAAAATTATTTATAGAAATATAAAAACATGTTTGTATCAAGTGACTTTGGCACGATGGGTAGAGTGTCTGGCCAGAATGCAGTTGATTGCGAGATCGATTCCCCAAAATTTTATTAAAAATTTAAAAAAAAAATATTTCAATAGAAAATTGTAAAAAATAACCTACGAAATCATTAATTTTTAATGTTTTGGTAGGTTATTTTTTTGGAATTTGTTGGTAAAAAAGAATGAAAAAAAACGTAATTTTTAATGTTATTTACTTTAGAAAATTTTGTCAACAGTAAAAATAAATGTTGATGTTTGTTAAAACAAATGAATAATTACTGGGATGGTTTTCAATTGTTAATTCACTTTGTTTAATGTTCAGTTCTATTAAATGACTATTTATGTTCTTTGTTTCAAAAATAACAATATAAAAAAATAAAGACTTTCATTAGCATTCAATTTTTGAAGTCATTTATTTTTATTCTGTTAGTAAAAATAAGTGATTCTTCTTTAATTTTTAGTGATTTGTGTACGTTATTTGTTCTAAATTGTTGGCATTTTTTAAAGAAAAGTCATTAGTTTTTACCTACTTGTGTTAGTTATTTTTTCGTAGACAAAAAATTCAAAAAATTATTTATAGAAATATAAAAACATGTTTGTATCAAGTGACTTTGGTACGATGGGTAGAGTGTCTCCAAAAATTTTATTAAATTTTTTTTTTTAATAAAATTCAATACACCGAAAAAATTCCCCAGTTAGATAGTTACGAAAATCCTCAGTTGATTTGAAATAAATTTAAATAACTGAGTTAGTTACGAACAACTGGGTTTTTAATTAATAAAAACCATTGTAAAACTATAACGGTACTATCATTAGAAAAAGTAATCAAAAATATGTAAACAAACATAAAACCCCTTGACTTCAACAAATCCAAATAATAAAGCAACCCAACAAACAAAGAAATAAGAAGAAGATTTCCAACCGCTTTTCTTGGAGAAAAATGGCTATTGTTGCAAAAACTGTGTTCGTATTGTGAATATTAACCGATTTGTTTAAAACCGTGGTTTAAAGTTTTGTATATGGGCATAAACATAATCACTTTTTGGAATATATTTTCAAATTGTCTGCTGGGATTTCTTGTTTATTTTGTTGTTTATATTTTTTTTGTTTTGATTTTTTTATTTATTTGAATTTTTATTTTTAAAATTTGAAATTAATAGGTGGACGTTATTGACAACAAAATCTAATAATACTACCTGGTATTATTGTGCCATGAATAAAAACAATCTATCAGTTACCCTGTTAATAAAAATAAATTTATTTGTTTACAAATTTCAAAAATGAACATCATTTTATAAAACTAAAAAGGAAAAAAACCCAATCGGATTTTAATTTTGTAATGGTAAGTTTTTCTTTGCTAATTTGTGTCTTTCTTTATAAAAAAAAATAACTAATAATATATTTTCAGATGGAGAATAAATAGAAGATAGCAGCCTAAAACGGAGTCGCTAATTTGGTGTCTTAAAAATGAGATGTTTAAGTTCAAAATCTGGTTGTTTATGGATGTTTCAATATAATTAATGTAAATAAAATCTTAAAATAAAATAATAGTGTTAAAAATAAAAAATCGTTTCTTTAATGGTGAAATTAAAAAATAAAATATTTAGTCCCCATTGACAATTTTTATTTATTAACCAGTTATTATTAACTATTTTCAACGATTTCACAAATTTAACTATTATGCTGTTGCTTGTAACTGGAAATTCAGTTAAATTCAAAATTGTTTTTAAAATTAGTTACCATCAACCGAGTGAAAACAACTGGGGCTCAGTTAGGTGTATTTCAACTGGGACTTAGTTATATTTTTAGTAGCCAGTAACTGGGAAATTTTTTGGGTGTAGAAAAATTGTAAGAATAACCTACGAAATCATTAATTTTTAATGTTTTTGTAGGTTATTTTTTTCGAATTTGTTGGTAAAAAAATTAAAATGAAGTTATTTTTGAATGTTCAATGTTATTTATTTAAGAAAATTTTATCAACAGTAAAAAATAAATGTTGATGTTAGTTAAAACAAATGAATAATTACTGGAATGGTTTTAAAATGTTTTATCACTTGTTTTAAATATGTTTTTCATTAGTTTTTGCCTACAAAATATTTTGAGTGCATTACCAAGTAAAACCGAATTGATGTAGCATAGTTATGTCATTGGAGTAATGCACATTGGTAAAGAGGCAATTTTAAGAAACACACAACTAAACTTAAGCAGATTTTATTACTCGTCAATTATGTAATTAAGATATTAATGTGTGTAGTGCGTACTCATTACCAAACTTTTTTTTCTGGGTAGTTCGATTTTAGAAATTTAAAAATAATAATTGTCTTTGTAAACCACTGTTTTCCCTTTGGTTAGTTTTCGGCTGTCATCAGTTTCAAAAGTTTGATGTTAACAATAAATACATATTGTTACAGTTATGTATACAATGAACAAAAACAAAAAGTTTAAAGGTAAAAGGGAAAAAAATTTGCATAAGGTCATGTATAGTAAATTGTCACCAAGCGACGACTACAGAGTTTTAACAACCAACCAACTAACTGAACTGTACAGTACAGTTGAGTGAATTACTTGTTCGGCCAAGTAAATTTCCATGTCCATGTTGCTACGGCAGGGATGATACTAATTGTACACAAATTAAATATTTGATTTATGCAATAGCTGATTTTAGGAACCTGTGAGATTTTTGGATTATTGGGAACACATGTGGCTCTTTAAACTTGGTATCAAATCATTTCAAGGTACATTTTTTGAATTAGATTTATATTACACTGTCCGACACACTTTTGTACACATGGGCCGTACCGATAAATTCTGAAAGTAGGGCCTAAAATAAAATTAGCTTTTTTGTAAAAATCGCAAATAGAAAACAGAAAATGCAAATTCCTTCATTTGAGTCTACAATTCCAGATCATGTTGGTAACCCTTGCGAAATAATGTAAAAACAAAAAAGTTGAAAGAAAGTATGAAGTTAGGTTGAGATTGCTAGAAATATTATTGTAGTGTTGGAAACTGTTGAAATTTATTCTGTAGAAACTATAAAAATTCACGATTCGCTCTTCGGCTTTTGGCATTTTTAGATAGATTTTCGGAAAGGATTATTATGATAGTTGTTTGTTGCGTTTAAAATCCCATCCATCTAGTTTCTAAAAAGTACAAAAATTAACAAATTCATTTATCATCCCTATAAAGATGCAAATAGAGGTTATGTATGTATAGAGAGTATTTTAAGGTAATTTCATTGTTCCTTAGCTTGTTATCATTATACTATGTAGCTATGTAGCCATTGCTGGTGTCGCTTTTGTTCAAATATTGCTTCAGGGTCACTCCACCTTATTTGCTTTGTCACCTCTGACTGCTGCTAAAGATGACAGACCTTGGGAGAGACGTATAATATGAACCTACAAAATTTATGCGCATCAGTTACAATAAGTTGAAGTGTGAATTGTAAAGTAGTACGAGTATTACTGTAGGTATGTTATGTCAAATAATAATAAAAAAAAAGTTACAAACAAAAAAAAAAATATCATTGTTTTAACAACAAATGAAAAGCTAACGATATAATATGCTGATGAGGGGATTTATGAGTTTTGTTAAATTGACAGTTGAGTTTTTAAATAGAAACAAAGAACAATTAAAAGCTTAAAAAGAAGAATGGGTCGGACAGATGCTTACATTGGAGCAGGTTTTCTAACAAATGACAGGCATTGTTTTTACGCAGAGAATTTAAGAGCCTTTGTGGAACTTCAACAGGAATAGGTTTTGCTTTTCTCACCGCATAAACAATTGATGGTACTAGGTAGGTTAAGTTCATAAATGGCCAAAATTCCACCAGGAGGAAAAAGTCCCCCCTTTAATCCTTCAAAGCTAATTTCGGTTAAGACAAAGGATAAGTGTTAGTTTAATCAGACTTGCAGGACTGTAGCAGATCCAGAGAGGAAGAATTCAGAAGTTTTGCGGGATGACAAAAACGATAATTTTGATATGCTGCCCAAGCAGGCGAGAACTAATTGTGCCAAGGTACTGAGTCTCGAGAAGCTTCTCTACGAACAGCGTCTTCGTGCTGAACTTAATTTTAAACCTCAAGGTAGTAAGAGCTTTTGGTCATTCGTAAAGAGAGTAAGGGACAATGTTAGCTGTTCTATACCGACTCTTATAAAGGATGACCAAGTGTTCACTAACCCGGTTAATAAAACTTACCTTTTCGCTGAATTATTTGCAAGAAATTCGTTCTTGTCGGAAGGCGATCAACAACTGCCAAAACTTAAAAGAGTATCCAGTACTATGCCCAATATATTTTTTCGAGCTCGTGCAGTTAATGGGGTACTCGACAACCTCATCGTAAATAAGTCACCGGGACCTGATGGCATTCCAGCACTCGTGCCAAAAGCATTGCTCAAATTTTTTCCGCTTTTTGTTGCACAAGGGTACCTACCCTTCCTTCTGGAAGGTGGCTTATGCTCAACCAATCCCTTAAAGGGGTGCGTCTTCAAACCCTGAGAACTATTGCCTGATATAAATTTGTTCTACGCTCTCGAAGGTAATGCATAGCATGGTAAATCACCATCTTGTTGTGAGTAGTCAAACTTTCTTTTCAGTGACCAACAGTATGGCTACAGTAAATGGCGTTCTTCAGGAGACCTGATGGCATTGCTTTCGAAACGTTGGAGTCGTTTTATTCACAAATGTGGTGAGAGTAAGGTGGTGGCTTTGGATATTTCAAAGGCTTTCTATGTGTGTCATTACGCACTTGTATCTATACATATTGTTTTTGCTGTTGGTAATGATTTCTCTCGATATCTCACGAGTTTTCTTAGAAATCGAAGTACACGAATTGTTATAGATGGTCGGATAGGTTTCAACTCAACTCATCGGGAAGGTTTCTGTTCTTTCTCCTACTCTTTTTTATCTTTATTAATGACCTTCTTGCTAGGAAAATATCCCTAGTGTCACCCCCCAATCTTCATTTTTTTAGCGTCCCAAATAAATTTTTAGGGTGTGCAAAAGAAACGCGACTTTTTAGTTTTTTTCGTTTATCTCCTATATTTAGTAAAATACCAAAATTGTTGGACATTCCTGTTAATAATAGTACGTTCAGATTGGCCTCGAAACCTCGTTTATCGAGGTTTCGTGCCAAACCTCATGTGAAAATACGTATTTTCCCTCACAAATTGAAACCTTTTTATAGTGAGGTTTCAACAAATGTACGATCGAAACCTCGTAAATTTCATAATTTTACGTATTTTAACCACTGTGCGACAATGAAAAATAGAGAAAATGGAAGAATGCCAAAAATAAAAAATAAACAAATTTATTTATTTACAAAATTTCTTCAAATTATTTGTTTATTTAGAATAAAAAAAAATAAAAAACAGAATAAAAAATTGTTTTTGGATAATTTAATTAATTTTTAAAGAGTGTGAACAGTAGTGTTTTAAAATTGAAAACACGAGGTTTCAACGGGGTTTCGAGGTAAGTGTGAATGTACTATAAGTCGAAAATTTTCTCATTTTGGGCACTTTCTTAGCTCCACACAATAGGTCTTTTAAATACCTTTAATCTGATACCAAATATGCCTATGTTTATTTTGACTAAATGGGCGTAAATCGTAAAAATCTGAACAGGTCAACTTCCACCCGTACAATTCAACCTCTCTAAACCACGCCTTGTAGAAGTTGTGCGCGAACGGCAAAATATGTATGACACACTCAATCAGGACATATTGACAATATCCGTGTGGTGGCTGCCGAATAAGTTCGATTTTAATGTACGCAAGACTCAATGTTGTGTTTTGACCCATCCCAAGAAACACATTTACGGACTCACCAACAAGTACGGAATCATGAAACCGACTTTTACGGTACGTTTACTGACCGTAAAATTCGTATCCGTTATAGCTGGTACGAAAACGGAGCATAAACGGTCCGTAACTTTTTATTTTCGAACAGGTCCGTTTATACTCCGTATTGTAGTATCCGTTTTTGTTCCGTTCAAAACGGACTACACCGATTTTCATCCGTATTCAATCCGTTACAAACGGAGTCGTTTTTCTTCTGTTACTTACGGAGTTTCTTCATTTGTCATAATAAATTTTTTTTACAAAATATATTGTAATACGGCGAAATATCACGTTAAAAATTGATTAAGTTGTGTCCGTTAGTTATATGTAAATTTTACTGCAATTACAAGTAAGTCAATGGCGAATTAAGAGTGATATTCTGTTATGGTGAATCATTCGTGTTTCCTGCAATGTGCTTCTTAGAGACGATGTGTGCTTCTTAGAGACGATGAAATATGGATTTGATTACATGTGCATTTAAAAATTGAACTTCCAGCAATTACTGTAAGTATTTTAAATAAAATACCGATTGATCTGTTAAAAATAACTTAAAACATCTTTTATTTTAGATTTCAAGAAAATCTATGTATTGCCAGCTATTAAACTTATTATGGTTCCAGATAAATTAAATTCAGGAGATGTAAAAGGAAAAAATAATACACTCAAAATAAAACCTAGTACAGTTTTCTTGAGAAAACCACAATAATGTGTACTCTGAAATAAGTTGAAGATAAAGTGATACAAGCAGATTTAAAATATATTTATTTTTTATTTTCCTATTGCATGATTTTTGGTATTTTTTTTACATTTTGATATGTAATTTGTTAAAATTGTACTATTTTAGTTTTAAAATATATATAAAAAACATGAAAACTGAGTTTGAGATTAAAATTTGGTAATTGTACCCCGTATATTGCTACATATTACGGCACGAATACGTACCGTTTACGGTCCGCTATAACAGGAGTCTATACCATTTCTACAGCACGAAAACGGTCCGTTTACGGTACGTCTGCAACGGACTATAAATTTGTGTACTCCGTTTTCAACACTGCATATCGGTCCGTAAACGGTCCGTAAGTGTCGTACTCTCAACGGATTTCGAATCAGATTCGATGTTCCTTATAGTCCGTTTTCTGGTCCGTATACGGATCCAGAAAACGGACCGTATACGGAGTCGGATTCCGTTTTAGACGGACCGAAAGCGAACCGTAAACGGACCTTTTTGTTTGTTGGGATAGACGAGTTTTTGAACCAACATTGTTGTCTGTATTTATGGGTGGTGTTGATATTGAGGAATCGGATACACATGATGTCCTTTGGAATAAACGTGTTTTTCATGTGGCTAAAGAAGCATTTAAGTGCGTTGGTTTCTTAAAACAGAGCAAGAATTACTTCACTCCTCACTTCTCCCGATCTTCTTAATATTTATACCACCTATATCCGGCCGAAGATGGATTACAACTCCCATATATCGGCAGGGGCTTCAGAGTCTGAAGTTTCTGAAAAGTGTTCAAAGGAGGCGTCAAAGCCAATTAATGATAGCAGAGTATACAACTCTCTTGACTTTTTGGTGCATGGCGGAATGGGGGTTGTGTAGCACTATTCTATCGATATTACTGAGATAAGCGAACTTATACTCCGAGCCCGGGCTTTCGTTCGGAGTACTCGCTTGTCTGGTAGGGCTCAGCCATTTGTTGTCTATTATCCAGTGTACCGCACAACGCGTTACAGAGAAAATTCATTTATTAGTCGAACTATCAGTAAGTGGAATATACTTTCTGCAGAGGTCTTCCCTGTTAACTTCAATTTAGAAAAATTCAAATCAAATATCCACAAACACTACTCCCTCTATCCTCCTTCCCATAACCTATTTTTCAAATTATCAACACAAGGCACTAATTTTGAAGGGGACATCCCCTGAGTGTTGGTTCAGTAAGAAAAAAATAAGTCCTGTACTAGTATCTCGGGATTAAAAAAAAATTCAGCCCGCCTCCTTTTTAGTGTGTGGATATCCCCCATAAATCCCTCCACAGGCAGAAAAATACAAACGGTCCAACGTTGGAATAAAGTTGGCTTCGATGGTACCAATGTTGGCGAATCATACGCGTTTCTAAGTCAATGGCCTCATTTCCAAGTTGAAATGATAAAAGGGGCCAACGATGATCACTTGCCTTTTGTTTTGACATTAGCTAAACATTGATTTTACAAATTTACGTCATTAGATTGACCTCTTGCTTAAAAATGTATTGAAAATCTGACAGAGGTAACAAAGTGTACTTTTGGTATTTTTTATATATCGTCGAACTATATTCAATAAATGCCAACTCGAAAAAGCTTACTGTTCAGGAGAGCTAAAAAACAAGTTATTTCGCATATTATTGCAAAAATAAACAATGTACCTTCCACAAGATGGTTTAAATATTCTAAACAATTTTTACCTATGCAAAAATTTTCATATTTTGCACTTGTTTGCGTATTTTTCCGAGATGGCATTTATTACTATATCAAAAAACAAATATTTTTTTAGAGTTGGCATATTTTGTCGGAAAATAAAAATAAATTTTTTTTGGAAAAATTTTTAAAATTTTTTTTTTTTGGTTTTTGTTATCCTTAGTACGCACGGTGAGCCTCAGCGATGTTCAGGTTGAACTTTAGTGTCGACGAAAAGTGTAAGCGCAGTTCGATTTCTACATGAATAAATGTCTCAAAACCGTTAACAGCGAAATCGTAGCTGATCGCATTCGCGAGATATCGCGAAATTAGTGTTTTTGTATTTTCTAAAATTTTGACAATGAAGTTTTTTAAATATCTTCAAAAACTGGGTATGCAGTTTTAATTGTATTTATTTACATGTCACAACACAGTAAACAGCGAAATCATATCTTCTCAATTTCGCGAGAAATCGCGAAATTACTTTTTTGCTGTTTTTATTTTTGTTTTTATCTTCATATATGATTTTTTAAAATTTCATAAAAACATGGTATGCAGTTTTACTTGTGGTTAATCAAAGGTCACACAGCTGTTGACATCAAAATTGTAGGTGCTAAATTTCGCGAGATATCGCGTAATTAGATATATTTTTTTTTTTTTTTATTATATTTTAAACCCGGTTCTTTAGAAATGATAAAAAAAAGTGGTAAGCAGTTTGATTTGAACATGCTGGAAAAAATTAAAACTGCCCCCAAAAAAATTATAGCTGCTCACTTTCGCGAGAAATAGCGAAAAACAGCTTTTTGGGGGTATTTCTTGTTTTGATTAATAAAAGAAGTTTCTTTAACATTGTTGAAAAACACGAAATGCAGTTTGACTTGCTATTGATCAAAGGTCATAAGGCTGTTAACATTTAAATTCTAGCTGCTTAATTCTTCGAGATATCGCAAAAAAACTCGCTTATCTACTATTTATTCATTAATTTGTGTCATTTGTGGTCTGTAAAAACATATACTTCAATTAACGAGAAAAATGTGGTATGCAGTTTGAATTCGAGGTTATTAGAGGTGACAAAACTGCAAGCATAAAAATTATAGACGATCAATTTCCCGAGAAATCGCAAAATTACTGTACGAGCTTTTATAATAAATTACTTTTTTTCTTTGGTATCAAAAAAAAAAAATAAAAATTAAGTAACGACAAGTATATGGTATGCAGTCTAAATTCCCCGTAACTGAATGTGGTAAAACTGCTGAAATTTATATATTGACGCTAATTTTCGCGAAAAAGCGCGAAAAATTTTTCAATTTTTTTTTTCATTTATTTTGTATTGTAATAGATTTATAAATAATAGATTTAATATTAACTTTGCGATTCCTTAAAGAATTGACCACATAGAACTTTTGTGTTAGCAGTTTAATGTCTTTTTATCATGTACAAATAAAAATGCATACCACGTGTTTACACCATTTCAAAAGAACATGCAAAATTTAAAAATAAAAAAAAAATAAAAAATATATAAATAATTCCGCGATATCTTGCGACAGTGTACACCTACAACTTTGATGTCAACACCCTTATGACCTTCGATCACGTACACATTAAAGTGCATATCAGCTTTCCACAACATTTGAAAAAAAACCTAGAAAAAGTTGAAAAACAAAAATTGACAAAAAAGTTATTTCGCGATTTCTCGCGAACTAAAGAAGATAGGATTTCGATGTTTACTGTTTTGTGACCTTAAAATAAGTACAATGAAAACTGTATACTCAGTTTTTGAAAATATTTAAAAAACTTCAATATCAAAATTTTTTAAAATATAAAATCACTAATTTCGCGATATCTCGCGAATGCGATCAGCTACGATTTCGCTGAAAACAGTTTTGTGACAACTAATCATGTAGAAATCGAACTGCATTTACACTTTTCGTCGACACTAAAGTTCAACCTGAACATCGCTGAGGCTCACCGTGTACGGTAATAGCAAAAACTGAACAAAAAATTAAAAATCTTTGCATATTTTTAAAAGTTACTAGCTCCGAAAGCCTTTTAATCTCAGGGTGGTCAACTTTGGCACACTGTAACTCACGCTGTATTGCAATAGGGTCACTCCAAACCAGATATTTTGAAAGCTTATATCATTGACTTTATTTGCCCCATTCATAATGTTTCAATCTGATAAATAGTTTGAAAGTTACATAAATATAAACATTTTTTTTTTTGCAAACACTATTTACCGATATTTTTAAAATGGCAATATCTCGAGAACCAGTCATTAGATATCAAAATCTTTACAAGATTCGTGTTTAACATGGCAAATGCAATAAGATATGTGGTCTAATTTTTTTAAAAAAAAATTTTGAAAAATTTTTGGAAATTTACAATGGGAGTTGGCATCTATTTCCACCAAAAAAATATGTACTTTGAGTTAGCAGAATAACAAAAATGGATGTAAAACGACAACAAATTATTTTTTTGCTCTGAAATTTTTATGGCAGATAGGTATAACATAGGGGAGCTATTTGCCATCGGAAACTCATTTCCGTCAAATTTGAGTTGGCATATTTTGAATATAGGTTCACGATATCCTGAAAAATGATCATAGAAACTTAAAATTTGGATTACACTTTTGGTAGTTTTTATATTTCCTGAAAAAAAAACAATCTGAAAAGTACTTTTTGGTAATTCTGATTCTATAAAGTGGTAAAATCGTGTACTTTGGTACTTTTTTTCTCCTGAAACAATGGTCTATAAAAACTAAAAATTTTAAATATAAGACCCTTCCACAATTTTTCTTTAGGAATTCCGATTTTAATGGTAAATAGTTTAAAAATGTTTACCTTGAAATTTTTATCATAAAAAGCTTCTTCTTCAAAAACCTTCTTCATATTGATGAAAAGTTACATAAATATGATTAATTGTTACATATTTTTTGTTTTTATTTTCAATTTTTCTTTTTCTATATTTTTTTCTATATTTATTTAATAGTTTTATTTATTTTAATATTATTTTAATTATTGTAAAAAAACGCATAAATCATATTGATGAGATTTTTTGATGACATGATGAAATTTGGCATTACTTGTGTCTTCAGTTTTGATGACATGTTTCATCATATTGATGAATTTTGTCATCAAAATTGATGACAGCAAGTAATGAAACCGTATCATCAATATGATGAAGCATTTTTTCTTTCAGTGTACGAGATGCGAGATCCTCCATCGAAAACGAAATTTTCTGAAAAAAGACTAAGGAGCTTCTGATAGCAAGAGGATAAATGGAGTACTAAATTGTGCTTTGGTACTTTTTCGATTTCTTTAAGGGTCGAACCAGAATCAAATTCCGTCGCGCAAGACGTAAAGAAACAAAAACAAACACATCAAATTTGAAATTTTCTCATCCGTTTGATTTAGGTACCTCACATTTAAATATTATTAACGAAAAATTATTGGCCGTTACGCCTTATGCGACGTAATTTGATTCAGGTTCAACGCGAAATAATGGTGTTACCCTGCAAAAATTTGAAGATGCTAAAAAACTACTATACGGTTGGTAATTAGTAGGGTTCGGACTTTTATGCAGTTAAAATCGCGTTTTATGCGCATAAAACATGCACCAAAAATAGAAAAATATGCGCTAAAAATGTAAAAAATATGCACTTAAAAATTTTCTTAAAACATTTTTTAATGATAAAAAAAAAATAACAAGAAAAACAATAAAGAACATAAAAATCGCAAAAATTCAGTCTTATAAACGAAATAAGAAAATAAGATACAATAAATTCAAGTTAAAATAAAGTAAAACACAAAATTATAAAATTAATACATAGAAAAAATTGTTTGAGTAAATTTGAAATACTATTGAGTAAAAAATTAATCAATTTTTTACCAGTAAACGACTTTAAAGTATTGAGTAAACCTTTAATAAAAATTTATTAAATGTATACCAAAAATTTTGAGTAAAATTTTAATTGACACAATTAAAACTTTACTCAAAATTTTTCATTTTTTTTTTTTAATTAAGTTTTTATTTGTGTCAAGTAAAAATTTACTCAAAATTTGGTCAATTTATTTTTTTAAAAAGATTAAAAAATTTTCACATATTTTTTTCAAAAAAAAAAAAATGTTTTTTTAATCTTTTACCAAAAATATTTATGTCTTACAGACATAGAAAAATTTTATAAAGATGATTTTAAACTTTCATTTACATAAACAAAAAACTATAAACTAAGTTTAAATTCAAAAAAACTAAGAGAAAAAAATAAAATAAAAAAAAATATATTTAAAGTTTTTTTTAAATTATTTACTCAAATTTTTTTAAAAACTTTTAAGTAAATTTTTAATTGCGGCAATTAAAAAATTACGCAAATTTTTGTTTGAAATTTAAACAATTGATTACTCAAAAATGTTTTTCCCTATGTTTTCTTCTGTGTACTTTAAGGCATACATTATAAAATAAAAAATATTTACAGCATTATAAAAATATCATAAAATCAAAAAAAAAAAAAACTTATTTTATTTTAAAATATGCGACAAAAATATGTAATATCACCAATATATGCAAAAATATGCATTAAAAGCAAAATATGCAAAAATATGCACTAACAAATCAATGCCATTTTATTGCAAATTTCTTAATTCGCAAAGATATTAAGTTTTTGTTGCTCTCAGACTGACGACAACAAATATGCATTTGCATAAAAGTCCGAACCCTAGTAATTAGTAACTTATTTGTAGATTTGGGTACTAAATTACTTACAAATACTTTAACTGAAATTTCATTGCATTAAATTTTGAGCAGGTCGGTTTACAAATCCATTCTACTAAAATGTTACTAAATTTTGTGGTAAAAGCTACAGTTTTTTTTTGCTAATCCCAGTTAACTAACTTTTATCAAACCAACTTTGCTAATTTTATCAACAAAAAAAATTGGGGGTTCCAAATAAGCAAATTTTCTGGAAATTCTACATGCTTATTTTGTTCTAATTATATTTTTACTTTTTGAGTAAACAATTTTTGCAAGACCTTTTCCGTAAAGTTACAGTTTTTTAAGCAATTTAACAAACGTTTAAAGTGTAGTTTTTCAAAAAAGGAATTCAAAAATGCACTTATTTTAGTGCTCAAAATTGTTTAAAATCAATTTCAAAAAATATATTTTTAAAAATATTTCTTTTATTGTTTCATGGTCCCCTTTATGTTAAAGTAAAACTTTCAATGTCTTTTGTATTAAAAACATTTCTTACCAGACCAAAGATATTTCTTATGAAGTTTAAATATGTCAATAAACTGTTAAAAAACATAAAATACCAAGAATTAATGACGTACAAAATATTTTCTTAGAGTAGAAGAGGGAAAGAGGAGAAGAGGCGTAAAGAAGCATATGTATCACAAGTGTAAGTTAAATCTATAAAATTAGCTTCATTGATCAGAAATGTAGTACTATTAAGGTATACGAGCAACTGCTCCTATACACTTCACTTTACTAATGGCCATAATATGTATGAACTAAATTCCAGTCTTTTTCACCCTTGAGACTATAAAAGTAGTTAGTTACACACCACAAAACTCTACTATTCTTTCAAAAAAAAATTTAAAGAAAATATCTTTGCCACGAGAAAACTGCCAAAATGAGTATATTTCACACTTTGGTGTTATTTTCTTTTTTATGGGAAATTAGATGGACAGTTTTCAGGATTGTTAAATTGTAACATTTAATGATGTCTGAAAATATTTTTTGCAATCACGCTTATTTTTCACTTACATATAACCGTACATGACAATACGTTAGTAACGTTACGATAAACTAAACAACAACAAATTTTGGGGAAAAACAAACAATTTACAAAAAAAAAGCATACACATTCCGCGCCAATAAAGTCTAAAGCTATATGATGAAAAGGAGGAAGTAAGTTTATGAGAGATGATAAGATTGTCGCAAATGTACTTTTTTGCTGACTTTAGAACCAATGATTATTTGTATACATTCCAATTGTAATTCGAATTTTGACAAATCTTTTTCAAATTTCAATTTACCTTTTTCGAGTTACAATAAATATTTTTCTACACTTAGAAAATTATTGCAGTTACCACATGACGGTGGTTTGTGTAGTAAGTAATAGTTGTTGTTTTCAACTACAATTTCTTTCAACTTTTTATGTAGTTTTTTTTTAAATAAATACAAAAAATTACTACATTGTAATAACAATTGTTTTATGTAGTTGTTTTTAGTCTATAAAAAAATAGAAGTATGTTTTTTGTTAACAATTTTACCGTTTTAGAAGATTTTTTTCTTAATAAAAATAATTCAGACAATTTGAGTTACAGTGAAAACAACTGTAATTTGAAGTTGTTTTTACCGTTTTCTATAGTTGTTAATCAATTGTTAAAAACAACAAAATTTTTTGGTTGATATTACCGTAAAATGTAGCAGACGCCTAAACAACAACAAATGTAGTTGTTTTAACTGTCTATTGTAGTCAGGCACGTACGCAGGAATTTATTTTGGGGGGGCCCAAATTTTTTTTAATTCAATTTTTTTGTCTCAATGTTTTTGAGCCTACTTTTTTTATATTTTTAGAAAACAAAACATGTATTTTAAATTTGAGATAAAAATGGAGTCGAATTATTTTTTCAAAAAAAGAATTGGAAAATTTATGCAACTTTCTTTTAAAATTCTCAAAATGTCTTACGTGTAAAAACTCAAAACTATGATTTTTTTTTAGTTTTACAATTTTTGAATAAAAAAATTAAATTCCTAGACATTTTAAACATTGAAAGACTTTTATTAAACTCACGATTTAAAGCATTATTTGAATTGAAAATTCTCAAATTTTTGGCAGTCCGACAGCCAATAATAAACATGAACCGGATGATATACGTCTGAAATTAGAGATCAAATGATATAAAACTGCATTTACAGTTTTTCATTTCGTGATCCTATCTCCTTATAAAAGGACTTCAAATTTTTAAAGGATGACATTTTGTAAAATATTTTTTAAATATTTGTACTTGTCTTATAATGTCACTTTTGATTGAAAATGAAAGAGGAGAATCTTCGCTTATTTTTTCATTTTTTTTTATTTTGCCATATCAAGAAAAAGGATATAAATAATGAACTTTCAAAATTTGATATGATATTTAAGGACAAAGTTTTGAAAGGGCATTACTTACCTCCATCTTCCTGATATGTCAAAACGATAAAATGGGAAAATTAGCGGAAATCCTCTTCTTTAATTTGTCATCAATAGTGGCATCCTCGGACAAGTACAAATATTTAAAAAATATTTTACAAAAATTAATCCTCTGAAACTTTGGATTCCTTTTAAAAGGAAATAGGATTACGAAAAGAAAAACTGTAAACGTAGTTTTACTACATTTATTCTCTAGTCTAAAGCGTATATCCATTTCGTCTTTAACGAAATTTTTGTCGGACGGTGTTATAAGACAATTTTCGTACAGCAAATTCTTAGATTCTGAGACATTTTTCGTATAGAAAAACTCTCAGTTCTAAAAAAATTGTTTGATTTTGAGACATTTTGCTTATAAAAAAATTCTTATATTCTGAGTCATTTTTCGTACAAAAAAAACTCTAAAATTCTAACACATTTATCGTATAGAAAAAGTTTTCAGCTTTTGGGACACTTTTCGTTTAAAAAAAAATTCAGAAATTTCTAAGACATTTTTCGTATAGTGAATTTTTCTATACGAAAAATCTCAGATTTGTCTAGAAAAGTTATGAGATCCTGAGACATTTTCGTACAGAAAAATTTTTTGTAAGAAAAATGTCTCGAATTGGTATAGAAAAATTTACAAATTCTGATACATTTTTCGTATAGATTTTTCCGATTCTGAGTCCTTTTTTGTAAAGAAAATAATGAGTTGATTCTAAAATATTTTTCGCATAGAAAAAGTTTGAAAAAAAATTATTATAATCTTAAAAAATCTCTTATCCAAGTATTGAATAAGAAAATTTACAGATTCTGAGACATTTTTGTAAAAAAGTTCTTAAATTCGCAATATTTTTTGTAGACAAAAACTTTCCAGCTTTATTAAGATATTTTGAAAAAAAGTAACACTTTGATTAATGTTTTGTGTAAAAAAGTCTCAGATTCAGAAAAGATTTTTCGATTTAAAAATTGTCAAATTTGGTTAAATTTGGAAGTACAAAAGCTTCAAATTAGTGTAGACGACCCAATTTTCAATGCATATGTTCTGAAACATTACTTGGCAAAAAAAAATCTCAAACCCTTTGATAAATTTCGTAAAAAATCTCTGATTTCGCCAAAACTGTACCATTTTAAATATCAAAATTTTTCCGGTGATCACAAATCTAGTCAAATGTGGCAGCGGCGTTAAATAAAGTCGAGAGAAAAGCTAATGGAAAAATATTCATGATACTTAACTTACTTGGTCAGTCGCAATTGCCTTTTAGAGGTGTCTTATTTACTATCGTAAAAGTTTACGAATTAAAACCCACACAACATTTTTATAATCCAATTTTTTTTTTTTTTGTATTTTTTTTAATATTTTGAAATTTTCAGAAAAAAACCTCCGTTAGATTATAATCTAACGGAGGTTTTTGCTGTTATCGAACGTATATTTTGTAGTGCAAAGTCTTGAAATTTGTATGTGGCTAAATCATTAGGGGGGCCCTGTAGGTTAGTTGGTAGCGTGCTAGCCTTTGAAACAGGGGATCGTGGGTTCGATTCCCACAAAAACCCTTGGTTGATTTCGCTACAATGAGACGACGGTCATTGTTACCAGTTCTCGTTTAGGTTTATATTATTAAAAATGATTTGTAATTAAATTGGAAAAATAAATAAAAAAAAACTGATCATTGGATCATATTATTATTATATATTTTGGGGGGCCCGGGCCCCCAGGCCCCCCCTGCGTACGTGCCTGATTGTAGTGGAAAAAGGTGCTTTTAGAATTCCCCCAAAATCATGCGATTTTTTCGTATGAAGTTTGAACGGGTTAATGATACCGTAAAATCCTTAAATTTCATATTTAAGTATTTAAGATCAAATATTATACAAAAATAATTTTTAATCAATTTTAATAAAAAAAAAAACTTTTAATTAATTTTTTTTTTAATACTTTTTTGCAAAACTCTTAATTCTGAGGCTCAAAGTGGGGACAGAAGATAAACTACAATCGGAGTGATGTGAGTTACCGACACCTTTGGCGGTTACTAAAATGTGGTCAGACAGAAAAGCCCAAAAACGAGCCACTCTAGTGTGTACAAATGGAATCTCCGAATTACAAATAAAATATTCGTATTACAACAAAAATCTTAAAACTAATTGATATTATTTCGAATAACAGCTGTAAATGGGGTAGACGAATACTCCTTCTATAAAGACTTCAAAATCTGAACATTAACCTCTTCTGATTTTTTTGCTCAAATTCTTATTTTGTAGTACCATTTAAAGTTGATCATCCCAAATGTAGCACTGTTCGGCATTAAACGGAAATGCCAGGCTAAATCTTACTTTTCCTTTTGTATTATGTTTAACAATGATTATGTTAGATGTTTTTTTTTGTATGCTATTGTGAATGTATGTTTGTTTCATGTTCTTGGTTGCAAGACATTCCCTGCACATCTTTCTTGGTATGCTGTAGGAATGTCTGTATGTTCCTTGTAGTTTCAACTTTTCCTTTACACAGTGTAAAATTTTTTTTTTTTTTTAACTTTGTCAGTTTTTCTTCTTATAATGATATTTGACATCATTTCCGTTTTCGGTAATAGCCGCATTGATGGTAAATTGTTGCCATCATTTTACCACCAGTGGCATCAACTTAAATTTTCTATAAAACTGTGTGTCTAAACTGATAGTTTAGCAAAATGTCAGAGTTTGTAATGAGGAAAGTTTTTAAATGTTTAATCTGTTTATTTCTATAAATTACTGATTTTTGTTAGCAAGCTAGACTCGAGTTATCAGGGCTCAGCGATTAAAGGAATCGTATCCACGATTATCCACAATATTGCCAAAGAATAATCCTGCTTTTAAAGAAAATTTGTTTAAGTATTTTATGGTTCGTTCTTGTCCATTTCCATACTTAAACTGCCTATGATCACAAGAAATATTCATGCCAAACCTCAGGACTCCAAGTCTTTTGGTGTCTTATATAGGTAGACGAACGGACATTCTTAGAATGTGTTAGAATTGGTGATGGATCAATCTATATAGAGTTGGGTGAGTGACTGACTGAAATTAGCGACTTGAAATTTGAAATGTATATTCATCTCCGAAAAATAGATTCACAAAGGCTGGGTTTTTGAAAATTCCGAATTTAAAGGGTTAAAAAGTGTTCTTTTGGTACTTTTCATTTTTTCCGAAAAAATGGTAAAAAAATATTGGCGGAAAAATTGGGGTAAAAATATTGTAAAAGGTGTACCTTGGAACTTTTTTCCCCACTTCAGCAAAAAAAATCTGAAAAAGTACATTTAGGAAGTTTCGATTTAGGTTGGGTAAAAAGTGTAAAAATTAGTACTTTGGTACTTTTTCTGGTGCCCGGACATAGCCCCCACGAACATTATCCCCATAACGGAAATAGGGATTACGACCGAACAGATCGCAGTCATAACCCCAATATTTGTTATGGTGACTATGACCATTTTCAAAACGGTCATAATATCCATGGGGATTATGTCCGTTTTTTTATGGAAAATATGGCCGAAATAGGATCGGTCATAATCCCCATAAAAAACTGAACGTAAAACCTGCTAACCAAAAAAATAAATTATTTAGCGAAGCCACTAAATTAATTTATGGAGTTTGTAATCCCTAAGCGCGGCCGAAGACCGACTACGCAGAAAAACTTTTTTTGTTTAACTATCTTTAAATTAAAAACCCACACATACCAGAAACCACTGAACTCAGATTCCTGAATTGGGGATTACGGCTATTTGATACGCGGACATTATTCCCGTGATTTCTGTCTGGAGTTATGTCCACTTTTTATCGGGACTATGTCCAAATTTTTTTCGGTCATAGTCCCCACCATCAACGTTATGGGAATTATGACCGAATTCATTTCGGACTTAATACCAAAATCGGAAATGGGGATAATGTCCGTGGGGGCTATGTCACGGCACCACTTTTTCTGTCTACTGAAATAATGGTAATAGAAAATTAAAATTTTGTTCGATATTCTAGTAGAAAATAAGATTCTGACAGAATTCTTTTTAAGAAAATTTTGATTCTAAGAGGTTAAAAAAGTGTACTTTTGTACTTTTTTGGTCTCTTAAAATTATGGTCGTGAAAGCTTGATTTTTTTAATGTACGATCTCCCATCGAAACAAATAACACTGCGGAACACTAAAAAATAAACAAGAGTAACGACCATCATTTCTATATATTTCGGACATGCTGAATCGAATGGCGTACTCCGTTTTTCGATGTATGGTACAGTTTTCTTGTAAAATGTCATTAAAGATGGGCTGATTTTCAGCTGCTTTTTTAACAAAAAAAACTCCAAAGCTTATGATTTTTAAATTTTATGGCATGGAATTAGTGTTTGGGAATTCCCGGACTTTTCAATTTCCCGGGAAACGGGAAAAAAATAATTTATTTCCCGGGATTCCCGGGAATTCCGGGAAATTTTCATTATTAATATAAATCATAAAAAACATAAAATTTTACCAACTGTTTATTAAAACAGTTTTATTAGAGATAAACAATTTATAAAAAATCAAAAAGTAAAAGGTAAAAATCCTGAAATACAATAAAACAAAAAAAATATTGCAACTTTTTTCCCAACAAAAAATCGCCAAAAAAAACGGAAAATCGCAAAAAAAATTAGAACTACGTTATTCGAGCAAAGACTAATAAAGATGGCAGTACTTTTAATATTTGTTCTGGAAATGTAAATTCTAGGTTCAAAATTTTTATATTTTTTGACAGTCTTAGCAAAATTATCATTGACCGACGTATATTTTTTGACTTTTTAAGTTTTTTCATGATATTGTCATACTTTTTACACTTGGTCAGTTTTCCTGTTGTACTGTTCTTCCAAATAGAAAAAAATACAAAAAATAGCAAATGTTATTATTCCTGTATGTTAAAAAAATATTAAAAATTAAATTAAAATAAACGTTTTTTATGTGAAATGGTTTATTTTATAAAATTCCCGGATTTCCCGGGAAATATTACAAAAATTCCCGGGAATTCCCGTCAGTCTTTTCCCGGGAATTCCCGGGAAATCCGACCCGGGAATTCCCGGACCCCAAACACTACATGGAATACAAAGATATAACTTGTAGCAATATTTCTAATATAAATTTGGTTTAAAGCTTTTCATCTTAACCCCTTTAATTCGCGGATTTCTTCATTTTTTTAAGTTTTCGCGAAATTAACCGCTAAATTGGTCTCTGATAAAAAACTTGCATTTTGTGGATCATAAAGGCGTCCATGACACTACGAATAGTGGACAAAAAACATATATGTTATATGGACCATCATGAAGAAAATCGCGAAAAACCGTTTTTTTGTATATGGCAGCATCACTTTAGGAGATGATTTGAGGCTTCATCTTTTAGTATATAATGTGGGAACCTTAAACAATGAACTAACCCAAAATTTGTCCAAAAAAGTTTTCATTTGCAAAAGTTATCTTAACAAAAACTATAATTATTGTATCGCAAACACTGAAATAACAGTTTTTGTTAAGATAACTTTTGCAAATGAAAACTTTTTTGGACAAATTTTGGGTCAGTTCATTGTTTAAGGTTCCCACATTATATACTAAAAGATGAAGCCTCAAATCATCTCCTAAAGTGATGCTGCCATATACAAAAAAACGGTTTTTCGCGATTTTCTTCATGATGGTCCATATAACATAGATGTTTTTTGTCCACTATTCGTAGTGTCATGGACGCCTTTATGATCCACAAAATGCAAGTTTTTTATCAGAGACTAATTTAGCGGTTAATTTCGCGAAAACTTAAAAAAATGAAGAAATCCGCGAATTAAAGTGGTTAAGATGAAAAGCTTTAAACCAAATTTATATTAGAAATATTGCTACAAGTTATATCTTTGTTTTCCATGCCATAAAATTTAAAAATCATTAGCTTTGGAATTTTTTTTGTTAAAAAAGCAGCTGAAAATCAGCCAATCTTTAATGACATTTTACAAGAAAACTCTACCATACATCGAAAAACGGAGTACGCCATTCGATTCAGCATGTCCGAAATATATTGAAATGATGGTCGTACCTCTTGTTTTCTAAAATAGTGGTTAGTTTTGTCACGCAGTGTAATTCTTCAAAATGTCTTTGGAATTTCTAACAAAATGATCAAAAATCTCCATATTTTAAATCTATGTTATTTTTCACAAAAAACATTTTGAAAAAAGGTTTTCAAAAATTTTGATTCTATGGGGGCAAAAAGGAGTTAAAAATTTTTACAAATATTGAAATAACTAAAAAATTTCAATTAAATCTATTGATCAACAAAATTTAAATTAGTCAATTATTTGTTTAATCAACATTTTTGTTATTATCTTTAACTATCTTTTTTACTTTTTTATTGACGGCAACATATTGGAAAGCAAAAAATATGAATTTCTTCATAATTTTGTTATAAGAATAAAATTCATTTGTTAAATCAAACATTATTTTAATTGACTTTAAATAAAAAATTGATCAAATTTTTTATCAAAATCGAAAAAGTGATTGATTGAAAAAAATCAAGCAATCACCTACAATTTGATGAGTGATATATCAATTTTTCGCGTCGCAAAGTATTAATATTTATGGAAAGATGAGGAACCTTTAACGGGAAAAAAAACAAAAAAAATATGGACAAACAAACCTGCTTCCAAAGCTCCCAATGTCATTCTACTTGAATAAAAAAAAATTTGACCAACACTGTACATTCCGGAAAAAATGATAAAAAAAATCTTCTATTTTTTTTTTTCTAAAATAAATTAGTGTCAAAAACTAATTTTTTATTTTCAGCGAATGTTCTCTATTTCACGCAGCTTTTAAGACTAGTTTAGTTTTAAAAGAAAAAAATAAGAGCAAACCTTTCTATCTTTAAAAAGCAACACTGAACCTAAATTACTCTATGGAGTTTTTTTATGGAATTTTTTTTCCCGGAATCGCGTGTAAAATGAATTGTTTTTTTATATGGCTCAAAATCAGTGTATTTTCAGCGGATTAAGCAGGACTTATTTTAAGTGTATGGTTCAAGATTCAATCTTTGGAAACAAATAATTTTACATTTCAAACCCTGCTTTAAAACATAACTTTTCTTTGAAATTTTTACACACACACACAAACCAATATTTTCATGATGTTTCACATCATTTATTGGTATATGTTTACGCTACATACATACAAGTATTATACACAGTAGGGGGAAGCAAATTTTACATTTTTCGATTTTCGATAACCATCGGGTCGAAATGGCATTTTAATATTAACACAATCAAGTGAAAGTGTTTAATTCGGATGTGTCAAACTTTAATCACAGTGGTTTATTATAGTTTTTTTTTTGGAAATAATTCGGTCATTCAATAAGTACTGGAACGATTGTAGTGAAATTTATTCCGGTTATAGCTAACGTAATTTCCATCTTGGACGGTGGACTCCACATGACCAATAGGGGCATAGAAAAACTTTAAATGCTTGCCAATGTGTTGTTTATTATCCGATATTTATGAAATTTGAATTTTTATAAGGCACTAGTAAGTGCCTAAAAAAACGAGCTTGAGGTAGTGATTACTCTTTTACTTTCTCATTTATAGCCATTTTAATGGGTAAAATTTAAATTTTTTGCCGAACCTGGTGCAGTTTTTCGGAAATACAGTGGTCATATAAATTTAGATTTTTTTAAACCTGAATTTTTATTTAGCCCCCTTAGCAAGTGGTCAATGGGGGAGGGGGAACGGGGTGGGGAAAAAGTAATGGGTGTCGGTCATACATTTTACCCCCTAGCTAGGTGGGGAAAAAGTAATGGGTGTCGGTCATACATTTTACCCCCTAGGCCTAGGGGGAACCATGTAAGCGGTAGCAGCTGATGTCCTAAAACCTAAAAACTCCAAGTTTATTCAACAACTCAACACAGAAAAAATATGGAGGAAACAAATTTGAGTAATCACTTGTTTAAATTTAAAAACTAAAATTGAGTAATTTTTTGATTGGCGCAATTAAAAATTTACTTAAAAATTTTACAGTTTAAGTAAATAATTTCATAAAAATTTAATTTTTTTTTTATTTTTTTTAACTCTCATAGTTTTTTGAATTCTCGTTTAGTTTATAGTTTTTTGTGTATGCATATAAAAGTTTGTAATCGTCTTTATAAAATTTTCCTATGTTTTTGAGACATAAATATGTTTGGTAAAGTTTGAAAAAACAATTTTTTTTTTACTGTGAAAAAAATTTAAAACTTTTTTAAAATTCTGATTAATTTTTATTAAACAATAAAAATTGTTTTATTCGACCTTTAAAATATTATATTTTGAGGATGTTTATAATATTTTAAAAGTCGAATAAAACAATTTTTATTGTTTAATAAAAATTAATCAGAATTTGAACGTAATGGTTGGCACGCCATAGTGATGAATAACCAGTGTTGCCACCAACAAAATCGTAAATTACACATGGGTCATGCCAAAATTACACATGAAATCACGAATTACGCATGGATCATGCCAAAATTACACATGCAGTTACACATGCTTTTTTTAATAACGTTTTTTTTTTTTTGTAAATTTTCAAAATATAACGGTTAAACAAAGTCTGGTTTTTACTGCTCAAAAAACCTACGATTTATATTCTTTACGAAATTTCTGTCTGGATAATCTAAGTCAAATCAGAAGAAAATCTGAAAAACAGCAAAAAAAATATACTGATTTCAGCTGAAAATCTGCTCAAAAAATTTTAAGCATAAACGAAAATATTGCAAAATTTTAAAGACAAAAAACGGCAGAAAAGGTTGCTTATTTCACAGAAACAGTTTATTGTATTTTTTTCTTTTTTTTTTCAAATCGTCAATTTTTTTTTTTTAATAAAATTTAGAAAAATAATGATAACTAAGAATTTTTGTAAAATTAGCAAAATAGTCTGCTATATTTTAATTTTGACAATTTTTAATCGTTAAAATTTCACAAAATAAAAAAAAAATCTGTAAAATTTTAAAATAATTACCTGAAATGTTCACAAAAATATTTTTGTTAACTCAGCAAACAGAATCAGCAAAATAATTAAAAAACTTCTGTTATTTTTTAAAACTGAATGACAGAG
Organism: Pegoplata infirma; assembly: GCA_963921195.1. Lineage (NCBI taxonomy): Eukaryota > Metazoa > Arthropoda > Insecta > Diptera > Anthomyiidae > Pegoplata > Pegoplata infirma. The sequence goes on from CAWUER010000553.1 coordinate 25,327, forward strand.
AATTTCGTTAAAATATCCATATCTGCAGAAAAATCTGCTAAAAGTTTTGTTAAAACAAATTATGAAAAAAATGCTCCAAAAAGTAAAAATTTCAAATTACACATGAATTACACATGAGCTACACATGAAAAAAAAAATTACACATGAGGTGGCAACACTGTGAATAACCCTAATGTGGTATTATTACACTCACAACAACAAATAACATATTTTTGTAGTCCAATGGACTATCATATGTAAAAATGTTTTAACCCATTTCGATCCCCTGTTCGATTTTTCGAACAGTAGAGAACATCTTGTTCAAAAAAATATTTATGTATGAAAGAGGTGGAATTTCGGGTAAATATGGTTACGAATGTTAAGTCTCATCTTTCTGCATTAAAAAAAAATATCCCCGCTTGACCACCGCAATTTATATGTCCATGAAATGCAATGCAAATCAGCACAGAAATTGTTTCAAGCAAAAACGAAAATTTAGCATTTTTTGATTTTCGGCTTTTAATTTTTTTGACTAATTTAAAATTTTTTTAGATTTAATTTATTATCAAATTACACTAATTTGAATTATTTTGAAACTATTTATTTTGAAAATAATGAAATAAATAAAATAGCAAATAAATGCAAATATTAAAATTGCATAAAAAGTTGAAATGCAGGCTTTTCTGGGAAAACGGCACATTGGAAATTTTTTTTGACAAGATTTTTGAGATCAGCGGGTGCTAATTACCCAAAAAAAGTACTCTTTTCCAAAAAAAAAAAAAATTAAAATTGATCTTGGTCCAAAATGGGTTAAATTTTTTTGTTGGTTATTGACAATCGTTGCCTTACTAGTATAGAACAATTTCTTCGTCTTTCTAATTCACATTGTGGATAGAGTCGAATATGTATTAATCAGTGAATCAAAAAATTATTCAGGAGTTTGTCCAAAATTATCCAAAATCCCAAAAATTATCCAAAAAAAAAATCAAAAACGATTTTTTAACAAAAGTGATCAACCAAATTCAATTTAAAGAATATATGAAATTAGTTTTAAAATAAAAATCATACATTTTGTACTGTCCAGAATAAAAAATATTTTATAAAATTAGAATTACTGGATCTTTTTCCAGTTCTTTTTTTTTAATTTTTTTTTGTGGGCTAAAAATTTGTACCCCATTTCTTTCAATGCCTTCCTTTGTAAAAAGAATTGAGGCAACAGTATTTAAAGATAATTTATTTCGTAAATAGTTTTTTGTTTTCTTTAAATTACTAAAAACTCATTCTACTGATGAATTTGAAAATGGAAGAATCATAAGAAATTTAAAAACAACTTCTAAATTTAGAAAAAGATTTCACCAGCATAATTTGTAATTTTGAAAATTTTTGCCCAATAAATTTGGACATCCCAATAATTAAACAGATCAGATTTTTTGTGGTCCAATAGGGCTTAGAGGTTCACATAAATTGAAAATCTCCAAATTTAAAACTAACAACAAAGTGCTGTCGAATAAGAAGTAAATAAAAGAAGTAAATTAAATCCATATAAAACTTTAAATTGTAAATGATAAAATTATCCACAAATAATCCAAAAATGTAATTATCCAAAGAGTATCCAAAAAATTGTAAATTATCCATTTTTTGGAAAATTATCCAAGAAGTGGCAACACTGGTATTAAAACTTTAGTTTGTGCACAAACGATTTGCCATTAGACTCGTTTGCTACTTTCTATTTTTGCTAAATAATCTTGACAATGGAATCTGACAAATTCCGAAACACGTGTCGATTAAGTCTTGAAAAAATATCCAACATAAATAAATTTAAAACAAAAAAAAAATTCCTGAAAATTATGCTATGACAATATCATGCTTTTAATTAGTAAAGAAAATAATGACCTCGAGCCAGAATAAACATCCTCAAAATATACTTTTTTTTTAATTTTTAAAAAAATAAATAGATAAATTTTGAGTAAATTTTTAATCCTGTCAATTAAAAATTTACTTAAATTTTTTTTCAAACATTTAATAAATTTTTATTAAAAATTTACTCAATACTATTAAATCGTTTACTAGTGCAAAATTGAGTAATTTTTTACACAATAGTATTAAAAATGTACTCAAATATTTTTTTTTATTTTTTTCTGTGAACGTACCTCAAAGTATGAAAGATGGCATCGTATCGAGCAATTTGCGCCAAATTTTAGCACCCTACGATGAATGGAAGGGGATGCTAACTGATCATATGTGTCTGCAACCTCCGAAGAAGTCTTAAAATTGTTTGTTTTTTGTTTGCAATCCTAAAAGTAACTACATGGAATGGTACCCTACCACGAGCACATAAATCGCATAAGGCCATTTTGTCTTAAGATTGTCTTAACCCTTTAACGACCACAGGCAAGTATACTTGCCAAAGCGTTTTTGGCGAATATTTTTGTTCAAGTGAAAGATAGGGTAAATGTTATAAAATACGAATTGTAGAGTATTGTTTGGGCAACAAAAGTCTAGTTTACAGTAAGTCTCTAATGTGATCCACTTACTCACTGTAAGCCCTCAAAATTTGTAAAATGATTTTCTATATTTTAGGGGCAAAAGGATCTTTACTTGTAGAGCGAAATCGGGGCCAAGAAGGGGGTTTAGAGGTCCAAATTCTTGTACGGTAACTGTTATTGAGTTGCAGATCTTAACCCTTTAACGACCACAGGCAAGTATACTTGCCAAAGCGTTTTTGGCGATTATTTTTGTTCAAGTGAAAGATAGGGTAAATGTTATAAAATACGAATTGTAGAGTATTGTTTGGGCAACAAAAGTCTAGTTTACAGTAAGTCTTTAATGTGATCCACTTACTCACTGTAAGCCCTCAAAATTTGTAAAATGATTTTCTATATTTTAGGGACAAAAGGATCTTTACTTGTACAGCAAAATCGGGGGCAAGAAGGGGGTTTAGAGGTCCAAATTCTTGTAGGGTAACTATTATTGAGTTGCAGATCTTAAAAATCATTGCAAGTAGCAGCTTGATTTGGCCAAGCTGCGGAATCGTCAAAGGGCAAATTTTTTCACCAAGAAAAATAAGGGGGAAGGAGAGGGGTTTGGGGTCAAATTTTTTGTTTGATAACTATTATTAGGTCACAGATCACGACCATGAACAGAAACTTAAAATCGCTTCGGCAGAAAATGTATGGTCGTCAAAGGGTTAAAAATCATAGCAAGTAGCAACTTGATTTGGCCAGAACTTGGGAATCGTCAAATGGCAAATTTTTTCACCAAGAAAAATAAGGGGTAAGGAGAGGGGTTAGGGGTCCAATTTTTTGTTTGATAACTATTATTAGGTCACAGATCACGACCATGAACAGAAACTTAAAATCGCCTCGGCAGAAAATGTATGGTCGTCAAAGGGTTAAGATTGAAACCCCCCATTTCACTAAAACCGCTATAACTGAAAAACTATGTGGACCATTAAGTTGCGATAAAGTTCATTGGAAAGGTAATCAAAACACCTTAAATATTCACTGTCAAAAATTTGAATGGATGCATTCAAAGTAATAATTAGTTTTGTTTCTTCCTTATTTGCAACTAAAAGGCCCTTTTGGTCCTTTGCAGACATTTTTAGGACAAAACGGCTGAAATTGGTCGTTAAAAAATTAAAAATATAAATCCAGCGTCGTTTTTTGGGAGGAGGGGGGTACCTTGCCTTTGCGATAAATGTTTACTTATGTAATGTGCTATGCTTTTTGTATTATGCTTTTTGCACTTTAATAATTCCATTTTATAATTATTTTAATGATTTTTTAAATCCATGCCCCCAAAAGGGGCGGGCTGAAAATAAACGAAATTTTTTAGTCCCCTGGGTCTGAGTGCAGGACTTTAAACGACTTCCGATATAAAAATGTTTCATTTGTTTACCAAAAATGCAAAAAAACCTTTAAAGAATTGCGTTTTTTAAAGGTTCGTTTAGTTTCTCAATGGGGAACTATTATCCCCTTAACTCGAATTTTCCCATTTCCGAACTTAACTAGCCTATGACCATAAGACATATTCGTGCCAAACTTCAGGTGTCTAGCTCTTTTAATGTAGACTGCATCGTGCTAACCATAGACAGACGGACGGACGGTCATTTATAGAACGTCATAGAACGTCATAGAACGTCATAGAATCGATCATGAATCAATACTACACAGAAAAAAATATGGAGGAAACAAATTTGAGTAATCACTTGTTTAAATTTAAAAACAAAAATTGAGTAATTTTTTAATTGACTTAATTAAAAATTTACTTAAAAATTTTAAAAACAATTTAAGTAAATAATTTCTGTGGCCGTACGAAAAAACTAGTTAACTCCATTTTTTGAAAACAGGAGAAAAACACACTTTAAGTTTTTAACATATTTCACAAATTATTTATTATGAATATATGTTGCTATGCATGCGCATTAGACAAAACATTATTTTTAATAATATTAAAGATTTCTGGTTCCATTGAACTCATTTTTGGACACTAAATCCGAAAATCGATGTCAGTTAACTTGTTTTTTCGAAAAATGGAGTTAACTAGTTTTTCCAAAAAAACTTTTTATTAATTCTTATATATTATGAAATTAAGGCAACTTTAGTAATCATATGAGGCAAAATATTAACTTTTTTGACTCAGCACGTTAATTAACCCACTTTTTACGAAAAAGTGGAGTTAACTAGTTTTTTCAAAAAAAAAAATTTTTTTCTTTTTTCTTATATTTCTCAAAACTAAGCCGAGTTTTTGTATGTTTTTATACATAAAATTCCCAGCAAAACTTTTGTAATGAATGCTGATTATGTAACACATTACCAGGTAATGTATATCCCTTATTTGAAGCATTATTTTATGATGTCTTACCAAACATTTGTTCAACAACATATTATTTCAAGGTGAGAAATAATATTTTACTAATAACTTGTTACGTAATGCAGGAATATTGCATAAATTGTATTTAATATTTATTATTTCTAAACATTTAATCATAAGTGACTTATATTTGGTTACATTATGTATTATTTCAATATTTTAAATAATGCATTATTTGTAATTGAATACAAAATGCTTTATAACAACATACTAACATAAAAAATAAATATTTTATATAAAAATGCATTAGTTTAAATTAGAGATGGGCTCATGACAGGAATTTTAAAATCACGCACACTCACGAGCCTTTTTTCTACTCACACTCACTTGCAATCACGTGAGTAAATTCAATAACGTTACTTATTCACTGCTTGTAACACCTTATATATCATGTTCTCGTATGCTATATTATTTTATTTCTCGTAGCCTTAAAAATATCATATATTTTATACCTTATGCTTCTCGTATGCTTCGTTATAAACTTGATAAGTTACTTTATACCTTACTCGAATTCGTTGTCATAATTTGCATGCATTACTTCCTCATCTCATGCTAAAATCATTAATGGAACATGGTATAAAGTAACCCAGCAAATTTTTGCATTACTAGTAATGAGTATAGTAATTAGTAATAATTATTTGTATGTACTTACTCATTGCATGAAACACTACTTATTCTATAAAGGCCGTAAGACAAAAATAATAAGTGCCTACAAGCTTACGAGTAGGGAGATAAATAAATACTTACTTATAACGAGTAAAATAAGTAGTTACTTGTAATGAATAAAATAAATAGTTGCAAACAGAATTTGAAATAACTATTTATCATTGGATTATTCGTTTTCGCGAAATTTTAAGTTAAAAAGGTAAAACAAATAATGTTTTTTCTGATTGGACTTAATTTCACAAGTTAACTAGCAAAAAAAGTATTTATTTTTAACATTCTCAATAATTTATTATTTTAATTATTGCAAATAAGTACTTACATATTACAATATAAGCCACTAGTTGCTTTTTGGACTAAAGTAATACAGTGGGTAATGAGTAGTTGTTATAAGTAATGTAATTGGCAGTCATTACTTTTCACAACACATTACCTAGTTTTTGCTGGGAAGTTATCCTATATATAAATTATTAATAACTTACTTTAAGATATTACTTTAAGATATTTTGGCAGTCGTATTCTATGAATTAAGATCTGCAAAAAAAAATTGTATACATTTTTTATATGCAATCTATGAATTCTCGGGAGTTAAAATTTTTAGGTTAAAAATTTGGACTCAAAGGACTCGTGACTCAAACTTGTTCTTTCAGCTTTTTCTCCCATAGTTTTCGAAAGAACATCGTTTTAAACTTTTAATTTTTATGTTTTTTAAGAAACTATGGAGTTATCTTGTTTTTTCAAAAAATGCATGGAGTTAACTAGTTTTTACATAAAAATTGGTATTTTCCAATATTTTGTTTTCCAAATAACTTGTAAATGAGAACATATATCAAAATTTCGATCTGACAGAGTGATAGTAAATGGAATGCACTTTCTATTTTTGGTGTTATCTCAATTTTCGCAAAAAGTGGAGTTAACTAGTTTTTTCGTACGGCCACAGATTTAATGAAAATTTAATATTTTTTTTATTTTTTTTAAACTCTCATAGTTTTTGAATTCTCGTTTAGTTTAGAGTCCCCGCACAACAATGCCGGTGACGGTTTTTTCATACAAATTTGGCAAGAAAAAACGCTCAACCGAAAACCGCTTGAATAAAATCAATTTTATTTTGATGTCGGTTTCTCTCTCTCTTTTAATTTTTGATACAAAAATGTTACCACATTTTCATAAATATTTCGATTATTTTCGATAAAGTAACAAAAAAATGTGATCTCTAAAAAAATATTTAAAATTCTAAAAAAATACACAAAAAACGAATCAATATGAGAAAATTCATATTGATATTAAAAAAAACAATAAAATTAAATAAAAAAAGTGTCGAAAAATTTTAAAATAGTTTAAATATCAACGCATGACAGAATTTCCCGCTGCCGCCTTGGTTCTGCGTAAACCGTCTCTCATGACCGAAACCGTCAACCGCTCCGACATTGTGGTGCGAGGACTCTTATAGTTTTTTGTGTATGTATATTAAGGGTGGGATAGTGTTGTGTGAGATTTTAAGCAGCAATATTTGGAAGCGCTAGAACCGCTCATTTTGTGAGGTTGGTAAAAAAAGTGTATGAGCCAAAAAATGGGGGAGGTCGGATAGAATCTAGGGGTCGCTCATCGGGGTCAAAGTTGGGCGTAGAGGGGAAAAAATCCACAAAAAGCCCCAAAACTCCCCTGGTTTTGCTCCTAGAGGGGTCAAATGTGAGACCGGCCCCCATTATTTTTTCCCCCTGAACACTTTTGCCAAACATACCTAAGCCCTATCTCCAATCCCTAAGGGGGGGTCCCATACAAAGGTTCAATTTTTAAAAAATCTTGCTCCTACCGCTCTAGCTGTCCTAGAAGTCACCCTAGAGGAATCAAATGTATGACCGACCCCCAATATTTTTTCAACCCCAATATTTTCTTAGAACATACCTACCCCCTATCTTCAATCCTTAGGGTGGTCCCCATACATTTTTTTTTATTTTTTCTTAAATTGTTATATTGAATCAGCTCCTACCGGTCCAATGGTGCCTCCTAGAGGGGTCATTATCAAGACCAACCCCCATTAATTTTTAGCCCCCAACACTTCTTCTGAACATACCAATTCCATATCTCCAATTCCTAAGGGGTCTCCCAAACAAAATGACATTTTTGTAAAACTTGCTCTCACCGCTCTAACTATCGCAGGGGTGACCCTAGAGAAGTTAAATGTGTGACCGACCCCCAATATTTTTTCAGCCCCAACATTTTCCCCAAACAAACCTACCCTCTATTTTAAAGCCTTAAGGGTGTCCCCACACATTTTTTTTATTTTTTAATTTTTTTTTTATAAAATCTGCGCCTACCGCTCCCATTCTGCCTTTTAGGAACGGTAAATGCAGACTGACCCCCATTAATTTTTGCCCCCTACATTTTTTCTGAACATACCTACGCCGTATTTCCACTTTGTAGGGGTGCTCCCCTGGGGAAAACTAAATTAGTAATGTAAGTAGAGAAGTCAAATGTATGACCTGCCCATATATTTTTTTAGCCAAAACATTTTCTTCAAACATACCTACCCTCTATCTTCAAGGTGTTACCCAACAATTTTTTTATTTATTTTATCGAGAAATCCGAGGTCTTTAATTTGTAATTTAATAGTAACTTTTGTTAAGCGTAAAAAAATATTTTTTTTAACTTGAAAATAATAAAAAATGATAAATAATATAACTATAAATCAAATTAATTTATTTTTATCGTGTGATGGATATTGTTTCCGATTTTTGGCCACGACCTGAAGCAAAACTATTTTTTCCTCCTCGTTACGGCACAACACGTTGTTATAGTCTTCTATTAATTTTACGCCTCTTTCGGCAGCGTCGTTGACAACATGTAATTTACGTAATATTTGCAGCGCTCGCTGGTAGTCCTGACGATTTTCCCAAGTATTTGGATCGGAAGCAATGAAATGGTTGTTATTCCGAAGCGTGCCAAAAATTTTGGAGTCTCAGGTTTGACGTAGTGGCTTAAATCAGTTTTCATGAGTTCTTGATTCACTTGTTTCGATGCCATGTTAATTATTTTCACACCTTCGAATCCAACAACATGTACTGGAGGATTACAATCCTTGTTGCCACTGTCGCCGCTATCCTCTGAGGCATCTTCTTCCCCGATATCATCGTCTTCTTCTTCCTCGCTGTCTTCGTTAGACGATTCGTCCATCTCACCGTCAGATAACTCTTCCTCCAATTCCTCTTTCTCTTCTTTAAATATACGAATTGCATTCGACATTTTTCGTTTTATTTCACAAGAGATATTCGGATCAAATAGTGCGAGAGCAACAGCTTCGCCACTGAGATACCAGAGATGTCCACAGAATCTCTTGACCAATCGTTGCGACAGAATCTTATCAATTGAAGCATAAAGCGATTGCGATTGCCGCTTTCAAAAAATTCAAATCATTATTTGAAGCTTCTATTGCTTTGGTAGCGCTAAACCAAGCTTTTACGTAAATTGTTATGATGAAAACGGTCACATCAAAAAGTGCATTTAATTCTTTTTTGGCCAAACCGATATATTTTCGGAACAAAAACATTTTTAGGCAATATATGCCTTTTGCCATCCATCGAGCATGACTGATGGGTCCTGGTGGGCTAAAATGCTTATTAGGAATATTTTCGGCAAGTTATAATAAAACAATTTCAAGAAACTCCTTGTAGTCGTCTCTGGGTTGCTTTTCTTTTATTTGAGCCCAACAAAACAACTTGATGTCAGTTTGAACTTGAGCTAGTATGTTGCCTGCCACTTCCTCATCTTATATGCCAAGACTATACGGTTTGTCTTTTATATGTTCCCACTGCTCTTTAAAACGCGCAAACATTAGCACTCCTGGTCCAGACGTTTTGCCGAATTTGGTTTCAAACACTTAGTTTTCCCCAGGGGAGCACCCCTACAAAGTGGAAATACGGCGTAGGTATGTTCAGAAAAAATGTAGGGGGCAAAAATTAATGGGGGTCAGTCTGCATTTCCCGTCCCTAAAAGGCACAGTGGGAGCGGTAGGCGCAAATTTTATAAAAAAAATTAAAACAAAAAAAAATTGTGTGGGGACACCCTTAAGGCTTAAAAATAGAGGGTAAGTTTGTTTGGGGAAAATGTTGGGGCTGAAAAAATATTGGGGGTCGGTTAAAGATTTAACTTCTCTAGGGTCACCCCTGCGATAGTTAGAGCGGTGGGAGCAAGATTTACAAAAATGTCGTTTTGTGTTGGAGACCCCTTAGGAATTGGAGATATGGAATTGGTATGTTCAGAAGAAATGTTGGGGGCTAAAAATTAATTGGGGTTGGTCTTGATAATGACCCCTCTAGGAGGCACCATTGGACCGGTAGGAGCTGATTTAATATGACAATTTAAGAAAAAATAAAAAAAAATGTATGGGGACCACCCTAAGGATTGAAGAAAGGGGGTAGGTATGTTCTATGAAAATGTTGGTGTTGAAAAAATATTGGGGGTCGGTCATACATTTGATTCCTCTAGGGTGATTTTTAGGACAGCTAGAGCGGTAGAAGAAAGATTTTTTAAAAATTGAACCTTTGTATGGGACCCCCCTTAGGGATTGGAGATAGGGCTTAGGTATGTTTGGCAAAAGTGTTCAGGGGGAAAAAATAATGGGGGCCGGTCTCACATTTGACCCCTCTAGGAGCAAAACCAGGGGAGTTTTGGGGCTATTTGTGGATTTTTTCCCCTCTACACCCAACTTTGACCCCGATGAGCGACCCCTAGATCCTATCCGACCTCCCACATTTTTTGGCTCATACACTTTTTTTACCAACCTCACAAAATGAGCGGTTCTAGCGCTTCCAAATATTGCTGCTTAAAATCTCACACAACACTATCCCACCCTTACTGATCATATATTGCTCCTGATAACGTCATATAAGTTGGATAACATTATATATAATCATATGCACTTTATATAATCTATCTATATATATAAAGTAGTTGTGTGACTGACTGATGACTGACTGACTGACATACTAATCACGCATCATCCCACAGCCCAAACCACTGAAGCTAGAGTCTTGAAATTTGGATTGTAGTTGCACCTCCCGGAATACATATCCGCTAAGGCTGGGTTTTTG
>CAWUER010000554.1:0-255359 GCA_963921195.1 Pegoplata infirma
GGGGTTCGATTTGTATGGGGGGAAATTGACCTTTTTCAGTTTTTCACGATTTACGCATATTTAAACAAAATTAATATGGGCATGTGTGGTATCAGATTAAAGGTATTAAAAATACCTATCTCGTGGTCCTAACAACGGGCCCAAGAAGTTAATATTTTCGACTTATTAACAAAAATGTCCTAAAATTTTGGTATTTTTCTCAATATGGCGAAAAGTTGTGCATGTTTGGACACGTTCGTAGCACGCGTACATAGGTTTTCCAAAGACCTTTCATTTGGTATGTAACATGAATAGGTTTCTTTGCATAATATAGGAGATAAACGAAAAAAACTGTAAAATGGCCTTGTCTTCCCCCCTCTTTTTACCCTCTAAATATGAAAAAAAAAAAAAAAAAAAATATGAATTTGGGCCGCTTAAAAAAAATATGTGTCCCTTTATTTTTTCTGATCTACAAAATAAAACCAATTCCATAAAGATCCGCGGGTGACACTAGAGAGACTTCCCTTGTTAGAAAAAATTTTACTTTACTTTACTAAAAAGTATTAAAGAAAATATAGTACTTTTTTTAGAAAAAAATATAAAAAAAGTACTTTTTTTAGAAAAAGTACTTTGTTCTAAAAAAGCTCATTTTAAGCAAAAAGTACTTTTTTACTACTTTTTTTAAAAATACTCTTTTCTAAAATAAGTACTTTTTTTAAAAAAGAAGTACGTTTTTCTAAAAAAGTAGTATTAAGTACTTTCTTTTAAAAGTACTAAAAAAAAGTTTTTTTTCTAAAAAAGTACTTTTTTTTAACAAATGTACTTTTGTAAAAAAGTATCTTTTTTTAGAAAAAGTACTTTTTTAAAAAGGAACGCTATTTTAGGAAAAAAGTACATTTTTTAGAAAAAAAATACTTTTTTAGAAAAGTACTTATTTAGAAAAAATTTACTTTTTAGACAAAAAAGTACTTTTAAAAAAAAATAAATTGTTTACTATTTGTTTACAAAAAAAGTACTTTGTTTCTAAAAAAGTATATTTTTTCTAAAAAAAGGTACTTTTTCTAAAAAAAAAAGTAAATTTTTTTAAAAAAAATATACTTTTTTGGGAACAAATAGTAAACAATTTATTTTTTTAAAAAGAAAAAATATACTTTTTTGGGAACAAAGGACTTTTTTTTTGTAAAAAAATAGTAAAAAATTTATTATTTTAAAAAGTACTTTTTTGTCTAAAAAGTATTTTTTTTCTAAAAATTACTTTATTTTTTTAAAGAAGTACTATATTTTCTTAAATAAAACTTTTTAAGAAAAAAGTAAATTTTTTCTAAATAAGTACTTTTCTAAAAAAGTATTTTTTTTTCTAAAAAATGTACTTTTTTCCTAAAATAGCGTTCCTTTTTAAAAAAGTACTTTTTCTAAAAAAAGATACTTTTTTACAAAAGTACATTTGTTAAAAAAAAAGTACTTTTTTAGAAAAAAAAACTTTTTTTTAGTACTTTTAAAAGAAAGTACTTTAATACTACTTTTTTAGAAAAACGTACTTCTTTTTTAAAAAAAAGTACTTATTTTAGAAAAGAGTATTTTTAAAAAAAGTAGTAAAAAAGTACTTTTTCTAAAAAAAGTACTTTTTTTATATTTTTTTCTAAAAAAAGTACTATATTTTCTTTAATAGGTTAGGTTAGGTTAGGTTGTAAGTGGCTGCTGACGTTTTACGTCAACACACGTAGACTCTGAGGTCCATTGTGATACCACGGGACCGTAATAGGTTTCCCTACTAGTCCCTGTCGTTAAACCATTTTGAGCTTCTTATAAAACTCCTTAGATGTTGAATTTTGACATCCAACAAATCAGAAAGATCGTACAGCTCCCTAGATCCCAGTGAAGCAAGTCTCTGACCAGAAAGTGCCGGGCAATGGCAAATAAAGTGTTCGATAGTTTCCAACTCCTCTTCATCCATGCAACTTCGGCAAAAGTCATTCGACGGCACATTTAACCGCTCTGCGTGCTTCCCTATAAGACAGTGTCCGGTAATTATAGAAACCACCGTCGAAATCTCTCCTCTTGGAAGCGATATCAGCTCACTTGTGCGCCCCTGATTAAGAGAAGGCCAAATCAGTCGTGTTGTCTCACACGTCCATCCATTTGCCCATCTTTGATTAGTCTCCGTCGCAGAACAAAGCCGTAGGTTTTGCTTGCAAGTTTCTAGAGGCATACCAACACATTCCAATTCTGTTGGAACCTGTAAGGTAGTTCCTAGTCTTGCAAGCTCATCGGCTTTGCAATTCCCTGGAATGTCTCTGTGCCCTGGGACCCATATGAGTCGTATGTTAAACTGCTTGGCCATCTCATTTAAAGACGTGCGGCAGTTAAGGGCAGATCTTGTTTTCAGAAACATTGAATCCAGGGACTTGACCGCGGCTTGACTGTCAGTATAGATGTTGACTGCGGTTGTAGACAAGACATTGCAGCTCAACCAGTCAGCCACTTCTTTTATTGCCAGCATCTCTGCCTGGTAAACACTGCAATGATCTGGCAATCTACGAGCCAGGCTCAACCCAAGCTCTTCCGAATAGACTCCAAAGCCCACTTGTTCGTGCAGCCTCGATCCATCTGTGTAAAAATTTATGGTAGCTCCACTACCCGGAGTATCCCCCATCCAAGACTCCCTGGATGGTATCATAGTGGTAAAGTGGCGCTCAAAGAGGCTCAAAGAGGGAGCACAGTCCACATTTTGTGGTATTGTTATCTTTTTCAAGATCGCGCTATGGCCACAATCACTGCTCCTCCATTGCAGCGTGCTATTAAGTCGAATTGCCGACGCAGCCGCATACTGCCTACCCAATATGTCCAAGGGTATCAGGTGAAGGAGGATTTCTAATGCAGCCGTAGGTGTAGTACGAAGAGCACCAGTGATGCACATTGACGCCATTCTCTGTACCTTCGTGATAAAGACAAAGTTCGCTTTTGTTTCCAAAGCAGGCCACCAGACAATGATTCCATACAGCAAAATTGGACGCACCACTGCTGTATAGATCCAATGAACGACTTGAGGGCTAAAACCCCATCGTTTTCCAATGGCCCTTTTACAGGAATACAAAGCAATCGTTGCTTTTCTCACCCGTTCCTCAATATTACGCCTGAAATTCAGCTTCCTATCTAGAAATACTCCAAGATACTTGGCTCCATCTGAGAAGGTGATTTCAGTACCGTCCAGAGAAATAGGATCAAAAGCAGGAATCTTATTTTTCCTTGTAAACAGAACAAGCTCTGTTTTACTAGGATTAACTCCTAGACCACAGTCTCTTGCCCATTTAGACAGATCTTTCAGAGAACCCTGAAGAATGTCCCGCAATGTTGGCATATGCTTCCCCTTTACCGCTATCGCGACATCGTCAGCATATGCGATAACATGACAACCACGTGCTTCTAGAGATAGTAGCATTGAATTCAGTGCCAGGTTCCAAAGAAGCGGCGAAAGAACACCTCCTTGTGGTGTGCCCCTATTGACAAATCGAGATATGACGGACGCTCCCAATTCAGACGTTATACGTCTATTGGCAAGTAGGTTTTCCACCATTAAAACGATTTCACGCTTTACTCCCAGACCCGACAATGCCAATATTATCGATTCTGGAATGACATTATTAAAAGCCCCCTCAATATCAAGAAAGGCCACCATAGTATACTCCTTTACCGAAAGCGATCTCTCGATGGTACCAACGAGCTCATGAAGAGCTGTTTCCGTTGATCGTCCCTTGCTGTATGCATGTTGCTTTGTCGAAAGCAACCTCGGGTCAATCACTCTACGCAAATATGAGTCTATCATTCGTTCCATTGTCTTTAACAAAAAAGAAGACAGACTAATTGGTCTGAAATCCTTCGGAGCTGTGTGGGAACTTTTCCCAGCCTTCGGGATAAATACGACTCTGGTATCCCTCCATTTTAAAGGAATATACGACCAGTTGATGCATGCTGTGTATAGATTATACAGCAACGGGGCTATATAGTCCAACACTTGCTGCAACTCAGCCGGGATTATACCATCAGGTCCCGGGGATTTATAGGGCCTAAAGATTTTTATCGCCCAGATTAATGTTGGCATATTTATTATTTCCGAAGCAATTTCAGATGCTTGGGCGTCAGAACGTTCCAAAGCTTGAAACGGCGTCATGGAATTGCCCGGAAAATGCGTGTTTAAAAGGAGATCCAGCGACTCTCCACTGGAGGAAGACCACACCCCATTAGGATCTTTCAGGTTTCCTAGGGTGCAAGGAGAAGAAGCCAGAACCTTGCGCAGCCTGGATGCCTCAGAAACGTCTTCTATGTTTCCACAGAAGTTTTTCCAAGAATCACATTTTGCATTTCTAATCATCTTTTTATAACTCTTAAGTTGCAGCCTGTATGCAGACCAGTCCTCGTCCGCTCTTGAAAATTTAGCCTTAATAAAGAGCTTTCTGCAGGAATCTCTGCTCGTCTGCAACTCATTTGACCACCAAGGTGGCTTTTTTTTCCCTCTAGGCTTTGCAGAAGGGCAAGACGCATCCAGGCACCTATTACAAACATTTGTTATATGGTCAACCAGACAGTCAATTTCCGCTAAACTATGCGGTTCAGATAGGGGTACTTCATCCAAAAGCAAAGAAAAAGTCTCCCTATATTTCACCCAGTTTGTTCTTCTCAGATTTCTAGAGACTGTCTCAACCGGGGCACGCTCCCTGAGTAAAAACTCAATGTAGCGATGATCTGAGAAAGAATGCTCTTCCAAAACTCTCCAGTCATCAATTCTATCAGACAATGTATCTGATACAAGTGTTACGTCAAGAACCTCTTGCCGCGTACTTGTAACGAAAGTTGGTTCACTACCCTTGTTACAAATATACAGGTTAGTGCTTAACAAAAACTCCAAAAGTGATTCGCCTCTATCATTTGTGTCTGTACTACCCCATATCGAATGATGTGCATTAGCATCACAGCACACTAGTAACTGGTGTCCCCTAGATTCAGACTCCCGAATCAGACCGCCAACCTTCTCCGGGGGTATTGGCCCCGGATTAGGAAAATACGTAGAGGCGAGCCAAATACATTTCCCATGAAGCTCTAAGCTAGCCGCTGTAACATCCATATCACTAAAAGTTGATAAAAAGAATATATTTAAGCCATTTTTCGCCAAGATGCAGGCTCTTGGTGAGCCCTCACCTTTGGCAACCATCAACTTAAACCCAGGGGTCTTCAATCCGCAAACCCTGCCACCCCGCACCCAGGGCTCTTGGATAAAAACCAAGTCAACTGCTCCTGTCGTCAGGCGCAGCAATAGTGCAGCTGAGGCTGCCTTACAGTGATGGAGGTTTATTTGTAGGAACCGCAACATCTTGCTTTTTTTCCACCATCCTTTCCACCACCGTGTTATTGGCTTCATCCTCCGTGTTATCATAGAGGTCGCATTCGTCCCCAGATTCGGTTTCGAATAAGCCAGATATGTGTCCCATCTGTTCTGAATCGGAGGCAACAGAACTCTCCGAATTCCTCACTGCATGGGCCTCGTCCTGAATGTCACCCATAGTGGCATCAGCTTTATCCTCCGTGCCATCACAGAGGTCGCATTCGTTACCAGATTCGGTTTCGAAAATGCCAGATGCATCTCCCATCTGCCTAGAATCGGTCAGCTGAATATCAACCTTTTCCAGATTCTCCTCCCCAGCCGACTCTGCCACTGGCTTGTCTGCTTCCAAAATAGGCTTCTGGTCGCCCTTGTAGACATTGACTCTTATATGAAAAAAGCCAAATCTAATAATGCCGTCAGTCCTGGCTAAAAGCGGAAGCGATTCCCCATTAACCAAGACCACTGCTTGACGACGAGCGCCCTCCATCTCACCCAATCTGGCAATTTGCCAATTCTGAGTTGGAAGGTCAGGATTGCAGACTTTTATCATCTTTAGAATCACCGCAGTGTCACTTGTAGCCATTGGGATCCATGCATGAGCTCTGGGTTGCGAGGGGATATCATGTTTTTCCACAACGTCCAGTCTGGCTCCAGGCCATAACTCTCCCACTTGGCTAATGGCAACCTTAAACACGGCTGCGGATCTTTCGTTTCCAAAAGCAACGAGTTTTACTCGCCCCTGATACCAACCTGCGTTGACAGTAGTAGGGAGAAAATCAGGCATACTCTCAAGAAGCCTATAGTAGATTTCATTTAGTTTAGTTTCAACTAAACTCCACTTGTCCCTTGGAATACTACAATCCCCATTTTGCCTGTTTATCACAGCCCTAACGAAGTTACCTTTCACCACTTCACTAAAAGACTGAGTCCAGACGTTGCCGGTCACCTTAGATCTTTTAGGTAAAGGTTTCTCGTCGGGCGAGCGCAACCTTTTACCAGACTTCGATGACGAGGCCGAAACAGCGCTCTGTTCGTCAGATGCGCGCATTGCCGAAAGTTTGTCCTGTTCTTCAATGACTCCTTTCGCCCATGATAGCGACGCCCTCTCACGTTCGGAGATCTTCGTTCCATCGAGTTGGCTTAGTCTGTTAATTATTTTCAAACAAAGCCTTCTCTGGTTGTGCCTGACCTTTGATGGCTTAAGTTTCTTTTTCTTTTTACCACCAATATTAGGCTGAGCACCCCTACCAGAATCAAGGCCGGACTTCAAGGTCGCAACCCTAAGACCAGTGCTAGGACCAGCACCAGTCGGTGAGGCAGAGCCTCGAACTAAATCGGTATCATTTGTGTCCATATTTTCATTTTCCTTGATGTGGTAATGAAAATATCACAAAAATAAAAAATAAAAAAAATTTTCTTTAATACTTTTTAGTAAAGTAAAGTAAAATTTTTTCTAACAAGGGAAGTCTCTCTAGTGTCACCCGCGGATCTTTATGGAATTGGTTTTATTTTGTAGATCAGAAAAAATAAAGGGACACATATTTTTTTTAAGCGGCCCAAATTCATATTTTTTTTTTTTTTTTTTTTTCATATTTAGAGGGTAAAAAGAGGGGGGAAGACAAGGCCATTTTACAGTTTTTTTCGTTTATCTCCTATATTATGCAAAGAAACCTATTCATGTTACATACCAAATGAAAGGTCTTTGGAAAACCTATGTACGCGTGCTACGAACGTGTCCAAACATGCACAACTTTTCGCCATATTGAGAAAAATACCAAAATTTTAGGACATTTTTGTTAATAAGTCGAAAAATATTAACTTCTTGGGCCCGTTGTTAGGACCACGAGATAGGTATTTTTAATACCTTTAATCTGATACCACACATGCCCATATTAATTTTGTTTAAATATGCGTAAATCGTGAAAAACTGAAAAAGGTCAATTTCCCCCCATACAAATCGAACCCCCCTAAAAATGAGTTTGGGCCGCTAAAAAAAAATACATGTCGAATTAATTTTCGTTCATAACAACATATCCAAATGTCATGAAGATCGGAGGGTGACACCAGGGAGACTTCCCTTGTAAGTACTTTTTTTCTGAAAAAGTACGTTTTTCTTAAAAATTCGTTTTTTACTTAAAGGTGCGATTAAAGTTTCCGATTTGACGTGGGATGTTCCATATAAGAGGCATTCCAACCCAATTGTCACGCTACAGAAAAACATGTGTCCCGTAAATTTCTGAATAGGTTGTTTGGATAGCCCTATATGGAACTAAGAAAATTGCGTATTTGGTTTTTCAAATTTTCAAAAACTGGGCTTAGGAGGCGTGGTCAAATATTGGAAAAATTTTAAAATTTGTGGCGAGTTGCCTTGATTAAATATTTATCACATTAAAACCGAATGCACCACAATCTCAAAAATTTACATTTTGATATAGTTTTGTATGGGCTATCGATTAAATTTTTTTTTGTTTTTTAATTTTCAGAACCCGTTCTGAAATTTTCCATTTTTAAAAAAAGTCAATTTATCAAAAATCGGGCCACTTTTTTTTTAAATTTTTTTTTTAAAGTTTAGATGTTTGTATATCCACACAAAAAAAAAATCAGAAACAAGTGCTTCGTTTTTTTCGAGAAAATCGCATTTGAATTTTAAATTTCATAACAATTTTGTAATTTGCTTATATTTTCTTGTTTTAACGTTGCGAATGAGTAATATTAATTGCATAAAAATTTCCAACCAATTTGAACCAAGAAAATACAAATTACAAAATTGTTATGAAATTCAAAATTCAAATGCGATTTTCTGTTTCTGAATTTTTTTGTGTGGATGGACAAACATCTAAACTTAAAAAAAAATTAAAAAAAAGTGTCCGGATTTTTGATAAATTGACTTTTTTAAAAAATGGAAAATTTCAGAACGGGTTCTGAAAAGTTTCCAAAAAAAAAAAAATAATCGATAGCCCATACAAAACTATATAAGAATGTAAATTTTTGAGATTGTGGTGCATTCCGTTTTCATGTGATAAATATTTAATCAAGGCATCTCGCCACAAATTTGACCATTTTTCCAATATTTGACCACTCCTCCTAAGCCCGGTTTTTGAAAATTTGAAAAACCAAAAACGCAATTTTCTAAGTTCCATATAGAGCTATCCACACAACCTATTCAGAGGTTTACGGTACACATGTTTTTTTTCACTGGACATTTGGTGTGGAATGCCTCATAAATATTTATTTTTGAAAAAAATAAAACAAACTACTCATTTCAAATGACGACTCCGCTTATTGACAACTTGAGCCTGACATATGTTTGATTTCAAATGGTTTTTATAAATACCCAAATAAATTCCCAAAAGAAGGTATTTATCTTTTATTACCCGGTATTTTTCCCCATTCATCGGGTAAATACCGGGTAGAATCCCATCACTAGCCCCAACACCAAGTGAAAGTTGTAGTTTTTAATATGTTCAATTAAAAAAAAAAAAAAAACTTAAATTACCCTATAAAATGAAAGGTAGAAAGTTAATATGTTTTAAGAAAAGAACCGCCATATAATATCACTGAAGACATCCAACCATATTTTTATGGTTTTATAGAAACTAACTTTGCAAACTCCTTTAAAACTTCAGTGATTTCGCTATTTGACGATTTGCCTTTGGAGCCATTGAGGCTCAAGACGATAACCTAAAATTTGTTGCACAGTGTAATATATTTTTTTCTTTTTTTAACCTTTTAATGTATTATAAAGTTGAACTATTTTTTCAACAATTTAACACTATTTCCTTCTTTGTCATTTTTTAGTTATCAATTTTCTTTTAGGAATTCAGATTTTAAATCCTGGGATCTTGCTTAAAATGTGTATATCTCTTTTTTATTTTCCAATTTTGTTTTGTTTTTTTGTTTTTCAACTAACAATTAAAATACAACCTTTCATTTGTTTATAATTATTCGTAAATTTCCAATTAAGTTTTTGTTATTTAAAAAAGTTTTTGCTTCATGGTGAAGAAGACTGACCAAATTTAAATTAACCAACTTTTGGTTAAACATACTTTATTGTTATCTTAAAATAAATGAGAAAAAATCCAACATTGTCATACAAATTGTGTGTTTAAGCACCATTGCAGAGTGGAGAAAAAAAATTAAAAAAAATATATTATTTGAAAACGTTGTTATGAAAAATTATGGATATCCTTCAGAAAAAGTTTTCCGGTTGATCCGAAAACAGCTATTCCGAGACTGGTAAACACCGGACATTAGAGAGCCCCTTATTTTGGAAATGTTGGATATGTTGAGACGGTACCCTCTCATTTTTTTCCATTTGACTAAAAAATAACTCAGGAAAAATTTTACGCCCCTACGCGACCCATGTACAAAAATCAAAAAAAAAAATTTTTGTCTCAAATTGTGTTTAAATGCAGATTTTTTGAAAGATAATAAGGTATCTCAAATAAATATTAACAAAAATATTTTTTCTGATTGCTTTTGCCACCACGAGAGGGCGCTAAACTCAGACAATTTTATGCAAAAATGACTTAACAGGAAAATGTGTTTTAGTTGTTTCACAAAAATAATTCTCAAAAATCCATTTTTTAATAAAATGTTTCGAAATTTTGTTTTCAAGTACTTTGATATATTTGTAATTAAATTAAAACATAGAATTTTGCATATATTTACAAAAAAAAAATATTTTTTATTGCGCAGAAAAGTAAATTTTTCTGTTAAAAATCCAAAAATTACTAAAGTTTGATGGAGTTTAAAAAAAAAATTATATAAAATTATATATTTTTTTTGTCGATTTTTTCTTAGTTTATACTCTTGTCTAACAGCGTATTCAAAAATTAGGGCCCACTTTTGACCACAAATTAAAAAAAATTTGATTTTTAAATGCCTAAATTCATGATTTTTACTCAAAATTCAGTCATTTAACACTATTTAATATCATTGTGCAACACGATTTTATGTTTTAAATGGGTAAAAAAGCAAAATGAAAGTATATTATTAGACGACCAAAACCCTTGAAGAATTTCGAAAATTTAGCTCGAGTTTTTTTTATGGCCCACTGAAGTTTTTAATTTTTTTTTTTTCAAAGGCGTTCAGAAGAAGTCATTCAGAATAAGTAAAAAAAAATATTAAATTTAATTTTGTGCTTAATGAGGTTAATAGATGTCTTTGGTAAAATTGGATTACGGTTCTTTTCTAAGAATATATTAACCCTCTATCTCCCATTTTTTGAGGTCATTTTAGTCCCTTTTCCAAATACCCTCGTAGAATAACACTTACACTTTCGATTAAAGGGTTAACAAGTTATACAAAAATTTTCTGCATAGAATTTCATTATTAGTTGTAAAAGACCAAAAGTTCATGAGATAAAAGCAAAATGCTTAAAAAAGTAAAACTTTTTATGTTAAATTGTTAAATTGTATTTCACCAAAATCGTGTGAAATAATTTAAAATAATGTAACAAATGTACTTCTAAGCTTACTGTTAATAGATGTATTCAGTAAAATTCGATGTTTCTTTTTTCTTAGAACATATTAACCCTCTATCTCCCATTGCCAGGGGTCATTTCATTCCATTTGTAAAATATTCTTATGAAAACCACTTAAACGTATATAGATTTTTTTAATCATTCCAATCGCCTTATTTTAAAGACTTCAAAACAATTCATGGGTTTTGGTTTACAAATGGTATACTTTCATTTTTTGTTTTGTTCAATATAAGATACACTCCGTGAAAGTGACCCCAAATTTGTTGCACAGTGTATAAACCTTTAAACGCTCGTTTTATTGAATTTTATAAGAATATTTGAAATAAGGACTAAAATGACCAATTAAAATTGAAGATAGAGGGTTGATATGTTCTAACAAAAGAACCGCCATTAAATTTCAATGTAGAGAAGTATAAATATTTTTTATCTCAGTAATTTTTAGTACATTTTTCGACTTATTTCCATCTACTTTGGTAAACGCTATTTAACAATATGTGATACTTCACAATTTTACTTTTTAAAGCATTTTGATTATATCTCACGATCTTTTGGCATTTGACAACCCCTAGTAAAATTTGATGCTTAACTTTTTTGTAGAACATATTAACTATTTAAACGCACGTTTTAGTGTTGTTTTACGAGGATATGTAAAAAAAGGACAAAAATGACTAAAAATGGAAGATAGGGGGTTAATGTATTTTAAAAAAGAACCGCCATCAAATTTGACTTAAGACATGTATAAACATTATGTAGCTCAGAAGTTGATTTAATACATTTCTTTGACTTATTCTAGACGACATAAAAAATAAAAATAACTTATTTTTTAAAAAATTATGTTTTTATATTTTCCACACTACTGATCCGGTTTTGCTCAAATTTAGTATTAATATATATCTAACGAATATTAATTTGCTTACTAAGTTTTTTTACGATCGGACAATTTTCGTAGGTGTTATAGCGTTTTAAAGAAAAAGGATATATGGCAGGACCTTGAGTCCTTGCTCCGATTTAAATGAAAATTTATACACAAGTTGCTAGTTGAATGTGTATCAGCATAACCACTTTTTGTAATTTTGTGACCATTATTGAAGCTAAAATTAATTTTTTCAATTTCAGGACACATGGGCGGTAGGCGTGTCTTTGCACCGATTTTTCCAAAAATTCATATTTTTCTTAACTAAGACGTTTTATGCACGTGTACCAAATTTCAAAAATATGTGACAATTCCTTCTAGTTTTGTCCCCTCGTTATATGGGAACGAAGCACTGTGCGACGGGGCCTTAAATAGCGGGGCCTTAAAAATCATTTCTCCATACAAACCAAAATATTTTTTTTTTTTTGATTTTTAATTTTTTTGTTATTAATTATAATATGACTCGACAAAAAATTTGATTTTGGTAGGAATCCGTCGCGTAGGTAAGGCGTGGCCGTAGGGGCGTAAGATTTTTCCTGAGTTATTTTTTGGTCAAATGGAAAAAAATGAGGCGATACCGAACATTTCCAACATTTCCAAAATAAGGGACACTCTACCGGACATATTACAAAAATATCTTAAAATGAAAAATCAGTTCATACAAGGGCTTTCAAATCCCGAATCCAGGAATTTCTGATTTTCAATCCCGGGATTTTCGGGATCCTGATTTTTGTTTTTTCTTTTGTATTTTTTTATTTTTTCAATAATTTGTATAAAATATGAATTTTGTGGGAAAAAAAAATAAAAAAAACTCGACCAAAGTTTCATCTGGCAAAATGTAAAGTTTGCAAAAAATTCTAAAAACTAATAGTGGTTCGACAAAAAGGCTTTTGAAACATATTAACTCCTTAAGTTGTAATTTTTTTTATTTATATGTTTTGCTAAAATAATATTTTTTAAAGGTGCGAGTGGATTTTGACTTACACTCAGTCACGCTCACGCAAACAATAATAGAATCACTCAGTTATCACTTACATTATTTTTACTCACGATCACTCAGTATTTGCGTACAAGCAAGTGCTGATCCAGGGGCACTGTTGCCAACTATTTTTAACCAAAAACCTCTAAATTTCACGAAAAAAGCGCTAGAAACCGCCAAAAATTAATTTAGCGGGGAAAATTTAAAAATTTCCCGCTAAATTACAAAAAAAAGCGCTGAAAACCGAAAAACTTGGCATTTTTGATTGACAAAAAAGAAAAATTTAAAAAAAAACCTCCAAATTATTTTTTCTACGAAAATTTACTTTTCATTAAAAATGCGAAAAAATTTTAGCGGGAAAATACAAAATTCTCCCGCTAAATTTCAAAAAAAGCGCTAAAATTAGACAAACTTGGCGTTTTCGATTGAAAAATTGGAAAAAACCTCTAAATTTGTCCCACTAAATCCAAATAAAAAGCGCTAGATTTTCCCGCTAAAGCACCGTTCCCGCTAAACCCAATTTTTCCCCGCTAAATCCAAACAAAAAGCGCTAGATTTAGCGGGAAAACCTCCAACTTGGCAACAGTGTCCAGGGGGAGGGAGAATGGGAAAAAGAAAAGAAATGAGCAAAAGACAAAATGAAAAACAGAAAATGAAAAAAAGAAAAAGAAAAAAAAAAAAGAAATGGAAAGATGGAAAGGAACAAAAATAGAAACAAAACGGCCGAATATAAAAGATTTTTGCTACTAAAGAGTACTCTTAAATGTGACTGATTTGGATTCGCTCTTTGGATCATGATTCCTTTCCATAAGCTGCTTTAGGTTTGCCAAATTTCAGCGGGGTCGTGTCAGAATACCTGTCAATGGTCAGTGAAGAGCTAATTGCGAGAAATTTAGTTTAAAAAATTTACAAGGCATTATTAGTCGACCAGCTGTCAAGGTATGAAAAAATTAAGTTTTTTGACAAAATTTCATTTCCAAATTTTTTGACAAAATTTCATGTCTAAATTTTTTGACCAAAGCCTTTTGAGTATATTTTAAAAACAAAACATTTTAAATTTACTCAGATCAGAATTTAAATTTAACTTTAAATTTGAATGACTTTTACGAGAAAAGGAAAGAAAAATCGCAAACAAGTTAAATGAATCATGGGCCAATCCATCAAAACTTTCCAGTCTACTTAACATTCCAGAATCAATGATTTTTGTTTAAAATTGTCCCGAAAGTAATCGTTTTTAACACTAATTTAGTTTTTTCGATAAATAGTTTTAATATAAACTTAAAAATGGGTTTCAAAGAATTTTGGAACCGATTAAAATTCGTTATAAAATTAGTGTATTTCATATAAAATTTTTAATCGTAATCGCACGATTTTTTTTGTCGATTACGATTAATTGGTGTGATTAATCGCGATTAGGATGACGATTTTAATCGTTTTGCAAACTCTATTTTAATTGAAAAAATTCAGAAGAAAAATTGAATTTCTAAAAAATTATAGACAGGATTTTAAATGTCGGTTTGTTTAGTTAATGGTTTGTCTTGTTTTTGATTGAAAAATGATCTCAATGGGCCTAGACCTTGTGGGGTTCCTTAAAAATCGTCATAGTTTTTGATCCAAAATTTGTGTCCGTTTCGCTCTACCTTGCTTAGTTTTTTAGATACGTGATTTTAGGGGACCACTGGGGTTTTGAGAATTACAAAACTCGATAACTTCAAAAATATTACTCGGAGAGCTTTTGATAATTTTCCGGTCTTGTTCTACGTGTTGAGGGTTACAAAAATGCTTTTGAACTTTTTGTTGTGTCGGCAATATTTACCGAGATATGAGCATTTTAAAATTTTCGGGAATGCTAACTTTTTTGGATCCAAAGTTAGGACCCATTAGGGTCCACACATGTGAAGAGGACCGGCGATACCATGGAGAGCCCGAGAACCAAAAATGGCCTCCATTTTGCTCTATCTGGCTTAGTTTCCGAGATAGCGCCATTTTAGGCTACTACACACCCCTCTTCAAGCTAGTTTAGGTTGTGTTAAAATGGTGACAAAACCTCTTTATTTTAAAGTTTAAAAATTTTAAACTTTAAACACGAAAACCCTAGCTGATCCTGTTTCGAGATATTGCTAAATAATTACACTGTTCTACAACAAAAACGTCCCAGTGAATTATCCAACTGATTCTTATAGATTTCTCTCCTGAATTCAAATCTGCCAAACGATTTTTTCTAGCATTCACCATTTTTGATAATAATATATTAAATAAATAATTTCGCACTTGTAGGGATCCACTGTTATGCTGCATCCATTTCAAATAAATTAGATTTCCTGACATCAAAACTGCAATCCAAATTTTTCTACCATGTTTCGTTTTCGAGATATTTGCGTTCGAGAATTTAGCGCGAAAAAAACTTCAAACGCAAATATCTTAAAAACAGAACATGCGAAAAAACTTTTAATTGCAGTTTTGAAATAAGGATGACTATTTTATATGAAATCAAATCCTATTTTTAGAAAAATCTGTAACAGTGGAACACCAAAAGTGCCAGATTATTGTTTTTTTTTTACTTTTTAACAGCGAATATCTCAAAAAAGGCACGTGCTATAAAAAATTGGGTGTCAGATTTGGATTCAGGAGAGCAAAATCTATAAGAATCAGTTGGATATTTCACTGGGAGGTTTTTGTTGTCAATCTATGAAATTATTTAGCAATAACTCGACAACAGGATCAGCTAGGATTTAGTGTAGTGTTCCTGAGGGACAGTGCCATTTCTATTTCCCTATAAACAGAACAGTTGTTTTTATTAAAAAGGCATAAAATTTTGGATGGGTCATTTCTATCCGTGTGACTATTACGGCCCGGTCTTTTTTCCTTCATCATAATAATTCGCTGCTCTAATTTTAAAATAAACTTTTTTTTTAATTTTCCTAATCTTTTTTAAATATTCCTTTTTTATTTACGCATTAAGTAAATATATTTTTGATCAGTGATCGATTTTAAAACACTCTAGCGATTGCCGTCTGTCTGTTTAAAACGCGATCACGGCCAAAATATTACGCAGATATAACTCGTCGCTGCGCCTAAAAATGGAGTCATGTGTTTTGGGGCAAGTGTTCAGGAGAGCAAAAAAACTGCTTTTTTTCGTCCCTTCGCGATATTTTTTAAAAGTTTGTTCTACAAAAAATTCTTGTACCGATATGCTATCCACATACTGCAAAAAAAAATATGAAACATTTAGCGGTTTTCCAGTTACTGTAGCTTAACACAGGTAATTATTGTTGTTAAGAAATATTTGGTTTTGTATTTCTGCTATATCAGTTAAGCAGTTCAAAAGTTATTAACGAAAATGTAAGGACACCTGGAATATATTGGTACTAGAGATGGGCGCGTGATTGATTTTTGACTCACACTCACTCACGCTCACGACAGGAATTTTTGAATCACTCACACTCATTCACGAGCATATTTTTTCTACTCACACTCACTCACAATCACGTGAGTAAATTTTATACAACTCACACTCACGTGCACTCACGCAAGCTTCACTCACACTCACGTTGACTCACACTCTAGAAACACTTATTTATACAAAAACAAAATTTCAAAAACTAAAATTTCAAAAATCATTCAAAATTTTCAGCAAAATTTAAAGTTCAGCGAAATTTTGCATTTTTTTTCCTCTTTTCAGGACGA
This sequence comes from Pegoplata infirma, assembly GCA_963921195.1. Classification (NCBI taxonomy): domain Eukaryota; kingdom Metazoa; phylum Arthropoda; class Insecta; order Diptera; family Anthomyiidae; genus Pegoplata; species Pegoplata infirma. The sequence goes on from CAWUER010000554.1 coordinate 16,421, forward strand.
AATATGAAATTAAGCCATATTTTACAATTTTTATAAATCACGCAAACTCACGCAAAAAAATCGACTCACACACACTCACTCACGGAAAAATCTTACTCACGCACACTCACTCACGCAATTTTTTTCTCCACTCACACTCACTCACAATCACGTGAGTAAAATTGAAATTAGTCACACTCACGCGTGATCACGCGTGAATCACGTGAATCACGCTCTAATCTGCTCATGTGCCCATCTCTAATTGGTACATTCCGCATACCCTTAAAATTCAAAATGCCTTACTCGGCTGATAGTTGACACATGTAAACATACATAATTGGGTACCGAGTGACATTAAAACTAATACAAAGCTATTTTTTTTTTTTTAAACCAAAATTTTTTTCGTAAATTTTTTTCTTTCTCAAAAAAAAAATTCGCAGAAATTTTTTTCAAAAATACTTTTTTTCTTTTTTTTTTCAAAATTATTTTCTTTTAAAAATTTTTTGTTTTAACAATTTCTCTTTCTTCTTGACTTAAGTCTTGTAAAACTTACCAACCATTAATTTTTAATACGCAACTTAATTATATGTCAGGGAGAAGACTATATTAATTTTAAATTTTCAGTTCACTATAATATAAAAAATTGTAGTAGCATTGCATCATGATTGCGTTAAACTAAAATTATACTTATTTGCTGTATGTCTTCTTTTTTCTTTGTATATGTATGCCATAGTTTGCATTAACATCATCAAAACCCATTATGAGTTGTATTGTAGTTGTATTGTCCTTCTTATAGAAATTTATATATAGTGTAAAATGTGGGTGTACTTATATGGTCATATAACAGAGATATAAACCAGCAAACATTTTCGAGAACTAACGACTCTGTAAAGAATAAAAAAATATAAAGAAATTGTTTTCAGATTCTAAAACAAACAAAATTAAATGGATTTTGACAAAATTTTTCTGTAGAATTTGGAGCAATTTTCGACTTTAAAATATTATTTTAAATGATTTGAGACATTTATCGACACCGAAAAATTATAATTAAGAAATTATAATTTTTTCAATATCTGAAAATTTTCTTAAATATTTTTTACAAAATGATTTTTTTTTTTCTTTCTTTTTCTTTTTTGATTTTGAATTTCTTCAAAAACCAGATTTTTGTTCTAAAAAATTTTACTGGACAACTGTCAGTTAAGGTGTTTATGTTTTTATCTGTGTTGTAGTATGTGTACGAGTGTTGTTTTTGTTGTTTTTGCAATTGTTCTGAAAGTTGTACAAAATAATAATGTCAATTACAATTTTATTTAAGTTTTGCACTTCAACCACATCAGCAGCAGCCACATGAAAACACACACATACACCCACATAAACATTTATACCTATTTACCACTACATACTACATATAAATACATAGTACAATAAACTATAACAATAGTTGTTATTATAGACCATATTGTGTTATTTTTCATTTTGAACTTGTGTAGTACACTCAAAGAAATCTAATAATAATAAATGGAGGATAAACAAAAAATTATTTGGAATTTTTTGAGGAGTTAGAAGAAGCCTCCGCAGCTCATTGTCAGCGGGGGAAAAATATTTGAAAATAAATCAATTATTTCAAACAGGCTGATCAAATTGACTTAAAGATTATAACTGTCATTGAAGAAGTATATTTAAACTTAAGTTTAAAAGATAGACTTTAATAGCAGAGCCAAGATTGTCCTAAATTATGACATTTGTGACAGTGGTAGTAAGTTGCTTTAACTGAAAATAATTCGAAATTTTTCTAAAAATAAGTTTACTCAAATCACAAACGAAATAAAAATTTTTATTCTACTAATTTATTTGTTTCAGTGTAGTTTGTACCATCATAGTATCTTGTTGTTCTGGTCACAAATATTATGGATAATTGTAGTATTTTTTTTTTTAGCATGAAATGAAAATGGTCAAGCAATTTGTCGTTTATTTTCTTTATGCTCAATTCTTTTTTCCTTTTTTTGGTTAGTTGTTACTGATGTTTATGAAAAGTTATGAGTAAAGTTCAACCGTAAAATATTTATACTTTGCCTTTGAAATATTGAAATGTTTGAAGAAAATCAAATGGAAATTTAAATTTGGTAGGTTAAGAACTTCAATTAAAACAAAAGAACAAGTAGAAAAATTAAATTCGACTTTGCCGAATCTATGAATACCTTCCACAATGCCATTTTTTAAAGGATAGTACATTTTTTAATGCGAAAAAATTAACAATTTTTATTAGAAATATTTTATTTTGAGTAAAAAACTAATTTTTTGTCATTTAAAAAAAAAAAAAAAAAAATACTAATTTTTTTTGAGTGTAGCATTTTTTTCGAGTGTAATGTATTATTTACTAAGTGAATGCACGTACGTACACACACAAAAAAATATAAAAAATTGTGTACGTTTTGGGGATAATACAACCTATATAGTGGTTTTGGATAATAAAAGTTATCCAAAACCACTTTATAGCTTGTAATTAAACCAAAAACTGGAACAATATTTTTATTTTTTTTTGTGTGTATGTAAACAAAATATTTTAATTTTTGTACAAAAAAAAACTATTTTTTTTTTGAGTGTAAAATTTTTTTTGAGTGTAAAATTTTTTTTCGAGTGTAATTTTCAAGTTACCAATGCTTTTAAAACTAAACAAGTTTGAAAAGCATTGTTCAGTTACAACCAATGCTTTTAAAACTAGTCAAACACGTGGCATTTAAGATGAAACCAATCTGAAATTCAGGGTTTTGCATATAACTTTTGAACCACTAGACTAATTGAGCTGAAATTCAATACCGAACAGACATGGTGATCAGCAAATATGCACGCCAAGTTTCATCAGTCTCATTATTGTGATTCGAAAGTTATCGGGATTTTTTCGAGTGTAATGTTTCTTTTACTGTAAAAATATTTTTGAGTGAATGCACAAAATAGTGGCAACAAAAATATTGAATACACAAAATATTGACATTTTTGTAAAAAAAAACTAAATTTTTTTTGAGTGTAAAATTTTTTTTGAGTGCAAAATATTTTTCGACTGTAATTTTTAAGTTACCAATGCTTTTAAAACTAAACAAGTTTAAAAAGCATTGCTTTAAAACTAAACAAGTTTGATAAGCATTGTTGAGTTAACACCAATGCGTTTAAAACTTGTTTAACACGTGACATTTAAGATGAAACCAATCTGAAATTCAGGGTTTTGCATAAAACTTTTGAAATTCAATAACAAACAGACCTGGAGATCGGCAAATATGCACGCCAAGCTTCAGCAGTCTCATTATTGTCTTTTTAAAGTTATCGTGTTATTTATCATGTAAATTCGCGAAAAACCCTTGCCAAAATTTACTCTTTTGCTCATAACTTTTGAACCACTGGACCAATTTGGCTGGATTGCAATACCAACCTGACCGGGTGAATGACCAACATATATGCCAAACTTCAGTAGCCTCTGTAAAGTCTTTCAGAAGCTAGCGTGTTTTCTACGTACAGACAGACAGACGGACGGACGGACGGACATCGCTAGATCGACTTAAAATCGATCGAGGATCATGAATATATATGGGGCATTCCAGGTCAAATCACTCACTTTTAGACCCAACCCCTTTCGATTAATTTTTTTGATATGTTTTAGTACTTATTAAATGCAACTTGGGCACCAATTTTCAGCCATTTATTCCAAGATGGTGTTGAGTAATCAATTTTTCAAAATGGCGGTTTTTTTCAAAAAAATTAAAAAATTTAAATTTTCAATTAATTTTGATCAGTAAAAATTATAGATATCTTAAAACAAGTAAGAAAGTTATAGTCGGTCAAGACCGACCATATGATACCCTACACCATTGTTTTCCGGAACATGGGCCCCAGGTCCAAATATGGACCGATTGGATTTATCTTTTGTTAGATCTTTATTTAGTGTAGAAAACACAAACAGATAAAATTTTAGTGGAATTGGTTTATTGTTTTTTGCCAATAGACCGATTTAACTGAATATCGGTCGAATTTTTATATGGGGAACTAACAAGGGAAGTATCTCAACCCTTATGAACCGATTTGCCTGAAACTTAAAATATATATAAATGAGACGATTTTAAGGTTGGGGTGTCTCGGCTTATCGGCCATATCAGTGTTTAAAAATTTCGTTGTCCCCTTATGAAACAATGAGGACCTTCGGGAAAATTTCGATAACTCCCGAACTAACAGGAATATCGTCTAGAGCAAAAATTCGTGTCGACTTAAATTTAATAAAGATTATTTCGTATTAATATGGATATCGTAGGTCTATGTCTTCATATAAATACCCCTCAAAATTTGCACATTTTCATAAAAAAAATATTTAACGAAGCAGAATTTTTACGGGGTTATGCCACCGTTTGATAGGCATTAAAAAATCCTTTCTTCTCATATGAAAACATCATATAGTTTCTTTGAAAGAAATCGCTAAAAAATCCAAAAAACGATTTTTTTGCCAATTTTTTACCCATTTTTTGAACCCCTAAATCCCCGATATGGCCGATAAGGCGAGACACCCCAACCTTAAAATGGTCTCATTTAAATATATTTTAAGTTTCAGGCAAATCGGTTCATAAGGGTTGAGATACTTCCCTTGTAAGTCCAAAAATGGTCCAAATGTATTCCCATTTGATAAGGTTACCAAAGTACACGTTTAACACCTACAAATAACATTTTAAGCAAATATTTAAATTTTTATGAATTTTGAGGAAATTATGTGAATATCGGGAGGATGTTTTGTATGGGGACTACGAGAAGGACTGAACCGATTTCTTTGAAATTTGGTATGATGGTTTGTGTAAAAATCGACTCATTTGTGTGTAAATCGACTAAAAACATGATTCTGAGTCGATCGGTATACTTGATGGTTGGTCTAGGACCAATATTTCGGGTAGTTACAAACATCAGCACAAACGCATTATACCCTGTACCATAGAGTGGTGTAGGGTACAAAAAGTTGGGCAACGTTTTGTTGATATTTAGATGTTGTTTTAGGAAAAAAAATATGAAAAAATTATTCGAAGTTATTATCACTTATTTTTTAACGTTTAAATATTAAAATCAACTTTTTGAAAAAGTCCAAAACCTTCTAAAAATTCTACTCTAAATTACACAACTTTAAATCCATAATTCGAGATGTGACCACAATTCCTTCTATTTTTTTAAAATTTTGAAAATTGGACTTTTCTTTTCTTGATTCTGGTTTATTTGATATGGTGCTGCAAAAAAATTTAAGTGGTAGATAATGACCCTAACTAACCCTAGATATATTCATTTGGAGGTAAAAATACGTCTCACACAAAATAAGGACGATCGGATATAGATAAGGCGTTCAGTATAGTCCTTGAAGTTTAAAAAACGGTTACAACGAAAAGTATGATTTTTTTTTCGGTTTGGAATTTTTTTGGTATTTTTAGTCAAGTGTATATTCAAGTGGTTACAGAATTATGATCTGGAGTAAAATGCCTTTCTAATAAGGTACTAAAAACTAATATAGGTTGAAAATCAGCCAAGTTATTACAACTTCCCCAGGCATCTAGCGTGTGTCATACCACTTGATTAAAGAATACGAGTCCCATTTTTTAAATTTATTAAAATTATCTACTGTAATAAGTTTTTTTCATTATTCATGTTTAATTGTAATATTTTTTTGGTTTTTCCAAATTTTAAAATAAAAATAAAAAAAAAATTTTTTTTGGTTTTTCCAAATTTTAAAATAAAAATAAAAAAAAAAATAAAAATTTAAAATAGAGATTTCAAAAGGGTGTTGAAAAATACAGGCATTTTTAGCATTAATTTAAAATATGTTAGCAAAACACAATATGAAAAAAACTTGTCATCTAATTAAATTTGAAATCGAAGAATAAAAAAATTTTATTACAGTAGAAAATTTCAATGAATTTTATAAATCGGCTTGTACTCCTTAATCAAGTGGTCTGCAACACGTTAGATGCCTGGGAAAGTTGTAATAACTTGGCTGATTTTCCACCGATTTTAGTTTTTAGTACCTTATTAGAGAGGCATTTTACTCTTAATCAAAACTCTGTAACCACATGAATTCAAATTTAACTAAAATTACCAAAAAAAATGAGAAAACAGAAAAAATGCATATTTCAAGGCCCATGCGGAACGACTTTCCAATGTCCGATCGTTCTTAATTTTTGTTAGACGTATTTTTACCTCTAAATGAATATATCTATGGTAAGTTAGGGTCAGTATCTACCAATTTAATTTTTTTGGAGCACTATATAGAATAAATCAGAGTCAAAAAATTAAAGGTTCAATTTTCAAAATTTGAAAAAAAAATAAAACGAATTGCCCTCACATCTCGAATTATGGCTTAAAAGTTGCATTATTTAGAGTAGAACTTTTAGACTTTAAAAAAAAAAATCGAATGTTTTGGACTTTTTCAAAAAGTCGATTTTAATTTTTAAATGATAAAAAATAAGCGATAATTACTTGGAATCATTTTTTCACATTTTTTTTCAAAAACTACATTTAGATACCAACAAAACGCAGTCCAACTTTTTTTAAGATATTATTATTTTTTAATGGTAAAAATTAATTAAAAATTTAAATTTTTTAATTATTTTGAGAAAATTGCCATTTTGAAAACACCATCTTGAAATAAAAGGCTGAAAATTAGTATCCAAGGTGCATTTAATAAGTACTAACACATATCCAAAAATAAAATAAATCGGAAGAGGTCGGGTCTTAAGTGAGTGATTTGGCCTGGAATGCCCCATATATATTTATGATCAGTGATCGTTTCTAAGACATTCTAGCCATGTCCGTCCGTCCGTCTGTAGTTAACATGATGCAATCCAAAAAAATGTATACTCCCGACATTTGGCACGAATAAGTCTTATATTAATAGACAGGTTAAGTTCGTAAATGAGCAAAATCGGACCAGGGGGAAAAAAGTTCTCCCTTGAGGAACTAAACCAACCTATGAAAAATACCACTTTTTTACATGAATTTTTATGTTTTTGTTTAAAAAATGCAACATTTTTATGCTACAAGAAGTTTAAAGTCCTGCATTTGGACCCAGAAAATTCGATAATGTCGTTTTTTCGACATTTTTAAACACATATTCGAGAGGAAATTTGCCCCTCAATTTCCACTTCCGACTCTTTTCAGAATCAGATGCTGTTTTTTATGAAAAATTGGATGCAGATCGACATTTTTTTATACAAAGGTAATTCTTAAAATCTTTTCTTATTTTAGATATTTCATTATAGAAAATTTAACCAGTTCTTAATAAGTTTTAGATTTAATGTGTAACATTTTTTAGACTCCATGGCATTCTCCAAACTTAAATACATATTTTACTTAACAAGATTTTAAATTCAAAGAATTCTTCTTACAAAAATTTTTTAAAGTCTGGAAAAAACATTTTCTTTTAGAAAAAATTTTAGATTTCCAACAACAAAAGCTTTGAAAGAATTTAGATTCTGTTATATGTACTATAAAAGTCTCCGATTGTCGTTTACAAGCTCTCAAAAAGAATCATTCCCAGCAAAACTTAGATTACCAAATAAGGTATAAAATAAGGTATAGGATCTCTTATTTTATACATTGCAGCATTGATGATTTTAACAGTGAATGAGACTCAAAGTAATGCATCTACATTATCACAAAGAATATCAGTAAGGTATAAAATAAGTCATAAATTTATAACGAAGAATGCGAGTAAGGTGTAAAATATATGATATTTTATAGGTTACGAGAAATGAAATAATATAGCATACCAGAAGATAATATATGTATAAGGGGTTACGAGTAGTGAAAAAGTAATTTTGTACTAAATTTACTCACGTGATTGTAAGTGAGTGTAAGTAGATAAAATATGCTCGTGAGTGTTTGTCGTTAGAAATTTGCTGTCGTGAGCCCATCTCTAGTTTAAACTTATGCATTTTTTTATAAAATAATTATTTTTTATGTTATTGTAATGCATTATGCATCCAATTGTAAATAATGCATTATTTCAAACTTTCAAATAATACATAATGTAACCAAATATAAGTCATCCATGATTTAATGTTTAGAAATAATAAATATGAAATACATTTTTTCCAATAATCATGCATTATGTAGCAAATTATTAGTAATGCATTATTTTTTACTTGAAAATAATACGTTGTGGAACAAATATTTGGTAAGACATCCTAAAATAATGCTACAAATAAGGTATATACATTACCTGGTAATGTATTATATAATCACTACCCATTACCAAAGTTTTGCTGGGTTGTTTTTTTTGGTATAGATAATTTTTTAAAGTCGAAACATATTTCGCCAAGAAAATTTTTCAGGTTCTCAGACTATTTCTAGTGTTTAGAATTTTTTTTTGGATTCTGAAAATTTGTTCACACTGTAAAATCAGTTTTTCTTTTCTTCTTTCTTTAGATCGACTTCAAATCGATTAAGAATCATGAAAATGTATACTTTGTGGGGTCCTAGACTTATATTTCAAGGTATTACAAACGAAAAGATATATACATCTCTATCAATACACCATTTCCAATTTTATTTATGGAATTATCAATAGTTTTTCTGAAACTTAATATAAGCTAAATGGGACAATTTTTACCCATGGCGTCCTTCAAGCAAAATCAAAAAATCCTAAATTAAAATCGAATGGAACTAACATTATGTTGCTTCAAGAAGTTTGGTATTGGAATTGAGCGTTATCGTTTCAGCGGTTCAATAGTTATCAGATAAAATGTAAGAATATCTCGAAAATAAAATTCAGCGCGGTGTGGTTTTCATGATTTAAAAAAAAAAAAATCAAATTTCTTCCAATTTGAAAAGCAGTTTTGTTTCTAGGGGGCGCAGTGAAGAGAATGAGTCCAAAATTCTCACATGAGGTATTTTTTAAATTGAAAAGTACTCACATGAAATATTTGTGGTATAGAAAAATTCTCATATGCAACATTTTCCGCATTAAAAAATTCTAACATAAGACATTTTTCGTATAGAAAAATTACACATTTTTCGTATAAAAAATGTCTCAAAAGAAATTTTCCGTAAAGAAAATTTTCCGCATAAGACATTTTCATAAAAAAAATTAAGACAGCTTTCGTAAAAAAAATCTCACCTAAGACATTTTCATAGAAAAAATAAGACAGCTTTCGTAAAGAAAAATTCTCTCATGCGATATTTTTCGTATAGGAAAAAACTCACATGCCATATTTTTAGAATAGAAAAATTCTCACAGGAGACATTTTTCGTAAAGAAAATTTACACATTTTTCTTTTAAAAAAATTTTGCAAGAAAAATTTTTCATACAGAAAAATTCTTACAAGAGACGTTTTGCGTTAAAAAAATCTCGCATAAGACATTTTTCGTATAGAAAAATTCCCACGTGAGACATTTTTCGTATAGAAAAATTCCCACATGAGACATTTTTCATATAAAAAATGTTCGTATTAGGAAAATACCGCAGAAGACACTTTTTGTATTAATAAGTTCTCACAGGAAAAATTTTGTTGTATGAAATGAATAATCCTTAACCACTTCCAGACGTTTTATAAAAATATATAGTCGATTCGTAGGATTTTTCGCCACACACTGAAATTTTAAAAAAATCGTTTAAAACATTTTTTGTGGAAAAAAGAAGTTATTCTTTTGAATATTGACTTAAATGCACTTACAGGCAACAGAAAATAATGATACCTTACAAACGTCTTATGTTAACACTAAACGTTCCGGAAATACTATGTTAACCTATGTTTACCATGATCTGTCAAACTGACTATTTCACAACATATTTAAAAAATAATAGATTTATTGAAACATTCTGTAGGAATGTTTAAAGATTTAAACATGAGCTATTCAAAAATCTGCTGAAAAACAAATTTCGGTGAAAAAAGAATTCAACCAGATGCCGAATTAAAACATTTTGTGGTTTAAGGTTATGTGACACGGTGGGGTTTTCATGATTTAAAAACTTTTCGATTTCTTCCGATTTGAAAATCAATTCTGTTTCAAGGTGAAGAGAATTGAAGAGAATGACCCCAAAAACAAAAATAAAGGTTTAAGATTAAAAGATCATCTTTTCAAAAATCGTTTTTGTTGTCACGCTGTTATATATAACACAGGATGACTTATAGTTGCCAAAATGGCCCCATCGGGTAAAAAAAATTTCAGAGCTTATAACTTTTATATAAAAGCAGCTATGTACAAAAAATTTCAATAATATGTGAAGATGATAGTCGTATCTGTATCTTGAGGTACCTTGTGCCAATTACAAGAGTACTAAGAGTGAAATTAATAAATTAAGAGTAAAAACATCATTAATATTAATGATAGGGCCGTTTTGGCAACTACATGTCGCCCTGTCATACAAAAGGTAACCACAACAACGATTTTTGAAAAGATGATCTTTAAATCTTTAAACATTTTTTGGTTTTGGGCTCATTCTCTTACTTAAGTCACCTAGAAACAGAATTGCTTTTCAAAGTGGAAGAACTCGATTATTTTTTAAAAAATGAAAACCCCAACGTGTAACTTAACCTAAAACAACAACATGTTTTTATTCGGCATGTGGTTGAATTCTTTTTTCATCATTTTTTTTTCGGCGGAAATTAAATTTTTTACAAAAAAAAAAATGTTTTCTTAAAATTTATATCTTTTGTCGATTTTTTTTTTTTTTTTTTTTTAAATAAAGTTTTTTGACATATTTTTTTTTTAGTTATAGAGGGTATCTTCCACATTTAAGATTTTACTATTTTTTTTTTCTTTTTATCAAACTGAAATATATTTAATACATATAATTATCTCATTAAAAATATCATTGATAACAAAAAAAAAAAATAATGGAGTTTCATTTTTCGTTTAAATATTTCCATTCTTCCTGTTCTTTATTTGAATGTACATTGTTCATTTATATCTCATTTATATCTATGTATAAAAAAAAATCGTTTTCATACATTAGTTCGTTTGATGTATAAACATTAGATAATTATCATTTATTCTCTTATATTCTCAATACATACAAAACGTACAATATGTAGTTAACTATATGGATGTACACTGTGTAGTCAAAAATATTGAGACAAATTTAAAATTGCAAAAACAACTAAATTTATTCTAATGAGTCCAATAATGTTTTTGAGTAAACATTTATTATTAATTTTTTGTTAATTTTTACCTCCAATAAAAGATTTTAGTAGAATTCAAACGGTATTCAATTTTTTTCCTTTAGTGTACTATGAACGTTTATTTTGAAGGTAAATATGCTGACAATTTTGTGTACTTTTTTGCGTTTCTACTTGTAAACATCTCTAAACATGTATACACTTTCATATACTTTGACATATGTCATTGTGTTTGTTTATTTTCTTTTTGGTTAGTAAAAGTAACCCAGTAAAAATTTGTTTTTTGATATGTTAACCTTTTAAAGTATTTTTTTAAAAATATTCTGAAAAATTCTTACTTAGGGGCATGTCACAGACTCAATTCCGTTCGGAAGTGAAATAAGTGGTTTACTCGTAAAACGAAAAGCGAATATTTTTTCGAAATAAAACCACTTTTATCCGATTCAATTCCTCTCTGATTTTTGAAAATGATTTCATTCCATAAAATAAATATTCATTTTGCGTTTTACGAGTAAACCACTTATTCAAAATCCGAACGGAATTGAGTCTGTGACATGCTCCTACATACCAAAAATTTTATTATCTAAAATATTTTGTGTTATAAAAATGTCTTAAAATCTGATTAAGATCTAAAGTATTGCCGAAAATGGTTTTAATAACTGTTTTTTTGTCAGTTATGGTGTAAAATTAATTTTACTTCAAAACCGAAAAAATTTCAGTTAGAATTATCCCAGATCTCTTCTTTCAAAACCTCCCTTTTTGTTTGCTGGGTTATAAATTGTGTTGTAAGTATGTATGTGTGTGTAATGATAACAACTATTGTTATTATTCATTGTTACATGCTAATGTACGTTTACGTTAACGTTTACATATACCCATGTAATAGAAAACAATCTTTTAGTTGTATTTTTCTAGGAAAAAAATCTACAAAAACTGTTTTTTTTTTTTGTATAAAAATTTAACGTAAAATGTATAAATACGTATAATATATACGTAATACGTAATAATGAGCATGCTAATGTTCAGTGATTTTAGGTAAAATTAAAAATATAAGTTCATGGAAATATAAAATAAGTTCACGAAATATGAAGGAAGATCCGCTACAATTGATGTAGTATTATTAAGTTTTGCATGTGGTTGTAATGCTCCATTTTTGTAAATAAAGTACGGCAAATCAGAAAATTTAAATTGGTCTTTTATGTAGTACTTTACCTACCTCATAATATTTAGAAGACTTCTTTTACATGGACACAGTGTTGCCATATATTTTTATGAAAAAACTTTTTATTTCTGAAAAAAAAAAAATCTTTTTTTAGTGAAAAAAATCTTTTTTTTACAAAAGTATTGAAATAATAAAAAATTAATACAAAATTATGTATTTTCAATTCAATTTTTATATCAAGTGTAAAAAAAATTAATAAAAAACCCAGCGTTTATTTGCAGCTCAAAAAGACTCATAAAAGTGTCTTTAGACGCTCAGAAAACATAATAATATGAGTGTTTTTCCTTTCAAAATGGTCCCTTTTTCTAAGCGCTCTTATAATAAAATAAAATTTTTATCCAATTATCAGTTTTTATTTAGTTTTCCCAATTTAATTACAAATCATTTTTAATAATTATTTAAACCTAACCGAGAACTGGTTACAATGACAGTCGTCTCGTTGTATCGAAATCGACGAAGGGTTTAGTATGAATCCAACCCACGACCCCCTGTTTCATAAGCTAGCACGCTAACAACTAACCTACAGAGGCCCCTTAGCGCTCTTATATGACTCATAAAAGATTCTGAAAAATATATGTTCACATTCTTTTCTGACAATGAGTCTTTTAAGACTCTTTTATGAATGTTGACAAAAAAATATTTTGAATTTTTTACATATCCATAATTAAGAGTCAAATATGAATCTTTCAGGATTCCAAATTTCAAGCGTTCTATTAATTTATGAGCCTTGAAAGAGTCATAATTTAAGAAGGCTCAGAAAATTGTACACAGTATGCAAATACCCAACACCAGTACATGCTCGACAATATATGACGGATTGGATTTATATGTGGTAAGATCTTTTATTAGTGTAGCAAATACACAATTTAAGTAAAAAATTATTCTATGTTGCCAACTTACAGATTTAAGTGAATATCGGGTAGAATTTTCATATGACGACCAATTCGAAGAATGATCTGATTTTAAATGGATTTATTAAGGTTACCAAGCTAAAAACAAAATTTTAATTGAATATCTCATATTTTCATTGAATAAAGCCGTACTTAATTGTAACCGTTTATATAGACTGAAGGACGGAAATGCTAAGTCAACTCTAATAGTGGTTCTGAATCGGTCGGTATACTAAAAGGCTGGTCTAGGACCAATATTTTGGGTATTTACAAAAACAAAAACTGATACTTTTTGTATGTTTTAACTAATAAAGAAAAACTTGAAAAAATTTCATTATTTTCAAAAAAAACTTGTTTTTTTTAGAAAAAATCTTGAAATCTTTTTAGCACCTCAAAAAACTTGCAAAAAAAGGGAAATCTTGATATATGGCAACACTGCATGATGGACATACAAAATCTTAGCGTATGTGTAACAAATAAGTATTGTACAAAAATATTATTCATACGCACTGGTGCACAGTGTAAGATTTTTCATTTTAGGGGTACAAAATTAATATTTTTGTCCCGATTTTGAAAAAGTTTTGACTAAAATATAAAAAAGAACACTTCCACGATAAATGTGAATAGGGCATCCATAGCATCGCTCTAAAGTCATGATTTGTTTTTAACAAATTAATAATTAATTTTTATATCTATACATTAAAGCTGAATAACTTTTTAACTAAACGGTGTATTTTGATAAATTTTTTTAGAAATGAAGCATAAATGAGGTATTATATGTCTGAATTCATATTTGGTACGAAAATCAAAAAACCTGATGGCTGTACCGAGTTTTCGATATAACAAATTTTTTGTGTTTTTTTCGATTTTCATTGGGCAATATCTATTAAAGATCCGAACAGATCCGACATGGGACCACATACATAATAACGACTGACATGTATTTTTTTTAATTGAAATACACTAGTTGCGCTTTATGTGCCGGTTTACGATAATTTTTAAATATATTTTACGTTGTGAGTAAGATATTTTCCTAATATTAAAACAAAAAAAAAAAAAAAATAGGAAAGTTTTATTACAGTATTTTTACACGTTGGAGGGTGTCAGAGATTCGGCACAGATGAGTATAAGATTCTCACTTTTTCTGTATCATTTTATAATGCATTAAGATAAAAAAATGACTGTTGAAGTCGATTTATAGTAATCTAATACAAATAAAATTAAAGTAGGCGTAAAATAAAAAAGTGGGAATGGCATTTTTCAATTACGACCACTAGTACATTATCTCGAAATGCCACTGCAATTATATACACGACTTTTCAATTAAAATCTTTCTAATATAATATTTTTTTTTTTCTTTTAAATGTGGTGCAAAAATCCTAAAATATTTATTATAAATTATATATACCAACTTCCAAGTTCATTTTGTCCATTTTTGGAATTTTGTAATCCTAAAATGAAAAATTTCACACTGTACCCCGTTTAACGCACATGTTACTTTACCCACAAGCATCGAAATATGGGTCCATACATATTTTTGTAACCCGACTAAAAAAAATAATATGACGTAATATATAATTTAAATATAATGTCTTATTTGATATAATCTTATACGAAAAATGGTTTCATAAGATTTGATCGAATATTATCTAATAATATCAGTTAATATAACTTTATATCGGCTTTGATACGAGTTTTGGTCTAATCCAATGATATAAAATTATATCCAATTATATTAAAATTTACACAATTTTATAAATCGGATGTCTTTTTATTAGTTTTTTTTAAAAAGTTGAAAAACTAAAATAATAAAAATAAGTTGTTCTTGTAAAAAACTTAGAAAATTTAAAAAAATGGAGTCATGTTAAATTTTATATTAAACACTTAGAAAATATTCTCATAAAAAATTTTGCCGTGAAAAAACTTTAATAAAAGTTATAAAAATAAGTTTTTCTTGTAAAAAACTTAGAAATATTTTAAAAAATGGAGTCATATAAAATGTTATATAAAACACTTAGCAAATGTTTGCGATAAAAACATCTTCTTTGAAAAAAAACTTAAAAAAAAATTTTTAAAAATGGAGTCATATAAAATTTTATATAAAACACTTAGAAAATATTCGTGATAAAAAAAGTTTTGCTCGGAAAAAACTTAGAAAAATAAAAAAAATATGGAGTCATATGAAATTTTTTATAAAACACTTTGAAAATATTCACGATTAAATATGTTCTTGAAAAAAACTTAGAAAAATTAAAAATAATGTGGCATATATAATTTTATATAAAACACTTAGAAATTTGGAATGATGAATGGGACCAGATGTTAAAAAAGTCGCACATCAAAATTTATTATATAAAATTGTCTCGCAATACATAGAGTCACACATCATCATATATGAAATAATATGACTATATAAAAGTAAATGAGATCATATTAAATTATTTTTACTCGGGAAGGCAAAAAATATATTCTGATATTAAAGGTCCGGGCAATTTTTTGTTCTTTTAGAACTGACACTTATGTGATGGCAATCGGATTAAATTAAAATAATACTACAATAAAAAAATTGTCTTGCGGCACATTATGCCTACTATTTTTGATGCTCTGAACATGAATATCAAAAAATTTTAAAATCAGTCGATAGGTTTTCGAGATCCTGCTATTTAAAATTTGCAAACAATAAATATCTCTTCTGTGAAAATTTTAAATAGCGGTATCTCGAAAACCAATCGACCGATTTTAAAAATTGTTTCTTATTCATGTTCAGAGCATCGAAAATAATATAGTAGTACATGATTTGCAGCAAAACAAATCGAGAAATTTAAAAAAAGTTTTAGAATTTTTTCCCTTGACCTTTTTATAGAGCTTGAGACAATCTTTTATTTAAGCTCAATTTAAGACAAATCCAATAATTTTTACCCGTAGGGCCTTTCGATCAAAATCTTAGAAAATTTCCACTCAAAAATTTAAATTTTTTGAAAATTAAAAATATCTATTTTTATTTATTTTGCCTTTCTGAATACGAATTTAAAAAAAAAAAATCTGAATTCATTCGAGCTGTTATTTTAGCTAATTGAAATTTGTCAAAAAATTTCCAAAAATAACGTTTTTTCCAACGTTCAAGAAATTTTTACAAAAAAAAATCTTAAAATTTTTTGTCATTGACTATTTCATAGAGCATGAGAAAAACTTGAATTTAAACTTTATTTAAGACAAATCGAAGCATTTATCTTATTTCGCTCTTTGATGAAAATTTCGATTTTTTGGTGAAAATTTTTCTAAAAACACAAAAATTTTGATCGAAGCGTTTCTAGGGATAAAATGATTGGATTTAGCTAAAAATTATTTTAAATGAAAGTTTGTCTCAAGCTCTATGAAAGATTCAAGGAAGAAAAATATTTTTTTTTATTTTTTTTAGTAGGAAAAACCCGGAAGTTTTTGAAAATATCAGCGATATCTCGGTAACCGATCTAATGATTGTAAAATCTTTTTGATATTAGCGTTCAGTACATTAAAATTAATAAACATGATGTATCGCAAGACATAAATATTTTTTGTATTTTTTTTTAATTTTAAAAATCCAAAACTTTGATTGCCAGGCTCCACGAGTTAGTTAAATCCGATTGGCCCTAAAATTGTGTCATAAATCCAGACAAATCAATCAAATATAAAGAAAAATATCAAAATCTAAAGAAATAATTTCATTCATTGCGGCCTATGCTTTTCTGCTGCAAAAATTTCTCTGTAACATGTCCCACATTTCTAAAATATATACATCATAATTTATGCAGCAATTAAAAAATATTGTTTTGTTGACAAGTATAAAACTGTTTTTAAAAATTCTATTTAATTCAAAACAAAATTTTTATTCATATTCTAAAAAAAAAACACAATAATATGATGAATAATTTTTGGTTTCCTAAAAACAAGATAAAAAAATAAAAAGTTTAGATATAATTTATACACAAATATTTCTCAAACACAATAAATGAAAGTTGAAGTATATAAATAATTTATAAATGTGTATAAAAAAAACTTTAAACTACACACTACACAAGGCAATAAATGGATGCGGCATAGTAGTGGGAAGTAACAGATTTGAAAGGAAAAATGCTCTGGCAATCAAAAATTATAATACCAAATAGGTTGACCTTTTTTTACAAACTTCCCGAGAAGATTTTTGAATACTAATGTGCTTTAATTCCTTAGGTCAGACCTAGATTCTTCTTTCGCATTCGGTTTTCCATCTTAAGAACCCTTCTCTTCAACAATGGCAGTCTCTTCAATAGTCCTCTAGTTAAGTAGTTCATGCCCGTATAAAGGTTAGAGTCCGTCGTTGTAAATAAACTTCTGTTTTCAAGGCAGTTTTTAAAGTATTCTAAAGGGTACTACATAGTCGCTCTTGCACATTTAAAATTTTCTCTTCTGTTTTATTATGCTTTTATATAAATTATTTTTATAAAAAAATCAACAAAAACTTTTTTGCCTCACATTTTATTTCACATATTTTTTTTGTTCAATTTCATAACGGCTTTAAATTTGTCAATTTTAAACCGCAAAACATCTGAGGTTCAAAAACTATTTGGGTTTTAATATATTTCAACAGTATTTAGTAGATTTCAATGTCACTTAATATGAAATAAAAGATATAAAAGATAAAGCAGAATTGTCAAAAATCAACCATATATGAAGGTTCACATATGAGGCATTTCATACCAAATGTCCCGCTACAGAAAAACATGTGTACCATAAACTTCTGAATAGGTTGTATGGATAGCCCTATATGGAACTTAGAAAATTGCGTTTTTGGTTTTTCAATTTTTCAAAAACTGGGCTTAGGAGCCATGGTCAAATATTGAAAAAATAGTAAAATTTGTGGCGAGTTGCCTTGATTAAATATTTATCACATTAAAATGGAATGCACCACAATCTCAAAAATTTACATTCTTATATAGTTTTGTATGGGCTATCGATTAAAATTTTTTTTTTGGAAAATTTTCAGAACCCGTTCTGAAATTTGGCATTTTCTATTTATCAAAAATCCGGCCACTTTTTTTAAAATTTTTTTTTTTTTTTTTAAGTTTAGATGTTTGTTCATCCACACAAAAAAAATTTGTCAATCCACACAAAAAAAATCCATCCACACAAAAAATAACAATTTTGTAATTTTCTTGTATTTTCTTGTTTTAACGTTGCGAATGAGTATTATCAATTGCATAAATATTACTCATACGATCTGTTGAAACAAGAAAATACAAGCAAATTACAAAATTGTTATGAAATTTAAAATTCAAATGCGATTTTCTCGAAAAAAACGACGAACGTGTTTCTGATTTTTTTTTGTGTGGATGGACAAACATCTAAACTTAAAAAAAAAAAAATAAAAAAGAAAAAAAAAAGTGGCATGTTTTTTAATAAATTGACGTTTTTAAAAAATGGAAAATTTCGGATCGGGTTCTGAAAATTTTCAAAAAAAAAAAAAATTAATCGATAGCCCGTACAAAACTATATAAGAATGCACATTTTTGAGATTGTGGTGCATTCCGTTTTAATGTGATAAATATTTAATCAAGGCAACTCGCCACAAATTTGACCATTTCTCCAATATTTGACCACGCCTCCTAAGCCCAGTTTTTGAAAAATTGAAAAACCAAAAACGCAATTTTCCAAGTTTCATGTTTTTTTTTGCGGGACATTTGGTGTGGAATGCCTCATATGTATGTGTTTTTTTTATTATTTAAGTGATAAGTAAACTGCTAAACTGTCATATGTTAAGTAACATGCTTTGACTATGTTATAATTGGGAGCACATTTTTTTTGTCTGAGGGATAAGTAGGTAGTAGACATGAGCGTGAATCCATCCATATGGCCTTTCAAGCCATTTGTTTTTTTTTACTACTTCACTGCGGTTACTTTTTGCAAGCAAATTGAATGATTATTGTTGTTGATATCCATTTTACAATATACTCACAACAAAACAAATACAAATGCTTGTGAGTAAAGAGTTAAAGAGATAAAAAATACTCACGGAAAAACCACCCAAATATAGAGTAATGCATTCATGTGTTTTGAAAGTTAATATTGTGTTGAATGACATGAATTATCTGAATGATTCAAATGATTTTGCAAACAATTAAATACAAATCAGACAAATTTTAAAACACATTAAAAAAAAAAGCTGAAATATAAGGGAAAAAATCTAAAGCAATGCAGAATATTACAAAAATCGAAAATTGTAAAAAAAAAAAAATAAAAAATTATAAGCATAAGTAAAGTGTTGTTGTATTTTTTTTGTCTCTTGGTTAAATACAATTCATATAAATTTCACAGCATTTAATTTGTAAAAACAACAACAAGAAAACATTATTGTTATTAGTTTGCAAACTATTAATAAGTATGCATTGCTAACGGGAAATTTAACTAACTACAGACGACGCAACATTATGTACAATATGCTATTATATTGATGGTGTGTGGGTAAAGCCATGTTCACACTACAAGAACTTACCAAGGTAAGTTGAGATGATTTTGCAATTTTTCTTTATGCTAGTACAATCTGAGATGATTTTGTAAATCACTATGTGATTTTGTTCATTTTTTTTTTTTTTTTTTAACTCTGAATTTTGTTGGCGGAGTGTATGCACTCACATATAGCCAGGGTTTCAAACTAAATTAAATATTCATACACCATTCTTCACCGTAGTTTCAGATATCAATTTTGGCATCTCTCAGAAATAAAACAAGTTCCTCAAAAATCGCCAAGTCACCAGTCCTTAAAAAGTCACTTTTAGACCCGACCCCTTTCGATTTATTTTATTTTTGGATATGTTTTAGTCCTCATTAAATGCAACTTGGACACCAATTTTCAGCCTTTTATTCCAAGATGGTGTTGAGTAATCAATGGCGATTTTCTCCAAAAAATGAAAAAATTTAAATTTTCAATCAATTTTGACCAGTAAAAAATATAGATATATTAAAAAAAGATGGACAACATTTTGTTGGTAGTTAAATGTAGTTTTAGAAAAAAAATATGAAAAATTATTCGAAGTAATTATCACTTGTTTTTTATCGTATAAAAATTAAAATCGACTTTTTGAAAAAGTCCGAAACCTTCGATTTTTTTTTTTAAAACGTCCAAAAGTTCTACTCCAAATAACGCAACTTTTAAGCCATAATTCGATATGTGGTCGCAATTTGTTCTATTGTTTTTTAAATTTTGAAAATTGCATCTTTTTTTTTTGAACTCTGATTTATTTTATATGGTCCTAAAATAAAAATTAAATCGGTAGATACTGACCCTAACTTACCCTAGATATATTCATTTCGAGGTAAAAATACGCCTCACAAAAATTAAGAACGATCGGACATGGGTAAGGCGTTCCGCAGGGGCCTTGAAGTTTAGAAAACGGATTACAAGGAAAAATAAGATTTTTTTCTGTTTTTTCACTTTTTTTGGTATTTTAAGTTGTTAATACGGATCCGATTTTTGAAATTTATTGAAATTTTCCACTGAAATAACATTTTTTATTCTTCAAATTCAACTGTATTACACTGTACGACACGATTTTGCACCCATGATCGGGACCAAAAAAATGTGAAAGAAGAGGTAAAAAAAAGATACCCGTGTCTCCCAGTTTTTCTAGATCAATTCGTTTTCGCGTTTTATTAGCAAATCAATATTTTGTATATATATGAGTTTTTATTACTTGGGGAAGTAGGGATTACGCGCGTAACAATTAATCGCGATAGCTTAAATTAGGCTGAAATACTTGCAAATAGTACCAGATAAAATGTGCGAAACATGGGGAAAATTGATCTACGGGTTTAAAAGTTATGAAGAAATTTCGCAAATTTGGACGTTTTTTTCACATTTTTTTATATCCTCTTTTAAATGATAGAGGTTTAAAAGACAATTTGGATGCTCCTAAAGTTTGGCATATATATTTGATATTTCCCTGGTCTGGTTGGTATAGAATTTCGAGAAAATCGATCCAGATTTCATCTTGAATTCACTCTTTCAAAAAAACTTTAAATGCTCTTTAAAAAATATTGCTATGCCCCAAAATTACAAAGCAATTTTATCGCTCGAAAAAAAATTACACTCAAAAAAATATTTACACAAAATTTTTTGGCCATCCAAATTGTCTATGATGGCAACAAAAATAAGATGTGTGAATTGCAAAAAGATGTTTCCCAGTGTTGCCACAATTTTCTTTAGAATTGCCACGAACAAACAAACAGAAAAGTTAAAAACGACTTGGCCGAACCCATGAATACCCTCCCCCTTTTAAGTAATTTTTCTAACGTGAAAACAAAATTGTTAATAATTTTGACTCAACATTTCTTATTTGGATTAAAAAACTCTTTTTATAGTTTTTGTAAAAACAATTTTGAGTGCAATATGTTTTTTTAGTGTAAATTTTTTTTGAGTGTAATATTTTTTTTTTAGTGTAAATTTTTTTTTGAGTGTAAATTTTTTTTAAGTTTATATTTTTTTTTCGATTGTAAACATTTTTTTAGCGATAAAATTACTTTTAAAATATATTTGTGACATACCAATATTTAAAAAAAAACATTTAGGGTTTTTGAAATAACAAATACCCAGCAAAAATTGGCATTACTAGTAATGGGTTTTGTAATCCGAAACAGATGTTAATAAGTAGTTACTTATTGAATGAAACACTAATTATTTTAATAAGGGCGTGAGACAAAAATAACTAGTGAAGAGTATGGAGGTAAATAAAAAAAAATGCGAAAACAGAAAAAAATTCATATTTTTCCTTGTAATCCGTTTTTTATACTTCAAGGACCATGCTAAATTCCTTACCCATTTCCAATCGTCCTACATTTTTGTAAGACGTTTTTTTACTTCGAAATGAATACATATATCTAGGGTAAGTTAGAGCCAATATCTACCAATTTATTTTTTTTGGAGCACCATATAAAATAAATCAGAGCCAAAAAATTAAAGGTGCAATATTAAAAATTTAAAAACAAATAGAAATAATTGTGATCACATCTCGAATTATGGCTTAAAAGTTGCGTAATTTAGAGTAGAATTTTTATAGATTTTTACAAAAAAATCGAAGGTTTCGGACTTTTTCAAAAAGTCGATTTTAATTTTTAAACGTCAAAAAATAAGTGATAATTACTTCGAATAATTTTTTGATATTTTTTTTCTAAAACTACATTTTAATACTAACAAAACTTTGTCAACTTTTTTTAAAATATCTATATTTTAATGGTCAAAATTAATTAAAAATTTAATTTTTTTAATTTTTTTGAGAAAATCGCCATTTTGAAAAATTGATTACTCAACACCATCTTGAAATAGTAGGCTGAAAATTGGTGTCCAAGTTGCATTTAGTAAGTACTAAAACATATCCAAAAATAAAATAATTCGAAAGGGGTCGGGTCTAAAAGTGAGTGATTTGGCCTGGAATGCCCCATATATACTTTATGGGGTCCCCGACCGATATTTCGATGCGTTACACACGGAATGACAAAGTGAGTATACCCCCATACTGTAGTTGTAGGGTAAAAAAATATTCAAAGTTTCCGATTTGAATTGGAATGCCCCATATGCATATTGTGATGAACAATGACCACTGCCTCTTACGGTACCTAAAGACGACGCAATATTGACGATTGTACAATGGTCAATCTTACCCACACACCATCAATATAATTATTATATTATATTATTATATATATTATAATAGCATATTGTACATAATGTTGCGTCGTCTGTAGTTAGTTAAATTTCCCGTTAGCAATGCATACTTATTAATAGTTTGCAAACTAATAACAAGAATGTTGTCTTGTTGTTGTTTTTACAAATTAAATGCCGTGAAATTTATATGAATTGTATTTAACCAAGAGACAAAAAAAATACAACAACACTTTACTTATGCTTATAATTTTTTATTTTTTTTTTTTACAATTTTCGATTTTTGTAATATTCTGCATTGCTTTAGTTTTTTTCCCTTATATTTCAGCTTTTTTTTTTAATGTGTTTTAAAATTTGTCTGATTTGTATTTAATTGTTTGCAAAATAATTTGAATCATTCAGATAATTCATGTCATTCAACACAATATTAACTTTCAAAACACATGAATGCATTACTCTATATTTGGGTGGTTTTTCCGTGAGTATTTTTTATCTCTTTAACTCTTTACTCACAAGCATTTGCTAAACAAATAGAGTAATTATCTGTTTTGTTATTAAAAATCATTTGCTCTACTCACACAAAAACTCATTCAACAGTAAAATAAAAGTACACAACTCATATAACTCATGAATGCAAGGAAATCAAATGTATTTGATCTCACGTTTAGTAGGTAGTACACAGTATAGTATAGCGGTGGTATTTTTTTTATAATACCACCGGTGGAGTTGGTGTAAGACACGGGGGTACCCCGCTTTATATGTTTACAAATTATTTGTTTATGATATTTACGCTTAAATAATAAATTTGTATCGTTATTTTTAATTAATTTCTATAACCACGCCACCAAAGGTGGGCGGCCTGCAAAAAAATCGAATTTCCTAACCCCCTTGGTCCAAGCGCAGGTCTATGAACATAATATGGCATACAAATGTTACATTCGTTGAGCAAAAATTAAAAAAAAAAACTCGTAGAAATATCGTATTTTTCAGGGGTCATTTTAGTTCTTCAAGGGGGAACTTTTTTCCCCCTGGTCCGACTTTGCCCATCTTCGAACTTAACCTTACTAGTAGGTCTAGCTCTTTTGGTTTGGACTGCATCGTTATTTCTACAGACGGACGGACGGATATCGCTAGAATGTCTTAGAATCTATCATTGATCAATATTATATATACTTTGTGGGGTCCCCGACCGATATTTCGATATGTTACACACCGAAGGACAAAGTGAGTATACCCCCATACTGTGGTTGGAAGGTATAAAAAATAAAAAAAAAAAAATGTTTTGCTATGCATAATATTTACTGACTTTGATGCCCTGAACACAAATATCAAAAAAATATAAAATCGGCAGAACGGTTTTCGAGATATCTCTATTTGAAATTTGAAAATGACAATTTTTTCCTACGTTCAAGAATTTTTTTTTATAAAAAAATTCAAAATTTCTTTTTAAAGCTAACAAAAATTTTTTCTTTACACTTAATTTGAGTCAAATGCGATCATTTTAACCCGTGACGCCCTTCGAATAAAGTTTTGAAATTTGGAAAATATCCAATAAAATTCAAAAAAAAAGTTATCTTGCGATACATTACACCGTCCAACAAAAATTAAAAATAATCATTAAACACGAACTGAATAATATACGTTTAAAACTAGAGACTAAATGTAGTAAAACTGCATTTACAGTTTATCAATTCGTGATCCTGTTTCCTTTTAAAATGACTTCAAAGTTCTGGAGGATTAAATTTTATAAAATATTTTTTTAATATTTATATCCTACACCACTCTGTGGGACAGGGTAGAGATGGGCACATGAGCAGATTAGAGCGTGATTCACGCGTGATCACGCAGGAGTGTGACTGATTTCAATTTTACTCACGTGATTGTGAGTGGAAAAAAAAATTGCGTGATTGAGTGTGCGTGAGTAAGATTTTTGCGTGAGTGAGTGTGCGTGAGTTGATTTTTTTGCGTGAGTTTGCGTGATTTATTTTCTCTTCTTATTTCCTTTTGTGCCAAAAAAAGCAGCAAAAAATTGTAAAAAAATGGCTTTATTTAATATTTCGCCCCGAAAAAAGCAAAAAAAATTTAAAATTTCGGTAAACTTTAAATTTTTCTGAAAATTGTTTAATATTTTTGGAATTTTAGTTTTTGCAATATTTTTTTATATAAATAAGTGTTTCGTGAGGGTGAGTCAACGTGAGTGTAAGTGAAGCTTGCGTGAGTGCACGTGAATGTGAGTTGTAATAAATTTATTCACGTGATTGTTAGGGAGTGTGAGTTAAAAAAAAATATGCTCGTGAGTGTGCGTGATTCAAAAATTCCTGTCGTGAGCGTGAGTGAGTGTGAGTCAAAAATCACTCACGCGCCCATCTCTAGTACAGGGTATATTGAGTTTGTGTTGATGTTTGTAACTATCCGAAATTGTGGTCCTAGACCTACCTTCAAGTATACCGATCGACTCAGAATGACTTTTTAAGTCGATTTAGCGATGTCCGTCCGTCCGTTTGGCCGTCCGTCCGTCCGTCTGTCCATCGATCAGTTTAAGCACGATACAGGTCGCAATTTTCAATCAATTGACTTGAAATTTGAAACTTAAGCATCTTTTCGCCCAAGGACGAAGCCTATTGATTTGATTGGAGAAAATCGGTCCATGTTAAGACCTAGCCCCCATACAAACGCTCCCTTTGGATTCGGCTTAAATGACTCCAATGCCCGTATTATAATAGATATCGCTTTGAAATTAAGCAGGTGATCTAATTTTGTATGCATGAATTTTAATTCCAAATTTCAAAGGAATCGGATCAGTCCTTCTGGTAGTCCCCATACAAAACCACCCTCCCGATCTTCACATACATCCCTCAAAATTCATGAAAATGGAAATATTTGATAAAAATTTTACTTTTAGGTACTTTAGTAACCTAATCAAATCGGAATATAATTGGGCCATTTTCGGACTTACAAGGGAAGTCTCCCTGGTGTCACCCTCCGATCTTCATGAAATTTGGATATGTTGTTAAGAACCAAAATTAATTCGACAAGTATTTTTTTTTTTTAGCGGCCCAAACTCATTTTTAGGGGGGGTCGATTTGTATGGGGGGAAATTGACCTTTTTCAGTTTTTTACGGTTTACTCCTATTTAAACAAAATTAATATAGGCATAGGCATGTGTAGTATCAGATTAAAGGTATTAAAAATGTCTATCTCGTGGTGCTAACAACGGGCCAAAAAAGTTAATATTTTTCGAAAAAATAACAAAAATGTCCTAAAATTTTGGTATTTTACTCAATATGACGAAAAGTTGTGCAAGTTTGGAAACGTTCTTAGCACACGTAGATAGGTTTTTCAAAGACCTTTAATTTGGTATATAACATGACTAGGTTTCTTTGCATAATATAGGAGATAAACGAAAAAACTGAAAAATAGCCTTGTCTTCCCCCCTCCTTTTTACCCCCTAAATATGAATTTGGGCCGCTAAAAAAAAATACGTGTCCTTTAATTTTTTCTGATCTACAAAATGAAAATTCCACAAAGATCCGCAGGTGACACTAGGGAGACTTCCCTTGTTAGTCCCCCATATGAAAATATCGACCGATATTTAGTTAAATCGGTCTATTGACAAAAAAATAAACAAATTCAACTAAAATTTTATCTGTATGTGTTTTTTACACTAAATAAAGATCTAACAAAAGACAGAACCAATCGGTCCATGTTTGGACTTGGGACCCATTTTCCGGAAAACACTGGTGCAGGGTATCATATGGTCGGTCTTGACCGATTTTAACTATCTTACTTATTTTACTTATCCTATGATGCCACTACTTATAGCAAATGAAAGCAGAGTATCTCCCCTAATTTGCCTATTTAATTTTTTTATATATCAGGAAAAAGGAGGTTAGTTACAACCTTTCAAAACTTTATCCTTCACTATCATTCAAAACTTTCAACAAAATATTTTGATAAAATTTTCAAAGGACTTTATTCACATCCTTTTATTCTCATGTGGCAAAATTAAAAAAGGAACAATTAGGTGAGATCCTTCTCTATAATATATCATCACCAGTGGCATCCTAGGACAAGTAAGAATAGTTAAGAAATATTTTACAAAATGTATCATTTAAAACTTTGAAATCCTTTTAAAAGGAAACAGGATCACAAAATTAAAAAATGTAAATGCAGTTTTAATCCATTTGATCTCTACTTTCAGACGTATATCATCCGTTTGATGTTTAATATTAACTGTCGGACGGTGTTATTTTTAATATTTTGTATGAAATACAAAGATCAAAAAATTTCTGAATTCTGTTTAGCGGTTTTTTAAATTTTTTAAAAAAATTTCTGAAAATTTAAGTTTTCAAAAATGTTTTCATCTGTAATCTCTTTTATTTCCATTGATTACACCGCTCAATACTCATTTTTCGGTTTGATTTCTGGTGATCAATTTTAGTAGACTTTGATCTCCTGATTCCAAATCTGTTCTCCAAATTTCTCCATCACGTCCAGATTTTTAGTTATTCACGGTTGAAAAAATGCGAAAAATTACGATTTTTGCATTATTTGAAAGCCTGCACAGCAGCCATTCAGTGGAATACAAATCTGGTATAACGCGAAAAAGTATAATTTGTCTATGGTCTCCAACATAGAAAACAATTTTTTTCTAATTATTGCGTTTGGTTGGGTTACACTTGCGTTTTAAAATGATACTGGTAAAATTATAATTTTTGTAAAAAAGGTAAGGTAGATACCTTAGTTTTTTTTTGATATTTTTCAAATAAAAACTAAAAAACAAAAATATTTTACCAATTCAAGTTTTCTGTGTTATTTTTCCTATAAACCGGAAGATATCTCTAATGGGTTTAAAAGTCTATAAGAAAGAATGAACTTTTGCCTAAATTTTGAGCTCATCACAGTAAAGATTGATCATCTGGTTTTTGTTTTAGAGCCTTTTAAAAATGGTGTTTTTTCTAATTTTTTTTCACAGTGTTTTTATAAAATATATGTTTGGCCAATAATAGTGTAACAACTTCAAATTTTTTTGATCATATATTTGAGATCATAGTTCAATTCTACTCTAACGCTTTATACCAGATTTTTACTCCACCCAGTGGCTGCTGTGTAGGCTTTCAAAAAAGGCAAAAATCGTGTTTTTTCGCATTTTCAACCGCGAATAATTTAAATTCTAGACGTGATGGAAAAATTTGGAGCACAGATTTGGAATCAGCGAGTCAAAGTCTTTTAAAACTTTATATGAAACTTCAAACCGAAGCAAAAAACCTTTGATTTGTTGAGCGGTGTTATTTCATAGAAATTGAGACAAACGTTCATTTAGACAAAATAAGACAATTAAAATCCATGGTGTCCTTGGGTCAAAGTTTAAAGCTGTTATTGAAAATTAAAAAAGAAAAAACTTTGATCGATTGCGACATGATTTAAATTAAATTTAAGGTTAAGATCTTAATGGGTTATCGACTAATTTTTTTTTTGGAAAATTTTCAGAACCCGTTCTGAAATTTTCCATTTTTTTTAAGTAAATTTATTAAAAATCCAGCCACTTTGGTTTTTTTTTTTTAATTTTTTTTTTAAGTTTAGATGTTTGTCTATCCACACAAAAAAATTCAGACATGTGTTTTTCGTTTTTTTTCGAGAAAATCGCATTTGAATTTTGAATTTCATAACAATTTAATAATTTGCTTGTATTTTCTTGTTTCAACATAGCGTATGAGTAATATGTATGCAAATATTAAATACTCATTCGCTACGTTGAAACAAGAATATACAAGCATATTACAAAATTGTTATGAAATTTTATATTCAAATGCGATTTTCTCAAAAAAAAACGAAAAACACGTGTCTGATTTTTTTTGTGTGGATAGGCAAACATGTAAATCAAAAAAAAAAAATTATTTAAAAAAAAAAAAACAAAAGTTCCCGGATTTTTAATAAATTGACCTTAGGAAAAAATAGAAAATTTCAGAACGGGTTCTGAAAATTTTCGAAAAAAACTGTAATCGATAACTCATACAAAACTATACAAGAATGTAAATTTTTGAGATTGTGGTGCATTCCGTTTTTATTTGATAAATATTTAAACAAGGCCATTCGACACAAATTTTACCATTTTTCTAATATTTGACCACGCCTCCTAAGCCCAGTTTGTGAAAAATTGAAAAACCAAAAACACTCTTTTTTAGTTCCATATAGGGCTATTCATACAACCTATTCCGAAAATTGCGGTACACATGTTTTTTTTTCGCTGGACATTTGGTGTGGAATGCCTCACAAATAGGGATGAGATTTTCATGCACTAAAAAATCGAAAATATGCGCTTAAAATATGCGCTCAAAATATGCGCTAAAAAATTCAAAATATGCACTAAAAAACCTTAAAATATGCACTAAAAAACAAAATGTGTGCAATAAAAATCTTGTTTTCATAGGAAAAACTTCTTAAAAAGCAAAAAGTAACGCCGGGCTTAAATAGTAATATTTAAAACATATAAGCAAGCTTTTTTAGAAATTAAAACAATCTATAAAAAAAAAAATTTAAAGAAAAAAAATATTTAAACGAATAATTAAGCTCAAGGCCTTAGTTTTTAATAAATTTTATTTATTTATTTTAATAGTTAATATTTCGTAACCCGACGGGAAACATCTTCAGGATAAAAATATAGAAATTTTTATTAAAATGAGTAACAATAGACACACATTAAACGACTGCCCGCTAATCCGAGTACAATAAAGATCGGATTAGCGGGCAGTCGTTTAATGTGTGTCTATTGTTACTCATTTTAATAAAAATTTCTATATTTTTATCCTGAAGATGTTTCCCGTCGGGTTACGAAATATTAACTATTAAAATAAATAAATAAAATTTATTAAAAACTAAGGCCTTGAGCTTAATTATTCGTTTAAATATTTTTTTTCTTAAAATTTTTTTTTATAGATTGTTTTAATTTCTAAAAAAGCTTGCTTATATAATGTTTTAAATGTTACTATTTAAGCCCGGCGTTACTTTTTGCTTTTTAAACGACTGCCCGCTAATCCGAGTACAATAAAGATCGGATTAGCGGGCAGTCGTTTAATGTGTGTCTATTGTTACTCATTTTAATAAAAATTTCTATATTTTTATCCTGAAGATGTTTCCCGTCGGGTTACGAAATATTGACTATTTAAATAAATAAATAAAATTTATTAAAAACTAAGGCCTTGAGCTTAATTATTCGTTTACTTATTGAAGTTAAATCAAAAAGGTCGAAAAAACATACATAATAATTAGAAAAAAAATATTTTTTTTTTATTTCCAAAATAAATTTTTAAAATTTAAAATAGTTTTTGAAACAAAAAAATTTCTATTTGTGTTTTTGCTAATTAATGCCAAAATATGCAAAAATATGCACTTTAAAGTTGGAAATATGCATTTAAAACCAAAATATGCAAAAATATGCAAAAACAAATCGATGCCATTTTAAAGCAAATTCCTTGATTCGGAAAGATAATTGGTCAAAATCGTTTTTAGACTATCGACAAAAAACATGCATTTGCATGGAAATCTCATCCCTACTCATAAACATATTATCGCAATAGTTTTTTAATTTCCTTTTTTGGGAAAATTGGCTTTCGTTTGTGTTGGTTTTGTATAAAAACTGAACTGATGCCACCCAAAATCGACTTCGTTTCATTTTTGGGTTTATCCCAAAAAAAATAATTTGGGATGTTTTTCATAATCTTTGCAATGTTTTTCAAAAAAAAAACACAAATTTGCCATATACTTCACTTCTTCATGTATTATTATTATTATAACTCTAGAAACCACCCTCGCATTTATATATATGTACATAAAACACATGTGTACGTTGATGCTTCTAACTTTTAAAATATTCACTTTAATGGTCTTTTCTATAATAAAAACTAAAATAATAGAATTTTTTATAGGTACATATGAATATGAAATATGCAAATTTAAATTTTATTAAAGTTATGATTTTATCAAATAGAAAATATAGTAAATGAAAAAGTTTTTAACTGCATAAAAATTCAAAAGTTTTAAATTTTTTATTAAATAAAATTAAAAGCATATACAATAGGTCGAACGAAATTTAAAAATTGTCGAATTTCGTGTCCGAATACCTGACGAACGATGGCAGCTAAAAAAGTGATTACGGATAAAATCTTAAAAAAAAATTGCAAGGGGAACTTATGTTGGCAACCACAGGGAAGAACATTTGTAGCACAGTGTAATTGGCTGATATGCATTTTAGACTATCGAACATTTGCTTAAAAATCGCAGCCTTACTTAGAATCTTATGAACGTAGAGAAAGACCCAATGAATCTAGAGTTGGTCAAAAAATTCTTTAATGAAATTTGGTCGAAAAACTTTTTTTTTAACTTTGACCGACCGCTGATTGCTAACTAAAGGTAACATTGAAAAAATTGTTCATAAGTTTTTCCACAAAATGTGTTGTATATTAGGACGCCCTAATATACAACACATTTTTTATTTTACTTCTACAGGTATGAAATATTTATTAAGTTTTATTTAGAAATTAAAGTTGAATTTTTTTTGATTTGTATAATAAAAGAAAAAACACATTTCGAGTAATTATTAAAACAAAAAATGTTAAAAAAAATAAATTAAAATCCTAAATTCTACAACCACAAAGACATGAAAACTTAAAGTCAATTTCATAATAATTTACGTATTTTCTTTTCGTATTTTCTAAATATGACAAAAAAAAATTTAAAATAAAAAATCTTTTAATCTCCCTCAATATGTCATACTTTCCTTTTTTTCAAAATCAATTAATATTGTTTAATAATTTGTTAAATTGATAAATTGCAAATTTATTGAACTATAATTTTTTTTAAAGCATTCATCACTTTTCGACAACAGCTGTGATTTATTGTGGAAGTTTGTTGAAATTATGGGGGTAAAAAAAAACAATACACTTTTTTCGCTATTGAAACAATAACAATATAAAAATAATACAAATTTAAAACCACATATTGAAAATTGTCAATAGCGGAAATTTTTTTATTAAATAAAAACAGAAAATAATGTATGGCAGAATCGATTGATAGATACCCTAAACAGTGATGCAAAATAAGAGTCCATAAATATTTTGCACGTTTTCTTTATTACTTTTTTGAAAAAAATGGACTTTAAATTTACTTTTTAAACACAAAAAGTATTTTTTTTAGAAAAAAAGTACTTTTTTTCTATGAGAAAGTACATTTTTCCAAAAAAAATACCTTTTTTCTAAAAAATTACGTTTTTCTAAAAAAAGCACATTTTATAAAAATGTACTTTTTTACTACTTTTTTAAAAAAAAATATTTTTTCTAAAATAAGCACTTTTGTCTAAAATAAAGTACTTTTTTTAAAAAAAGTAGTATTAAAGTATTTTTTTTTTAGAAAAAGTACTTTTTTAGAAAAATTTTTTTTATTTTTATATATTTTATAAAAATTACTTTTTTTTAAAACAAAATACTTTTGTTTTGAAAAAAGTACTTTTTTTTAGAAAAAGTACCTTTTTTTAAAAAAAAGTAATTTTTTTTAGAAAAAGTAGCTTTTTTAGAAAAAATTACTTTTTTTAGAAAAAAGTACTTTTTTTTAGAAATAGTACATTTTTTAGAAAAAAAGTACTTAGTATTATTTCAGAATATATAGTACTTTTTTTAAAAAAATAAAGTAATTTTTAGAAAAAAATTTTTAAAAAAGTGAATTTCTTACTACTTTTTTTTTAGAAAAAAAGTACTTTTTAAAAAAGATACTTTTTTAGAACTAAGTACTTTTTTCTAAAAAAAGTAGTAAAAAATTTACTTTTTTAAAAGTACTTTTTTGTCTAAAAATTACTTTATTTTTTTAAAAAAAAGTACTATATTGTCTTAAATAATACTTTTAGAAAAAAGTACCACTTTTCTAAATAAATACTTTTTTCCAGAAAAAGTATTTATTTATTTATTTATTTTAGGTGAGGTAGTTCTTTTCTAAAATAGTACTTATTTACAAAAAAATTTCCTTTTTCTAAAAAACAATTTTTCTCTAAAAAAAAGTACTTTTTCTATTTTTCCTAAAAAAGCAATATTTTTTCTAAAAAAGTACTATTTTTTAGTATAAAATTTATTAAATTTTGCTGTTAAATGTTTTTGTTCACCAAATTTTCTACAACATAGTCTTTTTGAAAAAGTAAATTTAAAAAAAAAAATACTTTTTTAGGAAAAAGTACTTTTTTTAGAAAAAGTACTTTGTTTAGAAAAAAGTACCTTTTTAAGAAAAAATTACCTATTTAAGAAAAAAGTACTTTTTTTAAGCAAAAGTAATTTTTTTGAAAAAGTACTTTTTAAAAAGATACTTTTTTTAGAAAAAAGTACTTTTTTTAAAAAAAAGTATTATTTTTTTTTTTTTTTAAATTACTTTTTTGTCTAAAAAGTAAATTTTTTTCAAAAACTTATTTTTATTGTTTTAAAAAAGTACTATATTTTCTTAAATATTACTTTTTAGAAAAAAGTACCATTTTTCTAAATAAATACTTTATTTCCAGAAAAAGTACGTTTTTGTCATAAAAGTAAGATAGCACTTTTCTAAAATAGTACTACTTTACAAAAAAGCGCTACTTTTTCTAAAAAACACTTTCTATCCAAAAAAGTACTTTTTTTATTTTTCCTAAAAAAGCAATATTTTTTTTAAAAAAGTACTATTTTTTCTAAGAAAGTACTATTTTTTCTAAGAAAGTACTTTTTTTTAGTATAAAATTCATTAAATTTTGCTGTTAAAGGTTTTTGTTCACCAAATTTTCTACAACATAGTTTATACCCACCTTTTTGAAAAATACCCGGGTATTTACCAATTTCTACCCAATTTACCTATTTTACCGGGTATTTAACATTTGGTTATTTACCCTTTGCCCATGTCTAGGCATATACAGTGGGCGACAATACATTGGAAACTTTTTAATAGTAGATGAAATTTGTTAAAGACACAGGTAACAATACTAAACGTTATAATTATCAAACAGGTATTATAAAAAAAAAACTATGTAGGTAATTTATCAAGCTTTAATTTAAGCTTAATAGCGTCCAGATTGGGAAAATAATGAATGTGTTACGAGGGACGATGTGGAAAATGAAAAAAATTATAGACATTTTACAGAACATTTTTAAAAAATATTTCCGAGTAGATTTTTTCCAAGTTAAAACATTAGAAATTTAAAAAAAGGTCCAATAGTTTTTATTCAGTGATCAAATAATTTTTCCAACAACCCAAACAGACAGTGGAATTTAAATTAAGTACAGTACCAAAAATCCACATTTTTTGACCTCCAATTCTTTTGACCACCAATTTTTTGTTAACAAAGAAAAATTAAAATTATCTTAATATATCCATAGCATATACTTAGGTGTACTAAAATTAATAAACAATAACATCTTTTCTTTGTTTACAAAAAATTGGTGGTCAAAAGAATTGGAGGTGAAAAAATTTGGATTTTTGCTACTGTACTTAAAAAATTCCACTGTTTGTTTGGGTTGTTGGAAAAATTATTTGATCACTGAATAAAAATTATTGGAACTTTTTTTTAAATTTCTAATGTTTTAACTTGGAAAAAATCTACTCGGAAATATTTTTTAAAAATGTTCTGAAAAATGTCTATAAATTTTTTCATTTTCCGCATCGACCCTCGTAACACATTCATTATTTTCCCAATCTGGACGCTATTAAACTTAAATTAAAGCTTGATAAATTACCTGCATAACATTTTTTATAATACTTGTTTGATAATTATAACGTTTAGTATTGTTAACTTTGCTTTAACAAATTTCATCTACTATAAAAAAGTTTCCAATGTATTGTCGCCCACTGTATGTTAGAAATTTACCTGGTCAGGTTGGTATTACAATCCAGTGAATTCGGTCTAGTGATATAAAAGTTATTAGCACTTTTTTAGAAAATAGTACTTTTTAAAAAAGATACTTTTTTTAGATCAAAGTACTTTTTTTCTAAAAAAAGTAGTAAAAAATTTACTTTTTTAAAAATTACTCTTTTGTCTAAAAAGTAATTTTTTTCTAAAAAATGTTTTTCTTAAATATTACTTTTTAGAAAAAAGTACAATTTTTCTAAATAAATACTTTTTTCCAGAAAAGGTACGCTTTTGTCTTAATGGTGAGATAGTATTTTTCTAAAATAGTACTATTTAAAAAAAACGCTACTTTTTTTAAAAAAAAACTTTCTCTCTAAAAAAGCACTTTTTTCTCTTTTTGCTAAAAGAGCACTATTTTTTCTAAAAAAGTACTATTTTTTTCTAAAAAAGTACTATTTTTTCAAAGAAATTACTATTTTTTAGTAAAAAATTCATTAAATTTTGCTGCCAAATGTTTTTGGTCACCAAATTTTCTACAATATAGTTTATACCAGCGGTGCCCAAAAAGAGAAATTTTTTTGTTTTTTACGCTCTCTGTTGTTAGTTTCGTTGTCGTTCATATTGTGTGTGTGTGTCTTCGTTGATCTTTAACAAGTGTTTGGGCACCATTGGTTTATACCCACCTTTTTGAAAAATACCCGGGTATTTACCAATTTCTAACCAATTTACATATTTTACCGGGTATTTACTATTTGGGTATTAACACTTTGCCCATTTCTAGGCATATATGTTGGACATTAACCTGGTGCTTTTTTAGTAAAAAAAATTTCCTTTTTTAGGAAAAAGCACTTTCTTTTAGAAAAAAGCACTTTTTTTTTAGAAAAAATACTTTTTTTAGAAAAAAATATTTTTTTCAGAAAACGTACCTTTTTTAGAAAAAAGTACTTTTTTCAGAAAAAGTAAATTTTTTAGATAAAAGTACTTTTTCAGAAAAAGTAAATTTTTAAAAAAAAAATTACTTTTTTCAGAAAAAGTAAACTTTAAAAAAAAGTACTTTTTTCAGAATAAGAAAAAAGTTCTTTTTTTAGAAAAAAGTAATTTTTTTTAGAGAAAGTACCTTTTTTTTAGAAAAAATTGTTTGTTTTTTTTAAGTACCTTTTTTTAGAAAAAAGTACATTTTAAAAAAGATACTTTTATTAGAACAAAGTACTTTTTTTCTAAAAAAAAGTAGTAAAAAATTTACTTTTTTAACAAGTACTTTATTGTCTAAAAAGTAAATTTTTTCCTAAAGATTACTTTATTTAATGAAAAAGAGTTTATTCTGATTCGAGGCCTTTTCATGTTCCCCATTATGAATTAACATAACAAGTACTTATGATAACTCAACTTTCTTTATTAGGATATTCTCCCATTAAATACTCATAGAGTTTCTTGCTTTCAAAAATTTTTTTGGCAATTTTCAGGAATGAATTGAAGATCGTTTCGGAAGTGTTTCAATTCCCCCATCATCAGAATTCTTTAGAAAATTAGGTAATACTGAAAATTGCCAAAATTTTTTGAAAGCAAGAAACTCTATGAGTATTTAATGGGAGAATATCCTAATAAAGAAAGTAGAGTTATCATAAGTACTTGTTATGTTAATTCATAATGGGGAACATGAAAAGGCCTCGAATCAGAATAACGAGGGCCTATATTCAAAACCCTCTATCTCCCATTTTCACGAAAATGAATTTTTGATGGCAAAATATTCAATAAAACGGCCCTCATCTATGGTGTAAAATTCAGAACAAAAATATTTTTTTTTGCTATTTTATTTGCATTTTTGGTTTTCTCTATCTCTTACACAATTAATTTTTCTGAATGCAAAACCCTCTATCTTTTCAAATAATTAATTTAAAAATATTTGTTTTGAATAATTTCATCATGCATTACATGTTTTCATATTAATCTTTGCATGCTGCACATGAATTTGTCAACAAAATTCCAGAACCACGATTTTGGTCCACTGATGCTATTTTTTTTCTAAAAATTCTTGTTTGACTTTTTTGAAAAATATGTCTCAAACTTTGGATGTCTTGTGTACATTATGAAACAAAAATTTTTATCTTAAAAATCCCGATGCTGATCAGCATCTGTGGACCAAAATCGCGTTATTATTTTATTTACTATTTCTTACATAACATACTCAACAGTTTGTCAACGTTTGAGATGAATTCGGTAAAAAAATAATTTTTGTCTTAAAAATCCGCACCTGTGGACCAAAACCGCGATTTCGAAATGATTTATAAGCCGTTATCATTAATAAATTACGTTAAAAATTAACCGATGCCATAAATGAAATCATAATAATTCATTTTTATTAAAATGCAAAACCCTCTATCTGATCATTTTCATTCCTGTACTTAAGATTTTTGAGAAACAAAACCCTCTATCTATCCTCTAAAATCCCCAATAGTGCAAAATTTTAAAAACGAATTATATGTGAGATTCAGTAGTTGATTTAAAAAAATATTGTAGAATATCGAATTTTAATTACTCTAACAATACGCGAAATAAACAGTTTTTTGGCTCTCCTGAAAAGTTGTGTTTTTTTAGATAGAGGGTTTTGAATATAGGCCCTCGATAAACTCTTTTTCATTGCACAATTAAAAGGTCGAATAAATATCTAATTTTTATTATTTAATAAAAATTAAAACACACTTGATTACTTTATTTTTTAAAAAAGTACCATATTTTCTTAAATAATACTTTTAGGCAAAAGTACAATTTTTCTAAATAAATACTTTTTTCCAGAAATAGTACGTTTTTGTCGTACTTAGTACGTAAGATAGTACTTTTCTAAAATAGTAGTTCTAAGAAAACACTTTCTCTCTAAAAAAGTACTTTTTTTTATTTTTCCTAAAAAAGCACTATTTTTTCTAAAAAAATACTATTTTTTTCTAAAAAAGTACTATTTTTTCCAAGAAAGTACTATTTTTTAGTATGAAATTCATTAAATTTGCCTGACAAATGTTTTTGTTCACCAAATTTTCTACAACATAGTTTATACCAACCTTTTTGAAAAATACCCGGGTATTTACCAATTTCTAACCAATTTACCTATTTTACCGGGTATTTACCCTTTGCCCATTTCTAGGCATATATGTATGTTGGACATTTACCTTAAGCTTTTCAGGGAAAAAAAGTTACTTTTTTTTAGGAAAAAAGCACTTTTTTAGAAAAAAGTACTTATTTTAGAAAAAATACTTTTTTAAGAAAAACATACTTTTTTCAGAAAACGTACCTTTTTTTAAAAAAAGTAATTTTTTCAGAAAAAGTTTATTTTTTAGAAAAAAGTACTTTTTTAGAAAAAGTAAATTTTAAAAAAAAAGTACTTTTTTCAGAAAAAGTAAACTTTAAAAAAAAGTAGTTTTTTCAGAAAACTAAAAAAGTACTTTTTTCGAAAAAGAAAATTTTTTTAGAAAAAAGTACTTTTTTTTAGAAAAAAGTACTTTTTTTAGAAAAAAGTATTTTTTTTTAGAAAAAGTTGCTTTTTTGTAGAAAAAAGTTCTTGTTTTAAAAAAAGTACATTTCTTAGAAAAAAGTACTTTTTTAGAAAAAAGTAATTTTTTTTAGAAAAAGTACATTTTTTTTAGAAAAAATTGTTTTTTTTTTTTTAAAGTACCTTTTTTTAGAAAAAGGTACTTTTTAAAAAAGATACTTTTATTAGAACAAAGTCCTTTTTTTCTAAAAAAAGTAGTAAAAAATTTACTTTTTTAACAAGTACTTTTTTGTCTAAAAAGTAAATTTTTTCCTAAAGATTACTTTATTTTTTTAAAAAAGTACTATATTTTCTTAAATTATACTTTTTAGAAAAAAAGACAATTTTTTTAAATAAATACTTTATTTCCAGAAAAAGTACGTTTTTGTCTTAAAAGTAAGATAGCACTTTTCTAAAATAGTACTACTTTACAAAAAAAGCGCTACTTTTTCTAAAAAAACGCTTTCTCTCTAAAAAATTACTTTTTTCTATTTTTCCTAAAAGAGCACTATTTTTTCTAAAAAAAGTACTATTGTTTTCTAAAAAAGTACTATTTTTTCCAAGAAAGTACAATTTTTTAGTATAAAATTCATTAAATTTTCCTGTTAAATGTTTTTGTTCACCAAAAAATTGTCCTTTTTGAAAAATACCCTGGTATTTACCAATTTCTACCCAATTTACCTATTTTACCGGGTATTTACCATTTGGATATTTACCCTTTGCCCGTTTCTAGGCATATATGTTGGACATTTACCTGGTGCTTTTTTAGGAAAAAAGTTACTTTTTTTAGGAAAAAAGCACTTTTTTTTAGAAAAAAGTACTTAAAAAAAAAAAAAATACGTTTTTTAGAAAAAAATACTTTTTTCAGAAAAGGTGCCTTTTTTAGAAAAAATTACTTTTTCAAAAAAATTAAATTTTTTGGAAAAAAGTACTTTTTCAGAAAAAGTAAATTTAAAAAAAAAGTACTTTTTTTAGAAAAAGTACCTTTTTTAGAAAAAGTACTTTTTAAAAAAATTTACTTTTTTTCTAAAATAAGTAGTAATAAATGTACTCTTTTAAAAAGTACTTTTTTCAGAAAAAGTATACGTTAAAAAAAAATACTTTTTTAGAAAAATTACATTTTTTTAAAAAAAATATTTTTTTTCAGAAAAAGTAGCTTTTTTAGAAAAAAAGTATTTTTTTTTTTAGAAAAAGTATTTTTTTTTAGAAAAAGTAGCTTTTTTTTAAAAAAAGTGCTTTTTTAAAAAAGTACCTTTTTTTAGAAAAAAGTACTTTTTTCTAAAAAAAGTAGTAAAAAACTTACTTTCTTGTCTAAAAAGTATTTTTTTTTTTTTCTAAAAATTACTTTATTTTTTTAAAAAAGTACTTTATTTTCTTACACACAAAAAAATTGTTTTCCAATGAACGATTTTCATAGAGTTTATGAACAAATTCATACAATTTATAAACTTTTTCATAGTATTTATGAAAAATGTTAAATAGTTCTTAAATTTCATACATTATGATTTAATCATAAGTACTATGAAAAAGTTCATAAATATTATGAAAAAATTAATAAATTGTATGAATTTGTTCATAAATACTAAGAAAGTCGTTCATTGGAAAAAACTTTTTGTGTGTAAATAATACTTTTTAAAAAAAAATGTACAATTTTTCTAAATAAAATTTTTTTTTAAGAAAAAGTATTTATTTATTTTGGGTGAGGTAGTACTTTTCTAAAATAGTACTATTTTTCAAAAAAAGCGCTACGTTTTCTAAAAAAAAACACTTTCTCTCTAAAAAAGTTCTTTTTTTCTATTTTTCCTAAAAGAGCACTATTTTTTCTAAAAAAAAACACTTTCTCTCTAAAAAAGTACTCTTTTCTATTTTCCCAAAAAGAGCACTATTTTTTCTAAAAAAGAGTACTATTTTTTCTAAGAAAGTACTATTTTTTAGTATAAAATTCAT
This sequence comes from Pegoplata infirma, assembly GCA_963921195.1. Lineage (NCBI taxonomy): Eukaryota > Metazoa > Arthropoda > Insecta > Diptera > Anthomyiidae > Pegoplata > Pegoplata infirma. Next base: position 56,629 of record CAWUER010000554.1, read on the forward strand.
TAAATTTTGCTGCAAAATGTTTTTGGTCACCAAATGTTCTACAACATAGTTTATACTCACCTTTTTGAAAAATACCCGGGTATTTACCAATTTCTACCCAGTTTACCTATTTTAGCAGGTATTTACCATTTGGATATTTACCCTTTGCCCTTCTCTAGGCATATATGTTGGACATTTACCTGGTCGGGTTGGTATTGCAATCCAGTGAAATCGGTACAGTGGTTCAAAAGTTATGAGCAAAAGACTGAATTTCGGTAAGAGTTTTTCGTGAATTTACGAGATAAAAAACACGGTAGCTTTAGAAACGCAAATATGAGGATGCTGAAGCATAGCATATATATTCGTTCCCCAGGCCTAGTTCGTGTTTAATTTCAGCCAAATCGGTTTCTGCACAGTGCCACATTTGGCCAATCTAGGACGACAAAAATCCAATTTTAATTATATTGACTTGAAATTCGGTATAAATGTTCGTTTTGACTTCCAAAATAACATTATAAAAATGTGGGAGGCCGGTTAAGGGCCACGCCGGTTTGTTGTAAAAAAAAAGAAAAGATGTGACTTAAAGCATTTAAATATCCTTTAAAATTACCAAAAACAGTGGATAAATATCTCTTTTTGTTCAAAAGTTACAACAGCTTAAACTAGACTTAATTTATGCGAAATAATGTACACTAGTTACAGGATTTTACAAGATGCAACTTTATGCGCCCACCTGTTAGTAACGAACAGAATTATCGATCTTATATGATTATTTTCGCGCTATTAGTAATGTTCTATAATACAAACAAACATATCATGAAAATCGGGGAAATTTTTTTTTTTATTTTTGTCGTGCTAGATTGGCCAAATGTGGCACTGTGCAGTGGTTCAAAAGTAATAAGCACAAGAGTGAATTTCGGCAAATGGTTTTCGCGAATTTACGAGATAAAAAAAAAACGCTAAGTTTCGAAAGATAATTCGGAGGCTGCTGAAGCTTGGCATATATATTTGTCGTTCCCTGGTCTGATTGATATTAAATTTCAGTAAAATCGGTCCAGTGGTTCAAAAGTTTTTAGCAAAACCATAAATTTCAGATTAGTTTCACCTTGAATTTAAGTGTCGAAAACCCGTTAAACAAGTTTTAAAAACATTGGTAAGTCACAAAAATATTTCACAACATATTTTTGTCACTCAAAAACATTTTTAAACTACAAAAAAAAAACCAGTAAAAAAGTTAAATTCGGCCTTGCCGAATGTAGCAATACCCTCCACAATTTCAAAAAGATTATTCCAAAAAACTTTTTTTAAAATGAAATTACTTTAAAAAAAAAAATATTTTTTTAAAAAAAAATTTCCGCAAAAAAAAAAATCCGGGATTTTTTTATTTTTATGACAAAAAATATGTTCGTACTTGTTTAGATACCATTTGGTGTTCAATTATGTTCACATAAGTCAACCGGCAGCTGAATTAAAGCAATTTGTATTTTTAGGTTATGTTGAATGTACTAAAATTTTTGAGGTGTCCTTACATTTTCGTTCATAACTTTTGAACCGCTGAACCGATATCCCTCAAATGCAATACCGAACTTCTCAGGAGAACTTCCAATAAATATGTTAAGTTTAAGTCATATCCGTGCAGTATTTTGGTCGTGATCACCATTTCCACAGACAGACGGACAGACGGACATCGCTAGAATGTCTTAAAATCGATCGGGGATCATGAATATATATACTTTATGGGGTCCCAGACCGATATTTCGATGAGTTACAAACGGAATGACAAACTTATATATACCCTCTATCACTAAGTGGAGGGTATAAAAAATAAAAAAATACTCTCCAAAAAATTTTACACTCAAAAAAATTTTAAACTCGAAAAAAATTTGGTATTTTTTTTTTTTTTTTTAAATTACTAAAAAAAAGTTTTTTACTCAACATCAAATATATCTAATCAAAATTGTTGATTTTTTTCACGTTAGAAAATTTACCATTCTTTAAAAAGGGCATTGTGGAGGGTATTTATAGATTCGTCCAAGTCGAATTTAACTTTTCCACTTGTTTTTTTGATAAAATAATGCAAAAAGGATTTGTTTTTGTTTACATATTTTTATACAGTTTAATTTTTTTTGCTATTAAACTCAAAAAAAATTAACTTAATTCCATCAAAATCCTTTTTCTTCATAAAGGGTTGGTTTAGAGATTTATTTTTGTAATTTTTTTTTTTGTCAGAATGTTTTTGTCTTTTGTTTTATTTGTCAGTTTGATGTTTTTATTTTATTTTTTTTTTTATCTTATAAAAACATTTATCTTGGCTGTGAGAGATTTATTTGATATATACCACAATTTTTGCAGTGTTTTTATTTCTCTATATGACTAAAAATATTGCAATAACCCAAAACCAGAAGATGACAGAAAAATATGTGTATAAATCTTAGTCAATACAGTGATGGAAAAGTAAATGGAAATTTAGTTTTGCAAGCAAAACTGTCTAAGAATTAGAATATTTTTACAAAGAAACCACTTTCGAAATTTGGAAATTTTTCTTCCAAAATGTTGTATCAGAATCTTGCATTTTTTCTCAAAAATTTAGCAGAAGAATCTAAGAATTTTTCTGTAGAAAATGCGTCTCAGAATCTGTTTTATGGATAAAATTTCTTAAAACCTGAAATTTTTTCGGACAAAGGAATCTCTAAGATAATTCAAAATTTTTTTATGAGAAAAATATTTCAAAATCTTTAATCTACTTACTAAAATTCATCAGAATTCCTCACAACCTTCTTAATTTCATAATATTAGTTTCTTTTATTCTTAAAATTCAGAAAATTAGTTTCTTTTATTTTCTAAAAAAATCTGTATACTTCTTGATCATAGTTTTCACATATGAAATGTCTTTGTTTTATTATTAAGCTACTTAAATTTTTATCTTTTCATATGTAGTGAAAACCACAACTATCAAACGAAAGCACATTTTGTTAAGTCTTTGAAAATTTGACAATCATAAAATAAAGAAGAAAAACTTGTAAAAAATTCATACACTGACTGACTTCACAGTACGGCATCTGACCTTAGGCTAAGTATAAATATTACATTATTGTCTTTGACAACGTAAGATAAAAATTTTTTAATAAGAATATGAGGAAAGAATTTCATATTCAACAGTGACGAATAAAAAAATCCCCTTGACATTACTTTTAAAGTTTCCAAATTTAGTATTGCATTTTTTTTAATTTTTCCTTGTTACATAAATTTCTCATATTTTTTCTTAATTTTTTTTTTTTGAATTTATTCTGAATTTTGACAAAATTCTCGCATTTGTCCTGAAATTTTCTCCAACCACACACTGAAAGAATTTTGTTCATTACGGCTATGAACACGTACATTGATTCTATGAAAAAAATCATTAGAAGTGAACCAATGATGCTAAAAAAAATAAATGAAACAAATTCATAGAAACCAGATACCTATGAAAAAGTATATGAACTTTTTCATAGGCATCTGGTTTCTATGAATTTGTTTCATTAAAAAAACTATTAAAAAAAAAAAAAATATTTCATTTATATTTTATTATTTTATTTTAATTTATTTACAGTTTTCTATTTTTAAAAATTTATTTATTTTTAACTTATCGCGATTCGAACACAAAACCAGTTGTTCGTAAAGCTTAGTCTCTAGCCACTGAGCTAAAGTAAAGAAACATATAAAAATACTTAAAATCCATTTTGTTTAATATTCTGCTTTAACATATTGAGTTTATATCAATTTTATCGTTATTTAAACTAGTTTTTATATCCACGCCCTAAAAAGGGGGCGGGCAAAAAAAAAAACTAAAGTTTTTAGTCCCCCCGATCCTAGTGCAGTACTCTGAACTTCTTCTTGCATAAATTAGTTTTATTTGTTTAATAAAAATATAAAAAAACACGTAAAAAAATCTTATTTTTCAGAGGTTGGTTTAGTTCCTCAAGGGGAACTTTTTTCCCCCTGGTCCGATTTTGCCCATTTAAGAACTTAACCTGCCTAGGACCATAGGACTTAGTCGTGCCAAATTTCAGGAGGCTAGCTGTTTTATTTTGGACTGCATCGTGCCATCTACAGACGGACGGACGGACGGACATTCACAGAATGTCTTAGAATCGATCATGGATCAATAATATATATACTTTATGGGGTCCCCGACCGATATTTCGATGCGTTACAAACGGAATGACAAAGTGAGTATACCCCCATATTGTGGTTGGAGGGTATAAAAACAAATTTTCAAATTTTTACCAAGTCCCGAACAAAATTTAAAAATTTTTTAAGTTCCAGACAGAATTTTTTTAGTTTTGTAATTTTTACTACATCAAAAACGGTTAAAAAAAAAAAAAAATCATTAATTTTGAAAAAATTTTCAAGTCCCGATTTTTTTTTTTTTATTTTCACAGTCCCGGACATTAAAAGTAGGTATTTTAAAGCAAAAAAAAAATTTTTTTTTAAATTTTCTAAGTTTCGAAAACTTTTGAAAATTTTCTAAGACTCGATCACAAAATGCCTGCGAATTTTGTACTCTTGTCCAAAATATTAAATCATGATAATGTTTTTCTGAACCTTTAAGTGTACTTGCCAAACTCGCCAACCGATATTTCGATGCGTTACAAACGGAATGACAAAGTGAGTATACCCCCATACTGTGGTTGGAGGGTATAAAAATACCGAACATTATAAAAGTAAGTGTTGGTCGGCGAGATTTTTCTCCTTTGGTGGCGCTGACAGCTAAGTCGTCGATTATTAAGTTCCCAACCGGAAGGTTTTCGGTTTGAATCCCGACAGGGAAACAGCATTTTTTTAAGTTTTTTACATTTTTTTTTTTTTTTGTATTTTTTATATTTATTATTTTTTTTTTTAATTATTGCAACATTATGAATAACATTCATTAGTTCTATGAATTTTTTCTCTGAATCTAACAAAATCCATGAAAAAAATTCTATGAAATATTTCACAATACTAATGAATATTAATTCAGCCTATGAATTATTTCATAGATTCTATGAATTTGGTTTTTGAAATTTTTTCATAGATATTATGGACAATAATTCTTTCAGTGCAGTATGAGGGTATGCCACTTTGTCATTCTGGAAATAAGACGTCATTGAAAGATAATTTGTACCCTAAGGGTTAAGGCGACTGAATAAATGACCTCTGCATCTTAAAGAGAAATGTTTAATTTTTAAACTCTACTTATTTTAAAGTCGCCACCACATCGGGTTCATCCGCTATGAGTTGCAAAAAAAACTGTGTTTTTTTTTGTCAACTCTAAAGTTTCAAAAGTAGAACAGTTTTCGAGATATCGACAATTTTTCAAATTTTCATCTTTTGAAAAGAGTGTTTTTACTTAAACAAAAATATCTCCGGAACAGATTTAAAGATTTCATTACTTTGTGTTTTAAATTAAAGGTATTTTAATGGTCTATGAACCCTTCAAACAGCATTTTTCGATCTGCTTGTAGCTTTAGATGCTATTAATCGATATATCGACAAGTTCCTTCAAATTTACCAAAATTTGGCAAAAAATTTAAATAACATTGTAAATTTCACAAAGAAATTTTTTTTTTTTTTTAAATTCGTTTTTCTTTTTGCAATTCAAGTTTGATCTAATACGAAAAAATTAAGATGGTTTATAAAAAAATCCGTGGAAAATTGTAGAAGTTATATGCATTTGAGTAAAAATGCAGAAATTCAGTTTTTATACATTTTTAGTTTATTGAGTTGAGTGTAACACCAGTTTACAAATTTTCAATATTTGTTCGATTCACGTTATTTTACCTTTTTATTTTCATGTAAAATCGCGCGTTGAATCTGAAAATGAAGTCAAAAAGATCATAATTAGAAAAAAATTTAAGATATTGTCAAACTCCGTATTAAAAAAAGTGGTTTGACATAAATAAAAATATCTTCGGAGAAAATTGGAGGATTTGAATTTTTTTTGCTCTTAAAATAAAGATAATTAAATACTGTATTTATTCTCTATACAATATTTTTAAATTTAAACAAAATTTATAAAAAAAAAAAGTGAAGGTGATATGATGTACACTTTTTATCGTCTTTTTTTGTAAGAGTTGTGTGAACGAAACAAAATAATATGAGTAAAAGAATAAAAGCTATATGAAATTTTCCAATTGACGTTTTATTTTTTCTATTTTATTTAAAGCACATTGAGCTAATAAGACATTTAAGAAAAATAATAAAATATAATAATTTTAAATTACAAACAAATCTGCACAAATCGCGTATCCAATAGAAAATATTTTGAATTTCAATATTTTGATATAAAAATTTTGATGAATTGTCCCATTGTTGAAACAAAAAGGTCACACATTTAAAAAAATCGCATTTTGTATGATTTCCACAATTTAAACACAATTTATTTGGTATTAATTTATTTTACTATTTTTTGTACATTTTAATCAAAATCAATAGATATTTTAAATAATTTTCTAATTTTCAAATATTTTTTTTTTGTTTGTTTATTAATTTTCTTTCATTTGTTTTGGTAAAAGTAAAAATTATCAGTTCAAAAATATTAAAAAGACAAAAATTTTTGTCTTTTTTAAAGTTTTGCTGCTTCCTCTCTGCTTACAGAAACTTGAAACTATGACATGAAATAACTTTTTCTATTTAGTATATAGTGTTTGTTTTTAACTCATTATAAAACCTATTGAAATACAGTCGCACTTTTTCGATTGTTCTTTATCAAGACGAAAATTGACGACAAAAAGTGGGCGATAAAAAGCTTCAGGCCCTATAAATCCCCGGGACCTGATGGTATAATCCCGGCTGAGTTGCAGCAAGTGTCGGACTATATAGCCCCGTTGCTGTATAATCTATACACAGCATGCATCAACTTGGCGCCCTATGCTCCAGTGGGAGTTAGAGGAACATATATATATATATATCAACTGGTCGTATATTCCTCTAAAATGGAGGGATACCAGAGTCGTATTTAAGGCTGGGAAAAGTTCCCACACAGCTCCGAAGGATTTCAGACCAATAAGTCTGTCTTGTTTTTTGTTAAAGACAATGGAACGAATGATAGACTCATATTTGCGTAGAGTGATTGACCCGAGGTTGCTTTCGACAAAGCAACATGCATACAGCAAGGGACGATCAACGGAAACAGCTCTTCATGAGCTCGTTGGTACCATCGAGAGATCGCTTTCGGTAAAGGAGTACACTATGGTGGCCTTTCTTGATATTGAGGGGGCTTTTAATAATGTCATCCCAGAATCGATAATATTGGCATTGTCTGGTCTGGGAGTAAAGCGTGAAATCGTTTTAATGGTGGAAAGCCTATTTGCCAGTAGACGTATAACGTCTGAATTGGGAGCGTCCGTCATATCTCGATTTGTCAATAGGGGCACACCACAAGGAGGTGTTCTTTCGCCGCTTCTTTGGAACCTGGCACTGAACTCAATGCTACTATCTCTAGAAGCACGTGGTTGTCATGTTGCCGCATATGCTCACGATGTCGCGATAGCGGTAAAGGGGAAGCATCTGCCAACATTGCGGGACATTCTTCAGGGTTCTCTGAAAGATCTATCTAAATGGGCAAGAGACTGTGGTCTAGGAGTTAATCCTAGTAAAACAGAGCTTGTTTTATTTACAAGGAAAAATAAGATTCCTGCTTTCGATCCTATTTCTCTGGACGGTACTGAAATCACCTTCTCAGATGGAGCTAAGTATCTTGGAGTATTTCTAGATAGGAAGCTGAATTTCAGGCGTAATATTGAGGAACGGGTGAGAAAAGCAACGATTGCTTTATATTCCTGTAAAAGGGCCATTGGAAAACGATGGGGTTTTAGCCCTCAAGTCGTTCATTGGATCTATACAGCAGTGGTGCGTCCAATTTTGCTGTATGGAATCATTGTCTGGTGGCCTGCTTTAGAAACAAAGGCGAACTGTGTCTTTATCACGAAGGTACAGAGAATGGCGTCAATGTGCATCACTGGTGCTCTTCGTACTACACCTACGGCTGCATTAGAAATCCTCCTTCACCTGATACCCTTGGACATATTGGGTAGGCAGTATGCAGCTGCGTCGGCAATTCGACTTAATAGCACGCTGCAATGGAGGAGCAGCGATTGTGGCCATAGCGCGATCTTGAAAAAGATAACAATACCACAAAATGTGGATTGTGCTCCCTCTTTGAGCCTCTTAAAGCGCCACTTTATCACTATGATACCATCCAGGGAGTCTTGGATGGGGGATACTCCGGGAAGTGGAGCTACCATAAATTTTTACACAGATGAATCGAGGCTGCACGAACAAGTGGGCTTTGGGGTCTATTCGGAAGAGCTTGGATTGAGCCTGGCTCGTAGATTGCCAGATCATTGCAGTGTTTACCAGGCAGAGATGCTGGCAATAAAGGAAGTGGCTGACTGGTTGAGCTGCAATGTCTTGTCTACAACCGCAGTCAACATCTATACTGACAGTCAAGCCGCGGTCAAGTCCCTGGATTCAATGTTTCTGAAAACAAGATCTGCCCTTAACTGCCGCACGTCTTTAAATGAGATGGCCAAGCAGTTTAACATACGACTCATATGGGTCCCAGGGCACAGAGACATTCCAGGGAATTGCAAAGCCGATGAGCTTGCAAGACTAGGAACTACCTTACAGGTTCCAACAGAATTGGAATGTGTTGGTATGCCTCTAGAAACTTGCAAGCAAAACCTACGGCTTTGTTCTGCGACGGAGACTAATCAAAGATGGGCAAATGGATGGACGTGTGAGACAACACGACTGATTTGGCCTTCTCTTAATCAGGGGCGCACAAGTGAGCTGATATCGCTTCCAAGAGGAGAGATTTCGACGGTGGTTTCTATAATTACCGGGCACTGTCTTATAGGGAAGCACGCAGAGCGGTTAAATGTGCCGTCGAATGACTTTTGCCGAAGTTGCATGGATGAAGAAGAGTTGGAAACTATCGAACACTTTATTTGCCATTGCCCGGCACTTTCTGGTCAGCGACTTGCTTCACTGGGATCTAGGGAGCTGTACGATCTTTCTGATTTGTCGGATGTCAAAATTCAACACCTAAGGAGTTTCATAAGAAGCTCAAACTGGTTTAACGACAGGGACTAGTAGGGAAACCTATTACGATCCCGTGGTATCACAATGGACCTCAGAGTCTACGTGTGTTGACGTAAAACGTCAGCAGCCACTTACAACCTAACCTAACCTACATTCGTTTAACAAAAATGCGCAAATTCAGTTTTATACAAAAATAGTTGTATTTGTTTATTTTGGGTGTGTGGAAAGTAACTCCTCAGCTACAACTTCCATAATTATGTAAACATAAAACAACAAAAACACACAAAAACAATAACAACAAACAAAAATTTGTTATTGTTTTGTGTGTGTCGTTGCTTTATGTCTACATAATTATAGAAGGTGGAGCTGAGGGGTAAAAACACACAAATATAGCTGTAATTTGTATAAAAACTGAATTCTACATTTTTACTCAAATACATGGAACTTTTACATTTTTCAACGGATTTTTTTAAAAGTCCTCTTATTTTCTTTGTAATAGATCAGACTTGATCTGTAAAGAGAGAAATTAATTTTAAAAATTTGTTTGCTTTCTGAAATTTTTAAATTGAACTTACTTTTTCCCGAATTTCAGTAAAATTGAAGAAAAATTATATGTAAATCGATTAATAGCTTCTAAGGCGATAATCAGATTGAAAAATGTTGTAGATATAGTTGATATATCATTAAATTACCTTTAATTTAAAAGCAACAACATTGAAATACATCAATCTGTGTTGGAGATATTTAAATTTAAGTAAAACCACTTTTTTTAAAAGATGAAAATTTAAATTTCTCGAAAACTGTTACACTTAAAAAATTTTGGAGTGGATTTTCGGATTCAGCGTGAGATTTTAAACCAGTGGTCGGCATCAATTGCACATGGATTGCGAACACATTCGGCTATTTACATGTATTCAACACGAATGTCAACAAAATTCACAACTAAAAGCATAAAAATACAACAACAAGCTGGTTGATATCGCTATGTTTATGAAATACACAAACACATGCATGTTTACATTAATATACCAATGCATTCATACACTCTCTTTCTGCCGACCACTGTTTTAAACGTATGTATTTAGTAGAGATGAGCGATATTTTCATACCGGTGATTTAATCACCGTGATTGAAAAATCACTGGTAACTGCAGTTATTAAATATCTTAAATCACTGCTACTTTGCAATATCGTTCTTTTCTGTTATACACACACTAACATTTTAACATATTTTTTCTTCTCTTGTTGTGGAATGTAAAAAAAAAACACGAATGTAAAAAAAACACAAACACACAAAGCAAACACAATGTTTTTAATACGCACACAAGGAACGAAATTGCCAAAAATATTTGTTTGCTTTAAAATGAAAACTGTTATAGAAAGAACTGTGATTTACAATCACGTTTATATCTACATTTAAAAACGGTGATCACAGTAACTGTTTAAAATATTAGTTATTTGTAAATGACTGAAGCTAAGAAAGACGTTCCTCGAAAATAAATTGCTCATTTCTACTGAGGTTTTATACATTTTTCCAGATTTTCTCTTAATTTTAAATAAATAATTTCTCAGAAACAACTTTAATGTACTTAAATTAAACTTAATACAAATTGAGTTATTAAATATGAAGTCCGGCAAAACAAATGAGGGGCGTGATTCAAAAATCACTACATTGCTCATCTCTAGTATTTAGTTTATCAAGCAACCAGGTACTACGTAGCGTATACTTATTATTTTAAACAATTTTGGGAGGTGTTCATAATATAACTCATACGACCCGTTGTACATTTTTTAATATTTTAACACAATTTTTATCAAGCAAACAGGTACCACGAAGCGTATACTTATTATTTTGAACAATTTAAATTGTATTCATAAATCATACGAACCGTTGCACATTTTTAATATCGTTCACTTACTTACTTACAAGGGAAGTATCTCAACCCTTATGAACCGATTTGCCTGAAACTTAAAATATATATCAAAGAGACAATTCTAAGGTTGGGGTGTCTCGGCTTATCGGCCATATCGGGGATTTAGGGGTTCAAAACATGGGTCAAAAAATGGCGAAAAAATCGTTTTTTGGATTTTTCAGCCATTTCTTTTTAAGAAACTATATGATGTTTTCATATAGTTTCTTAATGCCTATCTAATGGTGGCATAACCTTGTAAAAATTCGGCTTCTTTAAATATTTTTTTCAGGAAAATGTGTAAATTTTGGGGGGTACCTATGTGAAGACATAGACCTACGATATCCATATGGATAAGAAATAATCTTTATTAAATTTAAGTCGACCCGTATTTTTGCCCTAGATGATATTCCTGTTAGTTCGGAAGTTATCAAAATTTTCCCGAAGGTCCACATGGTTTCATAAGGGGACAACGAAATTTTTAAACACCGATATGGCCGATAAGCCGAGACACCCCTACCTTAAAATCGTCTCTTTAATATATATTTTAAGTTTCAGGCAAATCGGTTCATAAGGGTTGAGATACTTCCCTTGTTAGTGTAGAAATCAAAACATTTGATTTTGCGTGTTCTCTTCTCAAACAGTGAGAATTAAAGATATTAATACGAATTTTTGAAACAATATAAAGCATGATACAATACATAATTCCGTATCATTAACTTAAAAAAATCACGTTTTTTGAGTAATGACACTATGCAAGCAAATGAGCGATATATTTGAGCAATATTTTCCAAAGTGTTTTAACGAACGATAATATGACGCTCTGTAGTATTAGGAAAATACATTATATATTTAAATATTTGATACGTGCATTATATGATTAAATCCTTTAATTATACATAAATAATATACATTATGTATAACTCATATTTTGGTAACCAAAAATATAAAATTGTTTTAAAGATTTCAAAAAAAAAAAAATATTAATAATCATCAGTTGTGTGATGATTATCGGCTCTTTATGTTAAAAAATATGCCACGTTTTTTACTTTATTGTTTTCATTTCATTTTAGGAATTTTATTCATATAGTACACATGTCAAGAATATTTAAATCAATTACGTCTAGTGGAAAATAATACCATAATATAATATGCACACACGAGTAAACCTATTGATGACAATTAATTTAATATACGTATAATTTTGAATAATTATTGTGTATTTTTTTAATAATGAGTATATACTTAAGTCAACACAAATCCAGCGTATATTATTATATTTTTATATTAATAACAGTGGGATGATAAAATCTTTTTGAAAAATTTTCCAGTATTTAAACAAATTTCCAAAAAAAAAAAAACATTTTTGGCATACAAAAACTAAAAATTTATTGATTTTTTAATACATTTTTTATTGTCTGTTTCACTTCCTGATTTATTTTTGCAGTCCACTCTTATGTTTATTTTTTCTCAAAGTTCTATTAAGCGGCTCACAAATAAATGTAATCGGGGTAAATTGTAAAGTATTTTTTAAATACCTAAGACAAATAATTATATGTGCATTTTTTTATACCCTCCACTCTAGTGATAGAGGGTATATATAAGTTTGTCATTCCGTTTGTAACACCTCGAAATATTGGTCTAGGACCCCATAAAGTATATATATTTATGATCCTCGATCGATTTTAAGTCGATCTAGCGATGTCCGTCCGTCCGTCCGTCCGCCCGTCCGTCCGTCTGTCTGTCTGTCGTTCCGTCCGTAGAAAACACGCTAACTTTTGAAAGACTTTACAGAGGCTACTGAAGTTTGGCATATTTGTTTGTCATTTACCTGGTCAGGTTGGTATTGCAATCCAGCCAAATCGGTCCAGTGGTTCAAAAGTTATGAGCAAACGAGTAAATTTCGGCAAGGGTATTTCGCGAATTTACGATATAAAAAACACGATAACTTTCGAAAGACAATAATGAGACTACTGAAGCTTGGCACTTATCTTTGCCGTTCCCGGGTCTGTTTGGTTTTAAATTTCAGCTCAATCTGTTCAGTGGTTCAAAAGTTATAAGCAAAACCTTGAATTTCAGATTAGTTTCATCTAAAATGCCACGTGTTTTAACAAGTTTTAAAAGCATTGGTTGTAACTAAACAATGCTTTTCAAACTTGTTTAATTTTAAAGCAATGCTTCTTAAACTTGTTTAGTTTTAAAAGCATTGGTAACTTAAAAATTACACTCGAAAAAAATTTTACACTCAAAAAAAATTTTACACTCAAACAAATTTTACACTCAAAAAAAATTTACACAAATTTTTTTTTTTTTTTTTTACAAAAATGACAATATTTTGTGTAAGAAATATTTTCACAGTAAAAAAAACATTACACTCGAAAAAAATTTTACACTCAAAAAAAAAAATTAGTAATTTTTCTTCAAAAAAAAAAAAAAAATAACAAAAAAAAGAGTTTTTAACTCAAAATAAAATATTTCTAATCAAAATTGTTAAGTTTTTCACGTTAAAAAATGTACTACCCTTAAAAAAATGCATTGTGGAGGGTATTCATAGATTCGGCAAAGTCTAATTTAACTTTTCTACTTGTTTATATTGAGTTATAGGAAAGAAAAGAAATTATTTTTTCATGTTTGGTTAATATTTTATTATGTTTATATAAACATTTTAATTTTATACTTTAATTTTTAAAACAGTAAATAACGAAAAATTATATACTTCATATATTTTCTATAGAAAATAATTATATGTGCATAAAAGAAAATTCGTACAAACAGAGAAATGTTTAGTTGGAATACCATTATAAAAACCGAATCTTGATAAATCTGACAAATTTTTGGTTGTTATTGTAAAGATTTTATCATCATACCAAATAACTAACAATGAGTAAAAGATTAATAGCAATCGTGACCGAATTGATTTATAAGCAACTAATAAATTGGTCACCTTAAAGGAACTAAAATAGAATTAAGTTTTAGAAAAATATTTTTTAAGTCTAAATTTTCCCTTTCGACCAATAATCATTTGCTTTAATTGACAAATTTTAAAAATATTTATTAATTGTATCGACAACTGAAAATGTCGGTTAACTTAACCAAATTAAAAATATTTTTAAATTTTTTGTAAAATTTTACTAAACTATTCATTTGTATTGGCATTCTTGATCCATAATTGATTGTTATGGTTTCATTTCTATTAAACAAATAGAATGTCAAAAAAATAAAAATTATATTTTCATTAAATACAAAACGAAATACAATTCAGACGTGTTTACGCAAAAAAATCATTAAAAATGTTGCAAATCTAGACGGTGAGTGGATAATTTTTCGAAATATTAGCAATTTTAATCAATTAAACTTATTTTAGATATTTGCACATGTGGTATTAATGCAGATTCTCAACAATAAAAGCATTTTTCAGCTAAATACCAAAATGAAAATTATGAAACAGTCTCCAAGAGGTCCTGTAACAAGTTTCGTCCTGATAGTGGTAACAAAGATGAGAATACGAAAATTTACATATGTTAGTTATCCCCTAGAAATTCTCAAAATTTGTAAAATTTTATATAATCAAATTTAATTACACAGTGATACAAAATCGAACTTTCGGAATCGGAATGGGATGAAACCAAAAGCAAATGAAAGCTGAAGTTTTCCATAACAAAACCCTCAAGGCCTTTTTTTTAGGTCAGAGCTAGATTTTATTTTTCACGCATTTAAAGTTGGTGATTTTAAAGCATTTAAAGTTTTTGTGTACTAAACGTGTCCAACTTTAAAGACCCCTGGTGGTGCCCTTATTGGACATGTAGGGTCCAGTTTCCAAACTTAAGCTCAAAATTACTTCAGCTATGACTGGTATGAATTTTGCTGCAATCGGACCAGTACCTATTTACTGAATAGCCAAATTATTAAAATAAACCATGTACACCGTTGCGTATGATTGTTATTTAAAGGCAATTATTAATATAAATCACTGGACACCGTTGCGTATGATTGTTTTTTAAAGGCAATTACAATATTAATCATTCGCCACTAATACAGTTTTCAAGCATTTATTATTGTAATTATAATAAAAGTGCACTAACTTCAAATGCGTGTAAAACAAAATCTAGCTCTGAACTAGAAAAAAGCCTTGAGGGGTTTGTTATGGAATATGTCAACTTTCATTTGCTTTTGGTTTCATCCCATTCCGATTTTGGGTGTTGCACTGTGTTATTAAAATTGTTTTACAAAAATAATAAAAATTTAATTTTTTAAGAACAGTGTAAAAAATATTGATTGGAGCTACCATACATATAACGCTTTTTAAAATTCGATCACTCTAACCAATGTCAATTTTAGCTTTTAAATATTCAGTTCTCATAATAGAATTTTAACAGTTGTGGCAACTGAAATTAACAGTAGAGGCAACTGAATATTGTGATTGTTCGTGGAACCGCAAAAATTCAGTTGGCAAACAATTTAGTTGCAGTAACTGAAACTATTTTTTGTGTGTATGTATTCTTTTTGATTTGCAATGTAATTAAGTATTTTGTGAAAATTTGTTTCCGCCTTGTATATTTAAACTTTTTTAAGCCTAGGAGGCATAAAATCCACCAAGGTTTTTAATGTACCAATACCCCTTGTCTCCCGTTTTGTCAGTATTTAAAGTTAAAGTCCTTTAATGGTCTTGTACGGCTTTGACTTTGAAATTACCTTGGCAGAAAGGGTCCTAAAGAGGAATTTAATTGTTTGTAGGTCGGGACTAATGGCTGACAATTTCAATACTGGTATGTTGTGCGCATTTAGCAAGGTTTTTGTCAAACGAGTGAAATGGATTAGAGCGTTTTCATGTGAGAATGTCCAATTATCTCCATACAGTTCGGTAGCAAAGTCTATTAAATGGTCTCCAACAAGTAAAAATATATTTTTGCATTATTTTTATTGGAACCAAATCATATTTAAACCCTTCCTCATGATCCAAATGCATCCTATACCATGACGGATTCGCATCTGTGGTTTCACAAATAGCACGTTTGGCGGTGATGTCTTAAATCCCTACAAGAGAAGTGGTGACCATCAGCGCCGTCTTAATTTAACTTTTTTTCGTCATATTTAGTTACAAAAAAAGTTTAGTTTGGATGGCACTGATGGTCAACACCAATATTGGAGAGATTTAGGACATCAGCGTCAAATGCGCTATTTGCAAAACCACAGTTGCGAATCCTTTATGGTATGGGATGCATTTGGATCAGGTGGACGGTTCCGAATATGATTTGCCCGTACTAAAAATAATGCAAAAATATAATTTTACTTGTTTGGGAACATTTAAAAGACTTTTCTAGCGAATTGTGTGGAGATAATTGGACATTCCACCAAGACAACACCCCAATCCATGTCACTGGTTTAACAAAAAACTTGTTTAAAACGCCCAGCATACCAGCATTGAAATGGCCAGCCATTAGTCCCGACCTAAACCTAACTAAATTTCTCCTTAGAACCCTTTCTGCCAAGGTTGTTTCAAAGTCAAAGAGGTACACAACACGCTAAGGACTTAAATTTGCGATATTGACGAAACGAGGAAAAATTGGCATTGGCACATTAAAAAACACGAACTTTTTGTCTTAGACGTGCCCTAGTAAAATTTGATGAAGAAAATATTTGTAAAACATTTTAACCCTCTAACTGCCTTTTATAGACTTTTTTTGTATTTCTTTTAAAAAAGGAAAAAAATTACCCTTTAAAACGGGAGCTAGAGGGTTAATTTGGTCAAAGAAAAGAATCATCATAAAATTTTATAAAACACATCAGAACATCATTTTTAGCTCAAAAATATATTTGCACTGTTTTTTGTCGATATTTTTAAATACTGCTTTGGTAAAAAAAATAACAAACATTGATTATTTATACTTGCCCCTTTTTAAGCATTTTGCGCATGTCGTACAAACTTTGAACATTTGAAATTTTATGAGGAAAATATTTGTAGAACATTTTAACCCTCTAAATGGACGTTTTATTAGACTTCTGTGTTTAGCTTTTGAAAAAGGACTAAAATGACCCCTTAAAATGGCAGTTAGAGGGTTAGAATGTTCTGAGAAAAGAACTGCCATAAAATTTCACTGAAGACATCAAATCATATTTTGAAGCTCAGATGTGTCTTTATTATAGTATTTTTGACGTTTTCTTACCGCCTTTGATAAAAAAATGAAAACTTCAGTGGGCTATAAAAAAAGAAATCCGAACTGACTTTGCAAAACCCATTGGTGATTTTGTCCACTTGATGGTCTACTTTTATATGGCGTTAAAGGCATTGAGGCTCAATGCGATGACCCAAAATTTGTTGCACAGTGTAATTATTAGTCTTAGGTACTTATTCAATTGTTTCAAAAATCCATACACATAAATATGTTTAATATTTTCATAATAAAATATTAAGTCGTTTTAGAAAATAATTATAAATTTCAATTGTAAATTAAATCTAGCACTTGATTAAGAACTTATTTATTATATTTAATCAGTTGCCGTGAAAAAAGTCAAAATCAATACAATTTAAATATTTTAAAATAATCAGGAAAACGTATTTTGTATTCATAAATCATCATTCCAAATTTTAAAGAAATCAGACTAATTCTACATGTATTTCCAATACAAACCATCCTCCCAATATTCTCATAAATCACTCTAAATTCATAAAAATCGTAAACAATTGAATAAAATTTTGTTTGTAGGTTTTTAACGTGTACTTTGGCGAACCAATCAAATCTGATTATAATTGAATCATTTTTAGACTCACAAGGAAGGTCTCCGTGGTGTCACCCGCAGATCTTTAAGGAATTGATTTTATTTTGTAAAGCAGGAAAAATGAGATGACACGTTTTTTTTTTTAGCGGCCCAAATTCATATTTAGGGGGTGAATATTAGGGGGAAGAAACGATAATTTTTATTTTTTTGCGTTCATCTCCTATATTATAAAAAGAAACCTAGTCATGTTACATATCAAATGAAAGGTCTTTGGAAAATCTATCTTCGTGTGCATAGAACAAAGACATGCACAACTTTTCGTCATATTGAGTAATATGTCAAAATTTTAGGACATTTTTGTTAATATCACGAGATAGGCGTTAATCGTAAAAAACTGAAAAGGTCAACTTCCCCCCATACAAATCGAAAGAGAGAAAGAGAGAAACGAATTAAATTTTTTTTTTCTGAAATTTTTAATAGAATTTACTTTTTTGCTCAAATTTCGGTAAAATTAAAGCAAAATGGTCGATATATCGATAAATAACTTCTTAGACGATTAACCGATTGATTCTACTTTAAAAGTTTTAAACTTCATTTTTGGATGCAGCGTAAGATTCAAAATGTCTTGGATTGAAATTTTTGTTTAATTTGCAAACTAGTATTAGAAAAATATTTTAAAAATTTTAAAAGTGCTTTTAAACCGTTTTAAATTAATATTGAACATTGCTTTAATAAGTTAATTTTTTTTTTAATATTTATAAAATTAATACTTACTTTTGTATCTCCGAATCAAATACTGATCCGAATCAAATACTCGAAAAAATCCAAAATAAAACAATTATTATATTCATTAAAAATTGTCACACATTTTTTATTATATATATTTTTTTTTTAATTTTTAATTTTTGTTTTAATAATTTAATTTTTTTATAATGATAACTTTCATTTCACAAATACTATTAAATAATTATATGTGTTTGTGTATAATATATTTAAAATAGATTAAAAATAAATGGAAAGAAAACAATTTGAAAATAAATGGTTATAATTTAAAACAGGGTTGGCAACCGATACCCACCTAGAATAACGGTATTTGGCTATTGTACCGCAACCAATAAAGATATGGACATTTTCAAGAGCGATTATCAAAGCTGATGAAATTTCTAGTTTTTTAAATGTGTCACTTCGTGTTTCTACCGGCTCATTTTCGAAATATAGGTCAATACCTTTATAATACCGTTTGAAACGGTATTATAACGGTATTGGCCTATATAACTAAAACGAACCGGTAGAAACTCGAAGTGACACATTTAAAATACTAGAAATTTCATCAGCTTTCATAATCGCTTTTGAAAATGTCTATATCTGTATTGGTTGTGGAACAAGAGCCAAATACCGTTATTCTAGGTGGGTATCGGTTGCCAACCCTGATTTAAAACCATTCATTTATTTATTTAAATAATGCAAAAGTGTTGGTATAATAATTTTAATTTTACTTTTAATTTGAACAAAGTAATTTTGCGGAAAATTATTAATAAATATTTTGTAATCATATAATGAGATACATAATAATAATAATAATTTATAATTATTTAAATACATACAATTTTAACATTAATATGGTTGGTTTAATAGAATTTTAAGGAAAAAATTAATAGAAATATTAAGTGATGCTGAATTTAAACTGCATTACAAAATAGCAATGGGTTTTCAATAAATTGTTGTAAGATTTACCATAGAAACAAAAGAAGTAAATTAAACTAATTTACAATTTGGTTTTAAAAATCTACGACTCGCCCTGTTGTTATGCACATTTTTGAAGTAGTTTTTTTTAAATATTTTTACAGCATACTTTAAGGAGCAAACTTTAGACAATAGTAGAAGATTTCACCTTAGATATGAATCTTAAAAAGCGTTACCACAAATCTTTGTTCTAGTGCTATTTACTTCACCTCACAACATATTCTATAGACAATTCAAGAATAGTTTATTTGTTTAAAAATTATCTATAGATTCAGATAATTCCTGAATTATCCGTAACCAACCAACAAACAAAAAAATAGTAAAAACTCTTAACAAATTTTATTAAAATCACAGATTTAAGTGCAAAGAAAATATTTTTTAACTGATAATTTTTTCAATATTTTAAAACAAATTTTATATTTAAAAATTATTTTTAAGAGTCCGACCGATTTGCTAAACACAATTTTGATGAATTAAAGTGACGACGAACTACAAAATAATATTTTTTTGTCTGAAACCGAAGTTAAGAACAAAATTTTTTGTTAAATTTGGTTTCAATTCAAAAATTTTAAAAATATCACTTAATAACAAATAAGGTTGAATAAAAGTTCGAACAAAATTTAACGAAAATCCTTTAACTTGAAATTTGGTTATGCTTATTGAAAATTTTAAAAATGGTATTTTCCTTAAATTCTTGGATGATCAACTGATTTGTATACCCTCCAACATTAGTATGAGGTTTGTCATTCCGTTGGGAACCCGTCGAAATATTGGCTTAGGACCAAATAAAGTATATATATTATGGATACCCTCCAACCTTAGTATGAGGTTAATCATTCCGTTGGGAACCCATCGAAATATTGGTTTAGGACCGAATAATGTATATATATTATGGATCTGTTGTAGAATCTAAAACAATCTAGCGATGTGCTGGAATACGATATTGGCCAAATTAAAAAACTTTACTTACAACTTCTTTAAATGAACCACTTTTTTGAAAATAAGTACCAACCTAAACGATAGAACGAAAAGTGTGTCCCAAACTTCACCCGCCTCACAGTTGTAAAAAAAATCGCTGGCACATTTTCATGTTAGTTCATGTGAAAAATAATATTGACAATTTTCGAGTCTTTATAACGGGATTACCCTATTAAACTGATTGTTAGTTAAACTTTGACGAAAATTAAAAAAAAAATTAAAAATCGGTCCAGCCACTATCCAATTTTAGATTCATACAAAAAAGTAGGCGTGGTCAACTTTTCTTTTAGTTAAAACTAAAGTTTTACTATGACGAACATTTTAAAAAAATAGAGAAATCGTTCACCCGTTCTAAGATTAATTAATTTTTCTCTCTTTTACTAAAAAAAATCTTTTTTACAAAAATAAATTTCTGGTCAGAATTTTTTAACAATTTCTTAAAATGTGTGTCGGACATTGAAGAGAGTATTCATGGATTTGACCGAGTCGAATTTAATTATTTACCTCTTATACCGTATAACCACAACAGGCGCGAATCCACGGGGAAAAGGAAATATTTGGAATAAAGCTCATATTTGGACTCAGCACGTCAAAAACATTCAGAAAAATGAATTTTGGTACCAGAATTTCAAAGACAAAAAAAAATATTTTTTTTTCTAAGGGAAATTACACCGTTTTTTTTTTCTGTCACAATGTTTCTATTAATATTAAAAGTTCCAATGAAGTCTCCATCCTGAAAATTTAAATTTAAGTAGTATACGTGATTCTTAACAACATATATTTTTTTTCCAAAATTTTAAAAATATCGTTTTTTGAGATATAGCTCTCCAAAAAGTAAGGTTAAAACAAATGACCTTTGACCTTTTTCAAAAAAATCTTGGGGAAAGCCATTTTAAAGGCTGTCTCATTACCTATTACTATATATGAAGCCCTAATGAGACCTGTATTATTATTACTTTTCGAGATATCTTTATGTCATAACACTTTTGTCAAATATATACGATTTTGTTAATTTTCAAGACCGCATATTTCGAATACTGGAATGACCAGAAGCCTGAAAAATTGGCAAAATCTCTTTTTTGTTAAAGTAAACCTCAGTACTGAATTTCATTAAATTTGGAGAGGGTGCGGTCAACTTGTCGGTTGAATTGAGGTGTTTTAGCTCACGTCTGAAAGTAGAGATCAAATGGAGTAAAACTGCAATTATAGTTCTATTTCGTGATCCTATTTCCTTTTAAAAGGGCTTCAAAGTTTTAAAGGATACATTTTAAAAAATATTTTTTTAAATATTTGTACTTATCCTAGGATGGCACTGGTAATGGCAAATGAAACAGAAGGATCTCCTCTAATTTTCCTTTTTTTTTTTTTAATTTGCCATATCAGGATAAAATAATGTGAATAAAGTCACTTGAAATCTTTATCAAAATATGTTATTTATAATATTAAAATAGAGATCAAATGGAGTTAAATTGTATTTACAGTTTTTCACTTCGTGATCCCGTTTGCTTTTAAAATTACTTCAAAGTTTTAATGAATACATTTTGAAAAATATTTTTGAAATATGCGAATAAAGTCGTATGAAAACTTTATCAAAATATTTTGTTAAAAATTTTGAATGATATTGAAGGATACATTTTTGAAAGGACGTAACTTACCTCCTTTTTCCTGATATGAAAAACTCATAAAAAAGTAAAATTATGGGAGATTCTCCTCTTACATTTGCTATTACTAGTGGCATCCCAGGACAAGAAAAAATATTTCAAAAATATTTTACAAAATGTATCCTTTAAAAATTTTTAAGTCCTTTTAAAAGGAAACAAGTTCACGAAATGAAAAACTGTAAATGCAGTTTTACTACATTTAGTCTCTAGTTTCAAACGTATCCCAGCAAAACTTTGGTAATGGGTAGTGATTATATAACACATTACCAGGTAATGTATATACCTTATTTGTAGCATTATTTTAGGATGTCTTACCAAACATTTGTTCCACAACGTATTATTTTCAAGTGAAAAATAATGCATTACTAATAATTTGCTACGTAATACATGATTATTGAAAAAAATTTATTTCATATTTATTATTTCTAAACATTAAATCATGGATGACTTATATTTGGTTACATTATGTATTATTTGAAAGTTTGAAATAATGTATTATTTATAATTGGATGCATTACAATAGCATAAAAAATAATTATTTTTTAAAAAAATGCATAAGTTTAAACTAGAGATGGGCTCACGACAGGAAATTTCTAACGCCACACACTCACGAGCATATTTTATCTACTTACACTCACTTACAATCACGTGAGTGACTTTAATACAAAATAACTTTTTCACTACTCGTAACACCTTATATATTACGTTCTGGTATGCTATATTATATACCTTACTCGTATGCATTACTTTGAGTCTCATCGCCTGTTGAAATCATCAATGCTGCAATGTATAAAATAAGAGATCCTATACCTTATTTTATACCTTATTTGGTAATCTAAGTTTTGCTGGGATATTACACTGTGCTACAGTGAAAAAATACATCTGATGTGTCATGGTATAGGTTGTTGGTTTTGTCGAGTAGATCACAAAAATGCCCAATTAACTTGCCAGACACCCTCAAATTTTAGAGTTATTGTCAAAAAACGTTTTTTTGGGACTTTGCTCACCAAACCTATTGTAATTCAGAAAATTTTCAACCGATTTTAATTTTTTTGACTGTTTTGGGTAGAAGAAGGATAGGGCTTTCCATGTGTGTGATTTGGTCTACACATATATGAAAGATATCTGTTGATTTTTTCTATATTATCTAATTTTTTTGATATTTTTTGAACATTTTGCGAGTTTATCGATTTTTTCTGCTATAGTTCGTTAACAACCGTTATATTTATAAAAGTTTTTTTAAAGGAAATTTAGTTTTGAATACGATAAGCTTTATCGTGAAAAAATCGGACAACAATTGACAGAGTTGTGATAATTTTTCTAAAATATAAAATTAAATTAAATAAATTAATTTAATCTTTAGAAGACACAATTTTCTTCTTCAATCAGAAAAACACAAACAACAAATTAAATTAAATACACTTGGCTTACGCCGAAAAAAATAAAATAAATAGAAAATTAAGATTTTGCAGGAAATCGCCGTTCAGATAACCCAGGCAAAAAAAAATAATTTATCATAAGAGGTCATGTACAATATTTTTAAAGTTTTTTGGCGCGCTGAATCCGAATTTGCTCCATCTCGTCAGGTTTTTGAGATATCTAAAATAAACTGATAAATCAAAAACTTAATAAAATAGCGCAATTGCAAGGTCAAATTCAAGTTCAGGAAGCCAAAAAGCTTTAAAATAATGATGTTCGTTTATTTTTTTTTTTTTGCCTGGGTTTCATGCAAAATCTTAATTTTCTTTTTTAGAAAAATTATCACAACTCTGTCAATTGTTATCCGATTTTTTCGGCTTAAAGCTCATAGTATTCACAGTTAAATTTTCTTTAAGAAAGCGTTTATAAATATAAATCTTGTTGAATGAACTATAGCAAAAAAAAATCGATAAACTCCAAAAATTTTGAAAAAAATAACAAAAAATTAGATATTGTTGAAAAAATCAATACATATCTTTATTTTTTGTATAAACCAATTCACACACATGAAAAGTCCTAACTTTCTTCTATCTAAAACAGTTGAAAAATTGAAAATCGGTTGAATAATGTTGAAGTTACACGTGGCTTAGTGAGAAAAGTCCCAAAAAAACGTTTTTTGAAAATAACTTTAAAATATATAATTTGATAAAATTATATAAAATTTGATAAAATGGTTTATACCAAATTATATATAATTATATATAAACTTTTTTACTCGGGTAGTCAGAATTTTCAACAATTTCTTAAAATGTGTGTCGGACACTGAAGAGTGAATTCATGGATTTGACCGAGTCGAATTTAATTTTTTACCTGTTATACCATAAAACCACACCAGTCGCGAATCCACGGGGGGCAAAGGAAATTTTTCTACAAAACAATTTCTCAGAATCTTGGGAATTACCTTAAAAAAATTTAAAATGCATTAAAGTCTTAAATCTAATATCAGCACTTTATGTAGAATAGTCTTTCAAAACCAAATAATTTTGGTGTAGAAAGAAAATTTCGGTATTGTAGACTCTTTCTGTAAAAAAAATAGAATAGAAAAAAATTTCAGAACATTAGAAGTTTTCTATGGTCACTAAATCTGAAAATTTTTCTATACGAAGAATTTCTCTAAATTTTTTCTCCAGCAAAATCCCTCAGAACCTCAAGCTATTTCTATTGTGATAACACCGTCCGACAGCCAACAATTGTCAATAACCAACAAAAATATTTTAAACATTTTACATATGATTGGACTACAACAATATGTTTTTTGTTGTTGTGAGAGTAATAATACCATATTAGGGTTATTCATCACTACGGCGTGCCAACCAAAGAAAATTATGACCTCGAGCCAGAATAAACATCCTCGAATGTAATATTTTAAAGGTCAAATAGAACAATTTTTTTTTAACTTTTTTAAATAAACATGTCTGAAATCTGATATATTTCGTACTGTAAAAATATTCTGGGTCTTTTGCTGTCAGAAAAATCTTTAAGGGCCTGAGAATTTCTTCTTTATCATTCCTTGAATATTCGATCGGACTCTTATTTAAGTGATTTTTTTTTTTTGTTTTCATTAACTAAATATTTCTTTCCCATCCTTCACTAATTTCATTTAGCCATGCAAATATTTATAACATTACCATGTAATGCACTCTACAAAATACATAGAACATACAAATAATACATACTCTTAAATTGCAACTAGCAACACTAGTTAGCCTGCATATTACCAGCACTTTTTCTAACAGTTACACAAAGTATTGCCAATTAGTATGTAAGTGTGTGTGTGTGTTTTCTTAAGTATGATTTCCTAACTAGAAATTAAATTTCATTATTTCAATTTGTTGTCTAACTTCTCCACCACCTGCACCATTACCAGCACCCTCCGACAATGTTGTTGATTCTTTCGTTTGATTATTTGTTTCATTTTCCAATAGAGACGACGATGATGATGATGACATTTTCATTATTTCTGTTTGTGTTTCATTATACTGCTGCCATACATTGCTAGTAGACACTTGACGTGTCTTACGTACAATGGCCTGTGCTTGTGGTCACGATGCCATATACGTACATTGTGTTTTAGCCTGGGTTTCAGTCTGTTCGATGGGTGTTATAGCAGCACGTTTCCAAAATTCTCTTACATTTTCGACAGTTTCCATAATACGTAAGAAATTTTTACCCGCCAACATGGCTATATCTTCTTCACTCCAATTTGGATCTTCTAAGAGAGTGGCTAAAAGATCGGGATATTTCGAAACATCTTCTAAACCAATGGGCGGTAATTCTATACCATCATAACCAGCACCTAAACCAATATGTTGTACTCCAGCAATAGCTCTTATATACTTAATATGTTCGACTACATCCTTAAGTCTAGCCTGACGACCACAAGCTACATCTTCCGAATCAAAGGATATCATTATTAAACCACCATTTTCGGCTACCAAACGTAATATATCATCGGGTACATTACGTGTTGAATTACACAATTGTCTAGCGGCCGAATGAGAAAATATTACTGGAGCTCTTGTAGCTTGTAGGACATCTCTAGCTGTAGTATCTGAACTATAAGACAAGTCGATCATCATACCTAAACGATTCATTTCTCTTACCACCGCTTTACCAAACTGTGTTAGTCCTGTATCAATTATAGCTGATGATGAACTAGCCCAGGATACATCACATTTATGTGTTAAACTTAAATAACGAGCACCTAAAGAATAAAATGAACGTAATACTCCCAATGATGAACCAATAGCGTGTCCTCCTTCTATGCCTATAACGGAGGACATTAAACCTTTTCGTTGAGCCATTTGTATGTCTGCTGATGATTGTACTAAGACGGTATCCTGATGATACATATCTGTTAGGCGCCTGATTATGTCGATTTGTTCTAATGCCAATTGGACAGCATCCAAACCTTGTGCTTCACACGGTACATAAGCTGACCTGTAATGAAATGAAAGAAGAAAAAGGAAATCTAAGAAACTAGCAATAAAGAAGTAAAAAAAGTTAAAGTCGGCATTAACGAATATGTTAATACTCTTCACAATGTAAAAAAGTAGAAAAGTTAAATTCGACTTGGCCGAATTTTTGAATACCCTCCACAATGCCCTTTTTAAGTGATAGAAAATTTTCTAACAAAAAAAAATAATTTTTGATTAGAAATATATGATATATAATTTTCAAGAAAATTATTTTTTTTGTTTTGAATTTATTTATGTTGGTCATTTTTGCAAGACTCGTTTACAATTACACGTTTTTTGGAATTTGTCAGATTCCAATAATTTTCTTGAAAATTATGCTATGAGAATATCATGGTTTTAATTAGTAAAGAAAATAATGACCTCGAGCCAGAATAAAAATTCTGAAAACATAATATTTTAATGGTAGAAAAAAACAATTTTTATTTTTTAATAAAAATCAATCAGAATTTAATTTACTAAATCTTTTTTTTTTTAGTGTAAATTTTTTTTTGAGTGCCCGGGTGAAAATGACCATGTATGTTCATACATGTTCATACATGCTCATACATAATTCCATGTATGATAGTATATGAATAATATATGGAAATGTATGTCATATATGGGAGCATATATGAACATACACAAGTAATGTAATATTCCATATATGTAAATGTATGCAACTATGTGTGAATATGTAAATGCCATATATATATGGGGGTTTTCGTGTCAACTGACACAACTTTTGAAACCGATGTCTTCCGATCGGGATGATTTGCACCAAGGTTAGTCCTATTGGATAGTAGTTCAGACACAATTTTTCAACGAGATCGGTCAAGAACTCTCTGAGTTAGAGGGGGTCGAAATTTGACATTTTGGCCAAAGAGGTGTTGATTCTCATCCATGTAACTTCTTACCTATTGTTTTTAGCAAAATGTGTCCCAAAGAGTTTAGATAGCTATTTCTTCAGTCTTTCGAAAAAAAAAAATATTAAAAAAAAAAAAAAAATTTTTGATTTTTTTTCTTAAAAATCCAAAACTTTTTTGACCTTTTCCTCAAATTGGGCCCTTTTTTTTTTTTTTTTTTTTTGATTCAAAAGAAAGCTTAGGTGATTTCCTTTAAGAGCATTGGGGTCGCTTAGAGGGATGCGAGTGGGATATCTATGAAAAAATTTTTTTTGTAACTTTGGAACACAAAAAACGTTTCTTCAATTTGCACTATTAGGCGTGGGATAGCTAACCAGTTTTCGATTTCGATCCGCGATACCCTCTAATTTTTTTAGGTTCGAAAAAGAAAGCACGAGCCAAAAAATGGGGGCGGTGGGGAGGGGCCATATGGCCCCTCATTGGGGTCAAAGTTGGGCGTAAAGAGGTAAAAATCCTCAAAAAGCCCCAAAACTCCCCTAGAAACGCCCCTGGAGGGGTGCAATGTGAGACCGACCTCCAATAATTTTCTTGAACATACCTTACCCCTATTTCCACTTCCTAAGGGGGCTCCCATACAAAACATTTTTAAAAAATTTGATCCTACCATTCTAACTTCCCCTAAAGTGCCCCTAGTGGGGCCAAATGTATGACCGACCTCCATTATTTTATTAATTCCAACATTTTTTGCAAACATACCTACAATGTATCTTTAACCCTTAAGGTGGTCCCCATACATTTCTTTTATTTTTTATAAATTTGTTTTATTAAACCAGCTCCTACCGCCCCTATCGTGCCTCCTAGAGAGGCAAAAGTTACGACCAACCCCCATTATTTTTTAGTTACCAACATTTTGTCCGAACATCATAACACCCTATCTCCACTCCCTAAGGGGCTCCCATACATTATATAAACATGTATTTTTAAAAACTAATAAAAAAATAAAAAAAAATTTATGGGGACCCCCTTAAGAGTTGAAAATAAAGGGTAGGTATATTCTAAGAAAATGTTGGAGTTGAAAAAATATTGAGGGTCGGTCATACATTTTACATCTCTAGGGGCACCCTATGGACAGTTAGAGCGGTAGGAGCAAATTTTATAAAAATGTCATTTTGTATGGGAGCCCCCTTAGGAAGTGGAAATAGGGGTAAGGTATGTTCAAGAAAAATGTTGGGGGCAGAAAATTATTGGAGGTCGGTCTCACATTGCACTCCTCCAGGGGCGTTTCTAGGGGAGTTATGGGGCTTTTTGAGGATTTTTACCTATTTACGCCCAACTTTGACCCCAATGAGGGGCCATATGGCCCCTCCCCACCGCCCCAATTTTTTGGCTCGTGCTTTCTTTTTCGAACCTAAAAAAATTATCGAAATCGAAAACTGGTTAGCTATCCCACGCCTAATAGTGCAAATTGAAGAACCGTTTTATGTGTTCCAAAGTTACAAAAAAAAATTTTTCATAGATATCCCACTCGCATCCCACTAAGCGACCCCACTGCTCTTAAAGGAAATCACCTAAGCTTTCTTTTGAATCAAAAAAAAAAAAAAAAAAAAGGGCCCAATTTGAGGAAAAAGTCAAAAAAGTTTTGGATTTTTAAGAAAAAAAATCTAAATTTTTTTTTTTATTTTTTATATATTTTTTTTTCGAAAGACTGAAGAAATAGCTATCTAAACTCTTTGGGACACATTTTGCTAAAAACAATAGGTAAGAAGTTACATGGATGAGAATCAACACCTCTTTGGCCAAAATGTCAAATTTCGACCCCCTCTAACTCAGAGAGTTCTTGACCGATCTCGTTGAAAAATTGTGTCTGAACTACTATCCAATAGGACTAACCTTGGTGCAAATTTCATCCCGATCGGAAGACATCGGTTTCAAAAATTGTGTCAGTTGACACGAAAACCCCCATATATTTGTTCCTTTTACTCCTGCAAGGAGCATAGGGCCGCCACAAGGTTATTCCAATAAATTCGATCTGATGCATGGTGTTTGACTTCATTCCAACACAGGTTTAAATGGGATATTTCGGTTTCAATTTGCCGTTTCCAGGTGTGTGATGGCCTTCCGATACGTCGACTGCCTTGCGGGTTCCAATCTATAGCTTGTTTAGCAATATCGTTGGGTTGTTTACGCAATGTATGTCCAATCCAATTCCATTTACGTTTACGGATTTCAATTTGGATAGGCCGTTGATTAGTTTCTGACCAGAGACGGTAATTAATGTAAATGCCGTACACCTTCATATATGCTATGCATCTGCATAGCATACCCAGTCAGAAAAATACAAACGGGCCAACGTTGGAATGAAGTTGGCGGCGACGGTACCAACGTTGGCAAATCATACCCGTTTCTAAGTCTACGACGTCATTCCGACGTTGAAATGATAACAGTGGCCAACGATCGCTCGACTTTTGTTTTAACGTTGGGTTAACATTGATTTTACAAATTTACGACACTGGATTTAACTTTTGCTTAGGGATGTATTGAAAATCTCGATGTCGTGCTTTTTAGTTACCATTTTGTACAAATTGGTTGAAAAAGCAACTACTTAAGTGTTCACTTAGATTAAAGAGTTGAGGTCTATGTAAATCGAAAACTTTTTAAAAAAATAAAAATGTTAAACTTTTAAATTATAATCTATAGTGTAGTGTTTTATGTAAACACAAAGTTGTGCCAACACAATATTTTAGTAAAACTGTTTTACATTATACAATGTTGTATTTTTGGCTAGCCCGATATTGTACCAACACAAAATTTTTGGTACGGTTGGCAATTTCTGACTGGGTACATGTCCAACCGAACGTTCGGGTTCGGTAACGTAGTTTGACAAAAAGTGACTCGGCCACTGTTTGGGGTTCTTCCAAATTTTGGCTAAACTTTACCGAACTTTTGTATGCATTGTTTAGTGTTTTCCCAATTAAACCACAGTGCAACTATCCTACACTATGAATCGGGCTATTGTTTTAAAGAGATACTAATTTTTTTCGAAAAACTCAACACGAGCTATATTTTTTCACTTTTTTAAGCATACAAAAGTATAGAATATTTAATTTTTTTAATTATAAATTTTCGCAACTGAAAAAAGAAAAACTTTTTTAAATGAATTAAATTCGTTTTTTATGATTTGTTTTTAAAAGAGTTCGGCAGAACTTTGCAAAATTAGATGAATTTTATGTTCATGTATGGGTTCAGTCTGAAAAAGTCTTTCGGTACTAATGATCAATGATCATACATCATCAAGAATGATAACGTAAACAACCAAATTTTGAAGAAAATGCGAACACTCTGGCGGTATTACTGTCCGAGCTGCGAAGGATTTCATTCCTTAATTAGATTTGGTGTTCAGAATTATACTTCAATGATTGCATTCCCCAATCACAATTTATCGAATGAATTTACATTTGATTTTAAAATATAGAATGAATTCGGTTTCTTTTTCATTCGACTTTGAAAATTTAAATGCGTAAGTTTTTATAAATTCGATTTTTAAAAGTCTCATCAATAATAAATAAATGAAATAAAGAATGCATTTAATTTTTAAAATTCACATAAACAAGAATTCGATTTAATATTAAAAATCTAATGCATTCCAAGGAATATTGATATTACAAAATAATTGCATTCAGTGACTATTAAAATCGAATGGATTTTATTTGTGAATTCATTCGAAAAGTAATTAATTCTTCGAAGCTTTGATTACCCTAAAGTATCATAAAGTTCAAAGTATATTTCTAAAATATTCGTTAGTTTTTATTAAAAAAACAGTGACATAAATAAATACAAATTATTTATATTTGCAAAAATTTCAATTAATAAACGTTTTATGCAAAAAAAAAAAACAAAAAAAAAAAATTATGCATACAAATTCATGTATGACAATGTATGATCATTAATGAACATGCACCCTCAAATTACGGATATGCACTTGTATGGACATCCATATATGCATTCATTGCATCCGATTTGGGTGAAATTCAATACAAACTAGGCTGGAGGAACGAAAAATATATATGCCAAGCTTCAGCATCCTCAGAATTGATTTTCGAAAGTTATAGTGCTTTTTACCTCATAAATTCATGAAAAACCCTTGCCGAAATTCAGTCTTTTGCTCATAACTTTTGAACCACTGGACCGATTTGGCTGGGTTGCAATACCAACCTGACCAGGTAAATGCCCAACATACTTGCCAAACTTCAGGAGCCTCCGTAAAGTCTTTCAAAATTTAGTGTGTTTTCAACCGACAGACGGACAGACAGACGGACGGACATAGCTAGATCGTCATAAAATCGATCGAGGATCATGAATATATATACTTTATATATATTGGTCCTAGACCAATATTTCTAGGTGTTACAAACGGAATGACAAACTTATATATACCCTCTATCACTACACCATTTCCAATTGTATTTCAGAAATTATCAATTGTATTTCAGAAGTTATCCGTTGTATTTCAAAATTTATCAATTGTATTTCAGAAATTATCAATTGTATTTCAGAAATTGTCAATTGTATTTCAGAAATTATCAATTGCATTTCAAAAATTATCAGTTGTATTTCAGAAGTAATCAATTGTATTTCAGAATTTATCAATTGTATTTCAGAAATTATCAATTGTGTTTCAGAAGTTATCAATTGTATTTCAGAAATAATCAATTGTATGTATTTCAGAAATTATCAATTGTATTTCAGAAATTATGAATTGTATTTCAGAATCTAACCTATGTAAAACAATTAAAAATTTCTAAAATGCAATTGATAATTTCTGAAATACAATTGAGTATTTCTGAAATACAATTGATATTTCCTACAATAAAAATTTAAAATTTCTGAAATACAATTGATAATTTCTGAAATACAATTGATAGATTCTGAAATACAATTAATAATTTCTGAAGTACAACTGATAATATCTAAAATACAATTGATAAATTCTGAAATACAATTGATAAATTCTGAAATACAATTGAAAGTTTCTGAAATACAATTGATAATATCTGAAACACAATTGATAAGTTCTGATATACAATTGATAATTTCTGAAATACAATTGATAATTTCTGAAATACAATTGATAAATTCTGAAATACAACTGATAACTCCTGAAAAACAATTGATAATTTCTGAAATACAATTCATAATTTCTGAAATACAATTGGAAATGGTGAAGAGTGGAGGGTATAAAAAGTTTGCTAAAAATATTTATATTTGAAAAAAAAAATTGAAAATTTTTTGTGAAAAAAAGTTTCTTGAATTTGGTATACGTAATTTATGTTGACAAAAAAATTATTTTAAAACAAGTAAAAAAGTTAAATTCGGCCTTGCCGAATGTAGTGATACCCTCCACAATTTCTAAAAGATTATTGCAAAAAACTTTATTTAAAAGGAAATTACTTTTGAAAATTTTTTTTTTTTTTTTTTTTAATTTTCGCAAAAAAAAAATTAGGTAAAAAAAATCCGCGATTTTTTTCTTTTTTTTGTCAAAAAATATGTCCGTACTTGCTTAAATACTATTTAGTGTTCAATTATGTTGACAAATGTCAACCAGCAGCCGAATTAAAGCATTTTGTATTTTTAAGTTATGTTGAATGTACTAAAATTTTTGAGATGCCCTTACATTTTCGTTTATAACATTCGAACCGCTGAATCGATATCGCTCAAATGCAATACTAAACTTCTTGGGAGAACTTCCAATAAATATGTTAAGTTTCAGTCATCTCCGTGTAATATTTTGGCCGTGATCACCATTTCCACAGACGGACAGACGGACAGACGGACATTTGTTCGGTATGATTTTTTGGGAACACCTTTAGCACCTTTAGGAAGCACCCCCGCAATAAATGTTAATTCATTTATTTATTATTGTTTTTGCACTAAAGTTTTCTCATATTTTATATCCACGCCTACAAAAGGGGGTGGGACATAAGAAAAATAGCATTTTCTAATCTCCAGATCAAAGTACTGCAATTTTAATTTCTTTCGACATAAAATTGTTTCATTTACTTAGCAATAATACAAAAAATGTTAAAAAATGGAGTGTTTTTAGAGTTTGGTTTACTTCTGCAATGGTAATATTTTTTCCCCTTGTCCGATTTTGCCCATTTACCCAATGACCATAAGACATATACGTGCAAAACTTTAGGAGGATAGTTCTTTTATTTAGAGTGTAATTTTTTTTCTTCAACTTTTTATTTTCCCAACTGTCAGGGAAGTTTTTTTTTCTACTATACCTAAAAGTTATGTGACACAAATTTGAGGCCGATTGGGTTAAAATTACCCTTGGCCCCGGTCGATCGGTAATTTGCAAAAAATGGCGGTTTTTACCTTTCTCTTAAGAAATTATAAAACAAATAACACAATTTTTTCCTTGACAATTTCGTAGAGCTTGAGACAAACCGTCTTTTAAAATTTATTTCAACCAAATCCGGTCGTTTTAACTCGTAGCGTATTTCGAATAATGCCCACCAAATTTTTTAATTTTTTTAAAAATTAAAAACATAAAATAAATTCAATACGTTGATTTTAATAATAATGCAAAATATGAATATCAAAATAATTCTGAAATCGGTCAATCGGTTTTCGAAATATCACCATTTGAAACAAAACAGCTTCCAAAAATAGAGGTTTTTCCTACGTTCACGAAATTAAAAAAAGAAGTCTCAAATTTTTTTCCACTGACTATTTCGTGAAGCTTGAGACAATTTTTTATTTAAAATTAATTTGAGCCAAGTGCAATCATTTTAACCCGTGGCGTGCTCGATCAAAGTTTTGGTTTTAGAAAATTTTTACCGAAAACTCTTAACTTTGATCGAAGGGATCCATTTTTCAAAATGGTTTAATTTGGATAAAATTAATTTTAAATGAAATTTTTTATTAATCTCTATAAAATTATCATGGAAAAAAGTTTTGGATTTTTTTTTTTTTAATTTTTTGATCGTAAAAAAAATCCGCCGTTTTTGAAAATTAATTGACCGATTTGAAATGTCAAAAACCACTTGACCGATTTCAAAAATTGATTTCTTTACTCAGACGTACCCAGCAAAACTTAGATTACCAAATAAGGTATAAAATAAGGCATAGGATCTCTTATTTTATACATTGCAGCATTGATGATTTTAACAGGCGATGAGACTCAAAGTAATGCATATACATTATCACAAAGAATACCAGTAAGGTATAAAATAAGTCATAAATTTATAACGAAGAATACGAGTAAGGTATAAAATATAGCATACCGGAAGATAATATATAAGGTGTTACGAGTAGTGAAAACGTAATTTTGTATTAAATTTACTCACGTGATTGTAAGCGAGATAAAATATACTCCTGAGTGAGTGTGTGTCATTAAAAAATTCCTGTCGTGAGCCCATCTCTAGTTTAAACTTATGCATTTTTTTATAAAATATTTATTTTTTATGTTATTGTAATGCATTATGCATCCAATTATAAATAATGCATTATTTCAAACTTTGAAATAATACATAATGTAACCAAATATAAGTCATCCATGATTTAATGTTTAGAAATAATAAATATGAAATACATTTTTTCCAATAATCATGCATTACGTAGCAAATTATTAGTAATGCATTATTTTTCACTTTAAAATAATACGTTGTGGAACAAATGTTTGGTAAGACATCATAAAATAATGCTACAAATAAGTTATATACATTACCTGGTAATGTGTTATATAATCACCACCCATTACCAAAGTTTTGCTGGGTATATCATCCGATTCATGTTTAATATTAGCTATCGGACGCTTTAATTTTATAAGAAATTCAATATTTTGAAAAAACCTTGATAGATGGTTGCCATAGGTTCAATTGATCGTATTTGGCTCAGATTATGTTGAAATGAAATTTGGTCTCAAGGCCTATGAAAGGGAAGAAATTTTAGATTTTTTATAAAAAAAAATCCTAAACTTAGGATAAAACCGTCATTTTTTCCAAATTTTAAATATCGTTATCTTGAAAATATAATAAATAGAATCGATCACTGATCAATAATATTTTCATTTTATGAGGTCCCGTATCAATATTTAGATAAGTTACAAACGCAATGACAAACTTATATATACCCTCTACTACTTAGTTTAGGGTATAAAAAAAAGTTTATTTTGTAAAAGTATTTTTATCCTCCTTCCTTTAAGGGTTGCTTAAGTTTAAAAAATGCAAACTAAGCTAAATTTGTAGTAAAAGTATTTGATTTTCTAGCAAAAATTTTTTTTATTCATTTTCTGTCTTTTTTCTTAAATTATTACAAACACTTTTTGCTCTAGTTTGATTAAATTGGCATTACTTTAGTGTCATAAATATTTATGTAGTCTTTCTCTATATACCATAATGTTTACAAAATTTGCTGGTTTACTTAGTATTTTGGCAACGACCAGAAGCAAAATGCAAATGAAATTTGAATAAAATTTAACACCTTAAATGGAAAACAAATAAGAAATTAAAGTCAATGTTGGTGAGAGTCAAACTATGACAAAGTTCGAATATTTTCATGGGAGAGATGAGGGAGAAAGTCTGAGAATTAAAGAAATTTGTTCTACAGAAAAATTCTAAAAATCTAAAAAATATTTCCAAAGAAAAAGTTTCAGAATCTGAAAAATTTTTCTTGAAGAAAACGTTTCCGAATGACTTTTTCTTATAGAAAAAGTCTCAAAACCAGCGCCAATTTTTCTATAGAAAAAGTCACAGAATCTGGAAAATTTTTGCAATGGAAAATGTCACAGTTTCTGACAATTTTTTTCTAACCCATGGAAAATATTCGTAAGTCTATATACATAAAAGAGTAATGTCACTGACTGACATACTTATTCATCATCGCCCAGCCCAAACCGCTAAAGCTAGAGTCAAAAATTTAGGAATTTACGTTCATCTCCCGGAAAATAATTCAACTAAGACTGGATTTTTTCCAATGTTACGTTCAACTCCCGGATTTTGCCAATGTTGATGCTTAGGCGATAAAGGGGTAAAAAATTGTACTGATTTTATTTCCTAAAAAAATGGTCACAAATGCTTGAAATTTGGAATGTAGAATCCTTGGTTGAAAAGACTTTCTGAAAAAGTTGTTATTGAAAATTTCGTTTCTTATGGCATTAGTGGCGTAAAAATGTATACTTTTTGGTACTTTTTATGTTTTCTGTACTTTTGATACTATTTTTATATCTTGAAATTATGGTTATAGAAACTTTAATTTTGAAATATAGAATAATTCAGTAAAAAAAAAACATTATGGAAAATGTACTTTTGAAAAAATTTCGTGTAGGATCCTCAAGTTTAATAAACATTCTCGAAAAAGTACTTTTTAAAAATTCCCTTTCTAAGGGCCATGAAAGGTGTAAAAATTTACTTTTGGTACTTTTTATGTTTTCTGAAATAATAGGCATAGAAACTTTAAGTTTGGAATGTAGGATACTTAAGTGAAAAAAAACACAGTCTGGAAAAAGTACTTTTTGGAAATTCCATTTCTAAGGAGGTAAAAGGCATCGAAATTGTACTTATTTATTTTTCTTAAAATAATAGTTCTTAAAAATTAGAATTTGGAATGTAGGATCCTTCGGTGAAAAAAACATTCAGGAAAAATTGGTTTTTAAAAAAAGTGTAATTTTGGTACATTTTATATATCCTGAAATAATGTTCCCAGAAACATGAAGTTTGGAATGTAGGATCATTTGGTTAAAAAATATTTATAAAAAATGTAAAAAAGCGTACTTTTGGTACTTTTTATATTACCTGATATTATTGTCCTTTTACCTTGAAATTTTTAATGAAAGTTCACCTCCCGAAAAATAGATCCACTAAGGCTGGGTATTTGCCAGTGTAAAGAGGTAAAAAGTGTACTTTTGGTACTTTTTTATATCCTGAAATAATAGTCTTAGAAACTTGAAAGCATAGAAATTTTGAAACGTGGGATTCCTCAAAAAGTACTTTTTGGAAATTGTATTCCTAAGGAGGTAAAAGGGATCAAAAGTGTACTTATTTATATTTTCTAAAATAATTGTTCTTGAAACATGAAATTTTGAATGCCGGACCCTTCGGTGAAAAAAAAATTCTGGAAAGAGTGCTTTTTAAAAAAAATGTGCTTTTTGAAATGGGTAAAAGAGTAAAATATGTACTTCCAAGAAACATAAAATTTAGAATGTAGGATCTTTTGGTAAAAAAATATTAAAAAAATACTTTTGGAAATTTCATTTCTACGGGGGGAAAAAGTGTACTTTTAGTACTTTTTACATTTCCTGAAATAATGGTCATTTAACCTTAAAATTTTGAATGTATGTTAACCCCCCGGTAAATAGATCCACTGAGGCTGGGTATTTACTAATGTTGACGAATAAAAAATTATTTTTGGTACTTATTTTATTTCCTAAAAAAATGGTCACAAAAATTTGAAGTTTTGAATGTAGAATCCTTGGGTGAAAAGATATTCCGGAAATGTAGTTTTTGAAAACTCCGTTTCTTAGGGAGTTATAGGGATAAAAAAGTGTACTTTTTGTACTTTTTATGTTTTCTGTACTTTTGGTACTTTTTTATATACTAAAATAATGGTCATTAGAGCACCCATATGTGCATAATTGTTTTTTTTATCGCTCCCCGCTCATTTTCGGTTGAGTTGGGAGTAAAAAATAATATCTATCCAGAAATTGGACTTCTAGGTTGCAAACAGGCCAAGCGGTTTGAACTTTTGACCTCAAAAATGGGCTAAAAAACCTTTATAGATTAATTTGGCTGTAACTCTTAAAATAAAAGTTTTTCGCAATTAACTTTCATAACAATTTTTTTGTAGAATCAAAATGCAAAGATTTTTCTCTCATACTGTTTTGACCTATATATGTCCGATCGCGGTGTTTTAAGCGGTTAAAGTCGAAATTTGGGTCAGAACTTTTTTTAAAAAAATTCTCGTAAATTTTTAAATTGGGGAAAATTTGAGCTCTTTGCATAATTTAATAGGGTATTCAATGCAGTTTTCCAAAAAATTTTTTTTTTGCAAAAATATATCGACCCTTCCATGAAAAATTGCCAAAATCCTACCCTGAACCACAAGTTTTTGACCTCCAACCACGTTAAGAGGGTGTACTCACTTTGTCATTGCATGTTTTACGCATCGAAAGATGAGTTTAGGATTCCATATAGTATATATGGGGTATTCCATGCCAAATCGGACGCTTGGAAAATTTTTAATTTTATGTTTTTTCAATTTTTTAGTACCCTTCAAAAACCCATTCCAAGTAAATTTTGACATCTTTTTTGATAATCCGTTCAAAAAATATTGAATTCAAAAAAAAAAAAACACGATTTTTTCTGTCTTCACTTCTTTAAAAATGGTCCAAATTCAAAATAATTTGTTGAAATTTTAGTATTTTCTTCAAAGTGTTTTAATAAAGATTGGAAAACAACAAAAAAAAATTCAAAAACCGCTGAATATATTAATTACCATAATCCCACGATCTACTTAAGCTTAAAGTTTTAAGAAAATATTAAGTTTACCACGAAAAGTTAAAAAAAAAAAATAAAAAAAAATCAAATAAAAAATTTTAAGAAAAGATTGAAAAAAAAACAAAGATAGAAATCATTTAAAAATTGCATATTAGAACACTTTAAGAAATTTTTAATAAAAAAACAAAAATTAAAAAAAAAAAAAAAAAAAAAATGTTGACCATTTTTGAATTTGTTATGATAAAAATACGGAAAACGATAGTTTTTTTTGAAAATTCATATCTTCGAAACGGGTAATTTAAAAAAATTTTAAAACTAACTTGGATGGGGGTTTTAATGGGATTTAAAAAAATTTAAAAATAATTAAAAAATGTAAAAAAAAAAAAATTTCAAAGTGTCCAATTTGGCACTGAATACCCCATATATATTTAGGGAAATCCTAGATAGATGTTTTGGTGCGAAACTCACGGAATTACAAAGTGAGTATTCGCCTATATTGAGGATGAATTGTAAAAAAATGAGATTCAGAGTAGAACTTTGGGATTTTTTCATGGAACAGTCGATATATTTTTGCAAAAAAAAAATTTTTGGAAAACTACATTCAATACCCTAGTGAATTGTGCAAAGAGCTCAAATTTTCCCCAATTTAAAAATTTACGAGAATTTTTTTAAAAAAAGTTCTGACCCAAATTTCGACTTTAACCGCTAAAAACACCGCGATCGGACATATTTAGGTCAAAACAGTATGAGAGAAAAATCTTTGCATTTTGATTCTACAAAAAAATTGTTATGAAAGTTAATTGCGAAAAACTTTTATTTTAAGAGTTACAGCCAAATTAATCTATAAAGGTTTTTTAGCCCATTTTTGAGGTCAAAAGTTCAAACCGCTTGGCCTGTTTGCAACCTAGAAGTCCAATTTCTGGATAGATATTATTTTTTTATCCCAACTCAACCGAAAATGAGCGGGGAGCGATAAAAAAATACAATTTTGCACATCCCATACATTTTGTGGGTACTCTAATGGTCATAGAAATATAAATTTTAAATGTTTGTAAAAAAAATTATAATAAAAAAAGTACTTTTTGGAAATAACGTTCTAAGGGCGGTAAAAGGTGTAAAAAGTGTAATTTTGGTACTTTTTATGTTTTCTGAAATAATGGTCATAGAATCTTGAATTTGAAATGTAATATTCTTCAATGAAAAAAAAAAAACTGGAAAAAGTACCTACTTTTTGAAACTTCCGTTTTTAAAGATGTAAAAATCAAAATTGTAATAATTTATATTTCCTGAAATAATAGGTTTTGAAACTTGGAATGTAGGATCCTTCGGTAAAAAAACATTCAGGAAAAAGTGATTCTTAAAAGAAGTGTACTTTTGGTACTTTTTATATATCGTGATATAATGTTCCCAGAAACATAAAATTTGGAATGTAGGATCCTTCGGTGAAAAAGTGTACCTATTTTTGGTACTTTTTATATATCGTGAAATAATGGTACTAGAACGTTGAAATTTTCAGTTCACCTGGCGGAAAATAGATCCACTAAGGCTTATTTTATTTCGTCAAAAAATGGTCACAAAACCCTGAAAATTGGAATGTAGAATCCTTTGGTGAAAAAACATTTTTGAAAATTTCGTTTCTTAGGGTTAAATATATACTTTTGGTATTTTTTATGTTTTCTGAAATAATGAAACTTGAAACTTGGGATGTAGGATTATGAAAAAGAACTTTTTGAAATTCCGTATTCCCTCTTTTCTCCTTCCCATAACCTATCTTCCTAATTACCAACACAACGCACAATGGAATGTTAAATACTTCGGTGGGAAAAAAACATTCCTGAAGAAGTTCTTTTTGGAAATTCCGCTTATAAAGCATAAAAAAGTATGTACTTTGGTAATTTCTATATAATTGGTACAAGAAAACTTCAAGTTTTAAATGCATGATACTTCAGTAAAAAAACACTTTGGAATGATCCTCCAGCCGAGATAACATTCGAGATAAGAACATGTTTTATTTTTTTTTAAATTTAAGGGTAACAAGTAGAAAAGTTAAATTCGACTTGGCCGAATCTATGAATACCTTCCACTATGCCCTTTTTGAGTGATAGTAAATTTTATAACATGAAAAAAATAATATTTTTGATTAGAAATATTTTATTTCGTGTAAAAGTTTTTTTTTTTTTAAATAATTTTTGAAAAAAAAAAAAAATTTACTAAATTTTTTTTGATTGTAAAATTTTTTGTGAGTATAAAATTTTTTTTCGAGTGTATTTTTTTAGTTTAAAAATACTTTTGAGTGACAAAAATACGTTGTAAAATATTTTTTTGACTTACCAATGTTTTTTAAACATGTTAAACGGGTTTTCAACACGTGAATTAACCTAAAATTTACGGTTTTGCTAATAACTTTTGAACCACTGGATCGATTTGGCTGAAACTCAAAACGCATCAGGCCAGGGGAACGGCAAAAATATATATATGCCAAGCCTCAGCATCCTCAGAATTGCCTTTCAAAAGTTAGCATGTGTTTTATCTCGTAAATTCACGAAAAACCCTTGCCGAAATTCAGTCTTTTGCTCATAACTTTTGAAGCTCTGGACCGATTTCGCTGGATTCTACTACCAACCTGACCAGGTAAATGCCCAACATACATGACAAACTTAAGGAGCCCCTGTAAAGTCTTTCAAAAGTTGGCGTGTTTTCAACAGCCAGACGGACGGACATTGCTAGATCGTCTTAAAATCGATCGAGGATCATGAATATATTTACTTTAAGGGGTCCTAGACCAATATTTCGAGGTGTTACAAACTGAATGACAAACTTATATGTACCCTCTATCACTAGAGTGGTGGGTATAAAAAGGGGTACCTAAATTTGGAAAAATGGGGTAAATGGTACTTTTTATATCTCTTAGGTAAAAACTTTAGAATTTTTTTATTTCTTTGACGCATTTTGCATGGAAAGGAATGAAACTTATATGGAACAAAATGGGATGAAACTGCGAAAGAAATGGAATAGAACGGGAAACGAAATGGAACTATGTGGAATGATAACTTTTTCTTAAATTTGTCGTACTCAATTTATTTTCTCAAATATTTTTTTACACTCAACATTTTTTTATCTATATTTTTTTTCACTCAATCTTATTTTTATTCAAATTTCATTTTTCACAGATTTTTTTTTACCTAAAATATTTTCCATTGAATTTCAAAGGGTAATCCCGTTAATCGGGATAGAGAATTGTTAGGGTAATTTTTCACTGAAACGAACATGATAACGAGCCAGCCAATTTAAAATTTATTGTTTTAATTATGCTAAACATTTTTTATGAAAGTCTTTTGCCCTGATTTAGTATGTCGCACAAAGTGAGTGACAAGAAATTTTGTACCTTAAATAAAAACAAATTTGAGTTTTTTGTTTTATCTACAAATTTTCGACCTACATAGCGAGTCGCACAGTTAAGCTGAATTCGCAATGACGGAGTACTCTGTGACAGAGTGTGGATTTTGTTCCTTTCTCTTTCACACTTACACCTTTGTTGTATGATGTCGTCTCTATTTTGGCGATGGTAATCTGTACTCCGACATTGTGTCGGAGCCATTAAAGGTCCACAATTAAATAAAACAAAAATTCCGTAGCGAAAGATTTTTTAAATCTGGACTATAATCCTAATCCTTTTATAGCGTTATTTAATATTACTGTTATCAAAGATCCAGCGGGCGTGCTAGTATAAAAGAAGTTTCAGATTCTGACACCTTTTTCATTACTAAAGGATTTTCCTCATCTATTTTTTTACAAAATCGCTGCACATAATCTTAAATTTCTTATGGAATTTTTATTATTTTTTTAATTTAAATAACAAAATCCCCATTTAAATACACTTTTAAATAAATGTTATTTGTTATTTATTGTTTTTAATTTATTTTGATTTATATGCATGCAAAATCGCCAACAATTTTCCAGTAGTTTAACACTAAATGCGTTGATACATAAAATTCACAGAAATTTAGAAATTTAAGCCACAAACAATGTGTTGCCGCTAAATTTTGTTGGATTAAATGAAATAAATTCAATGCAAATCAAAACATAGAAAAAGAAAAACATCCAAATGGCATAACTTACATTACAAAAACATGGGAGGATAAAAGGTAAACAAGATAGCAGGTGACAGAACGACAAGACCCAAGATAAATATGAACAAGTGAGCCTCGATGGACGGCGGTATTTTTTAAACGAAACAGAATAGAATTTGTTATAGTTTCTTAATCTCATTATATTTGGTACTATATATTTCGAGGCTTTCCTGCATATGTATGGTCTTTTATACACATAATGAAAACAAACAGCCGCAAATGATTTTTTTTTTTTTTTTTTTCAAACACACATGCATTTTTATGTGCGCAATGAAGGAATAAAACACAACAGAATACAATACACTATCATCATGTGATAGTGACACTAAAACTAACACCAACACAAAAATCCACAGAAAAAAAAGATTGTAGAGATAAACTACAACATGTTAGAGTGCACAGTGGGCCAGAAATTTCATATTTCGGCCATAAAAGACCTACAAGTAAACCAGTCACCTTTAACATTCTAAAACATAAAAATTATAACATTGTGAGTTGTAAAACTTAAATTACACTATTCAACAAGAAAGTTAATTTGGCTTAAAACCGAAAATAAAATTAAATACTTCCTGTCCAACTTGACAAGAGCTCCTAGTAATTTTACAAGCTTTTTACCAATAATTTTGTAATTTTACAAGGTTTTTATCAAAAAAATTATAAACTTAAAAATTTGTTGACACGATAAAATTTACAAGGAGGTTTCGTAACTTTACTAGATTTTTGGCTACCTCCAATTTTACGAGAATTCCTAGAAGTTTCAAAAGCTTTTTACCAATAATTATGTAATTTTACAAGGTTTTTACCAATAAAATTGTAGATGTACAGTTTTTTTGTCTCAATAAAAATTACAAGGA
This sequence comes from Pegoplata infirma, assembly GCA_963921195.1. NCBI lineage: Eukaryota > Metazoa > Arthropoda > Insecta > Diptera > Anthomyiidae > Pegoplata > Pegoplata infirma. Next base: position 100,460 of record CAWUER010000554.1, read on the forward strand.
ATTTTCATAAATTTACTTGACTTTTTTTGTAAAATTATGTTGGAATTTTGTAAAATTACATAAAAAAGGAAAATTAAAAAAAAAAATGTAAATTTCGATCCAAATTTTTTTGTTAAAAAACCTGGAAAACTGTCAAATATTGGTAAAATGGGATTACGGGACTTTTGCTAGTAATTTGACAATTTTTTTTTTTGTGTGTACACCATAATCGTAAAAGGATATTTACAGTTTTTTTCATGGCTCACTGAAATTTCTTCAAAGGCGTTTGGAATATGTGGGAAAAAGTGAAGTAAATATACTTCTGAGCTTAGTAATTTGCTTAGATGTCTTCAGTAAAATTTTATGATGCTTATTTTCTTAGACCATATTAACCCTCTTTCGCTTACACTAAGGAATCACAATATCCAAAACACACTTTTTCATGGCTAGCGGTCTCGTACTTAAAAATGGTTTTATTATTTTCAAAAAAGTTACCATTTCTCACACTGTGTGTTGGATAAGTAGTTTTTTAAGATAAAAATAACTAAAAAAAAATAAAAAAAAAAAAATTTTAGCTATTTTTTGAAGACCCAAATCCCCGTTATGGCCAATAAATTAAGACACTCCAACATTAGAATCGTGTATTTTATATATGGGGCATTCCATGTCAAATCGGGCACTTTGAATTTTTTTTTTTTTAGATTTTCCTAATTTGTTTACAGTTTTTAGTACCCTTCGAAAACTCATTCGTGGTAAATTTTCAGATTTTTTTGATGACCTGTTCAAAATATATAGAATTTTTAATAATTGGTAGTTTGTGACTTCACTAAAACTTCTTTTACTCATAACTTTTTCATAATGGTCCAAATTGCAATTTTTTTTTCAAAATATTTGTTTTTTTACGTACTTTAAAAAAAAAACAAGTAGAAAAGTTAAATTCGACTTTGCCGAATCTATGAATACCCTCCACAAAGCCTTTTTTAAGGGATAGAAATTTGGATTAGAAATATTTTATTTTGAGTAAAAACTCTTTTTTTGTCATTTAAAAATAAAGAAGAAAAATTTAAATTTTTTGAGTGCAAAGATTTTTTCGAGTGTAATGTTTTTGTTACTGTAAAAATATTTCTGAGTGAGTGAATGCACGTACGTATTTACACAAAATGTTGTAACTTTTTTAAAGAAAATCTAATTTTTTTTTGAGTGTAAAATTTTTTTAAGTGCAAATTTTTTTTCGAGTGTAATTTTTAAGTTACCAATGGTTTTAAAACTAAACAAGTTTAAAAAGTATTGCTTTTAAACTAAACAAGTTTGAAAAGCATTGATAAGTTACCACCAATGCTTTTAAAACTTCTTTAACCCGTGGCATTTAAGATGAAACCAATCTGAAATTCAGGGTTTTGCTAATAACTTTTGAACCACTGAAATGATTGAGCTGAAATTCAATACCAAACAGACCTAGGGAACGACAAAGATATATGACAAGCTTTAGCAGTCTCATTATTGTCTTACGAAAGTTAGCGTGGTTTTTATCTAGTAAATTAGCAAAAAACCCTTGCCGAAATTTTTTTGCTCATAACTTTTGAACCACTGGACCGATTTGGCTGGATTGCAATAATAACCTGACCAGGTAAATGACCAACATATATGCCAAACTTCAGTAGCCTCTGTGAAGTCTTTTAAAAGTTAGCGTGTTTTCTACGGACGGAGAGACAGACAGACATACGGACGGACGGACATTGCTAGATCAACTTAAAATCGATCGAGGATAATGAATATATATACTTTATGGGGTCCTAGACCAATATTTCGATGTGTTACAAACGGAATGACAAACTTATATATATCCTCTATCACTAGAGTGGAGGGTATAAAAATCCAAAAAAAATTTTAAAAGCGCTTTAGTATGCAATTTTTAAGTTTTAAAATTTAAATCTCATTTTTGAAAATGTTTGTAGTTTTCGAATTTTTTTAAACTTTTTTGTTAAAACTTCTATCGATTCTACAATATTTTTGCCCAGGAGGATCGTGGGATAACGATTAGTACTATTTTTTAAAATTTTTTGAAAAAATTTTATTGTAATTTTCCAATCTTAAAATCATTTCTACTGCTCTAATGGTGCGTGATAGAGGAATCATTTATAAGACCGACCCCCATTAATTTTTACGTCTTAACATTTCTTTGGAACAAACTAATACCCTATCTCCAATTTCTAAAAGGGCTCCCACACAAAACGACATTTTTTTAAATTTGCTCCAACTGCTCTAACTGCCCTAATAGTGCCCTTCGATCAACAAAATGTATGACCGACCCACAATATTTTTCTAGTCCAAACATTTTCTCTGAACACACCTACAATTTTTTGTAAATTAGTTTTATTTAATCAGCTTCTACCGGTCCAATGGTGCGTCCGAGAGGGGTCATTAGTGAGACCGACCCCCATTTATTTTTACCCTACAACATTTTTTTAAAACATACCTACGCCCTATCTCCACTCCCTAAGTAGGCTCCCATACAAATAACGGTTGGAACAAATTTTATAAAAATGTAATTTTGTATGGGAGCCTACTTAGGGAGTGGAGATAGGGCGTAGGTATACTTTAAAAAAATGTTGTAGGGTAAAAATAAATGGGGGTCGGTCTTACTAATGACCCCTCTTGGACGCACAAATTCACAAAAAATAAAAAAAATTGTATGGGGACCGCCTTAACAATTAAAGATAGAGGGTAGGTGTGTTCAGAGAAAATGTTTGGACTACAAAAATATTGTGGGTTGGTCATACATTTTGTTGCTCTAAGTGTACTATTAGGGCGGTTGGAGCAAATTTTAAAAAATTTCGTTTTGTGTGGGAGCCCCCTTAGAAATTGGAGATAGGGTAATAGTTTGTTCCAAAGAAATGTTAAGACGTAAAAATTAATGGAGGTCGGTATTATAAAGGACCTCTATGACGCACCGTTGGAGCAGTAGAAATGGTTTTAAGATTGGGAAATTACAATAAAATTTTTTCAAAAAATTTTAACAAATAGTAATAATCGTTATCCCACGATCCTCCTGAGAAAAAAATTTGTAGAATCGATGTTTTACACATAAAAATTTCAAAAAAATCGAGTAGTACAAACATTTTAAAAAATGAGATTTAAATTTTAAAACTTAAAAATCGCATACTAGAGCGCTTTTAAGATTTTTTTGGGGATTTTTTTTTTAAAGTACGTTAAAAAAAAAAATTAAAAAAAAAAAAAGAATTTAATTTGGACCATTATTAAAGAAGTTATGATTAAAAAAAGTTTTAGTAAAGGAACAAGCTACCAATTTTTAAAAATTCAATATATCTTGAACGGGTCATCAAAAAAATCTGAAAATTTACCACGAAGGAGTTTTCAAAGGGTACTAAGAACTGTCAATAAATGGGAAAATTCTAAAAAAAAATGTTCAAAGTGTTTGATTTGACATGGAATTTTAAGTTTCAAACAAAATGGTGTATTAAGGTTGAGGTACTTTCCTTGTAAAAAAAATCCTAATTAAAATAAATTTTTTTCCGTTAAAAATTTATTTTTTTTACGTTTAAAAAAATTACAATCTCTAAAAGTGTTTTTTTACACACAAACTAATTTGTAATCAAAAAAATGTTCTTTTCGACCCATAGTGCAAAAATATAAACTTTTCACGTACCTGTATTGTATGGTTTATTTTAAATTTCGAATAAACTATATTGCAAAAAAGAAAAAAAAAACAGATTTCAAATTGTTTGCAAACGTGCCACATTTTAACAACACATAGTTTGAATTTTAAAATAGTTAGTTCAACAAAACACATGCATACCCAGCTAAGAAAAACATCGTAACGGAAAACCAATTCTAGACATACTAAAATATCAGGTGTGTGTGTGTTAAATAAAACCTACAAATCCATTGTACCAAATAATGACTAGTGTACGGGTAGAAAAACATTTGCTGATACATGTGTGATATTATCTGATGTTGTGCAACATTGTTTGGGCAACTGCTACATAATGTTGCATAACTTAGACGTGTAAACTAGAAGCTGTGTCTTCGATGGAATAACAAGCGGATGAAATGTTAGTATATGAGAAAGAAATAGGAAAACTGGTGAAATGTTTTTTTCTATATTTAAAAAAAATAAATAAAAGTCAGATAAAAAATTAAATTTGATAAATTAACACTAAATCAGTAGATGGATATTTGGTATAGAAAAATTAACAGATTCTGAGATATTTTTCATAAAGAAAAACTCACAGATTCTAAAACAGACCGGTCTTACCGGATAGACCGGTCTTTGTTTTCGTTGACATACCTGATAGACCGGACTTCTAGTCGACCGGTCTACCTGGATATGCCGGTCGAAGTTTCTGTTCCATTATGTCAGAATACAGATGTAATTTGTAAAAAAATCTTTGATTTACAAATGGAATCTTTGATAGGTCTTTTGCAAATTACATCTGTAAATGGTGTAGAAAAACTGGGAGAAATGGACATATTATTTTTGGTCCTAGTTTTAGAATTTTTTGATCCTGTTCATATGTAAACATACAGCTAAAAGTTGAAATTTGTCGGACAATGTTATAATTTTAATTTTCACTCTCAATTTTAAAGTTTTTAAATTAGATTTATTTTTGGTAGAACAATTTTTAGAAATTCCTTAAAACACTTATTATACTTATTGGTAACTAACCAAGTTTTCCTTGGAATATTTAACACACAATAAAGCAACTAACCAGCAAAACATTATTTTTAAAAGAATATTTGCTGTTTTGCTATTTTGTGTTTGTTCATGTTTTCTTTTTCATGGACCAAAAATATGTAAATTTATAAATTTTTGGGTGTTTTCTGGCATTGCTCTTCAATTGTACTATGAAATATTTGTGTTCAATTGCCATGTCGTGTTAGGAATTTTTGCAAAGTATTGTATCGTATAGTTTCATAGTCATCATGTTTATACCCAAAAGTCAAGTTAGTATCGTCAGGTAGCCAAATAACAATTGAGTTAGTCAGTCAAGCAACCAACAAACCAGCCAGCCAGATATATTGCTGCCAAATTCATACAACATTTGTCTAGAAAAAAATAAATTCTATCTACACGTTTCTAGGATAAAAATCTACACTATGATAGAAAAGTATGAAGATACCGAAAAATTTTGGAAATAAAAAAAAAACAAAAATTTTAGAACCTGAAAAAAAAAACATAAAAATTGAAAATATTTAAAAAAATATCCGAGTAAAAATGTGAAGGATCAGTATTGATCCGAAAAATGGATCGCTAAGATTAGATCCGTTCTAATCGGATGGATACAATTTCATCCGAAAAATGGGTTTAAAAGATAAGATCAGTTTTAATCGGACGGATACAATTTCATCCGAAAAAATTGCTTATATAATTGGATGAACCCATTTTTCGGATGAAAATGTATCCGTCAGATTAAAACTGATATAATCTTATAAAACCATTTTTGGGATGAAAATGCATCCGTCCGTTTAAAACTGATCTAATCTTAGCGATCAATTTTTCGGATCAGTACTTATCTTTTAAATTTCGGATCAGTACCGATCTTTCAAATCTCTGATCAGTACTGATTTTACTCGGATCAGTACTTATCTTTCAAATCTCGAATCACCTGTGATATATAAGAATATATATAAAGTTTTAGCTCGGGTAAAATTTGTCAATTTTTTAAGATTTTCATTACTTCTCAAACAATTTTACGTCAAAAATTAATAATTTTTCTAACTTTAAATTTTTTTAAACAAAATTAAGTAAACTTTTTTTACAAAGTGTATAGGAATTTATAAGTATTTCTGCTCTGTCTGGCACTTGGGTTCATTTTTTTTATAAATTTAAGTAAGTGGAGGTGAGTTTCTATAAAATTTTAACAATTTTCCATTGAATTGAAATTTTTGATTGGCATTTTAAAGTAGCAGAGTTTTTTTTTTCTTCAAATTATTTCTATGTAGTTTGAACAGAATAAATAATTTTAGAATTTCCAGAAGAAAAAAAAATGTATCCGTAATTTGCATTTGAATTCAAGGAAAATTTATTCAATTACTAAACACAATCAGTTAACGAATTGAGTAAAACGAGGTGGTTGGCTATAAGAATGATAAACAGGTTAGTAAGGATTTTAATAAAATATAGAAATCTTTAGAATTTAAATATTAAGTTTTCCGGAATCTGAAAAAGTATTGATGAAAAAGTATTATTATCGAAAACTGTGTCTTGTTATCGATAACACGAAATTTTTTATAAAAAATTGTGTCTAGTTATCGATAACACAAAATTTTCCATAGAAAATTGTGTATTGTTACAATTTTCTAAAGAAAATGGTTTTAGTTAGCGATATATTACAGAAAATTTTCTAAATAAAATTGTGTCGCGTTATTGACATAAGACAACAAAAATTTTTCGATAGAAAATTGCGTCTAGTAATCGTTATATCGAATTTTCTATAAAAAATTGTGTGCAGTTATCGATAACACAACATTTTATAAAGAAAATTGTATATAGTTATCGATGTATCGAAAAACAAATTGTTGTAAAAAATTGTGTCTTGTTATCGATATATCGATTACACACAATTTTCTATAGAAAATTGTGTCCAGTTATCGATAACACAAAATTTTCTTAAGAAAATTGTGTCTAGTTATCGCTCTATCGATAACACAAAATTTTCTAAAGAAAATTGTGTCTCGTTATCGACATATCGATAACACAAAATTTTTTGTACAAAATTGTGTCTACTTATCGATATCTCGATAACACAAAATTTTGTATAGAAAATTGTGTCTAGTTATCGATAACACAAAACTTTTTACAGAAATTGCAGTCTAGTTATCGATACATCGACAACACAAAATTTTTGTATCGAAAAATTGTGTCAAGTTTCCGATGTATCGATAACACAAAATTGTCTATAAAAAATTGTGTTTAGTTATCGATTGTGTCTAGTTATTAATATATAGTAACGCAAAATTTTCTATAAAAAATTGTGTCTAGTAATCGACATATCGATAACACAAAATGTTCTATAAAAAATTGTGTCTAGTTATCGATACATCGATAACAGAAAATTTTCTATAGAAATGACGTCTAGTTGTCGATATCAAAAATTTTTCTGTGGAAAATTGTGTCTGGTTATCGATATATCGATAACACAACAGTTTCTAAAGAAAATTGTGGGTAATTAACAATTAACAATATATCGAAAACACAAAATTTTCTATAGAAAATTGTGTCTAGCTATGTTTATATCGATAACACAAAATTGTATCTAGTTATCGATATATTGTTAACACAAAATATTCTATAGAAAATTGTGTCCAGTTATCGATATATCGATAACACAAAATTTTTTATAGAAAATTGTGTCTAGTTATCGATAACAAACAATTTTCTATGTTACATTGTTTCTAGTTATCGAAATTTCGATTTGACAAAATTTTCTAAATAATAAAAGTGTGTTATCGATATCACAAGCTTTTCTATAGAGAATTTTGTATTATTATCAATATATTGGTAACACGATTTTTTTTTTTATAGAAAATTGTGTCTTGTTATCGATATTTCGATAGCACAAACTTTCTAGAGAAAATTTTGTCTAGCTATCGATATATCGATAACAAAAAATTTTATGTAGAAAATTATCTATCATATATCGAAAACAACAAATTTTTTATAGAAAATTGTATCTAGCTATTGATATATCGATAACACAAACATTTACAATAGAAAATTGTGCCTAGATATCGATATACCGATTTTCTACAGAAAATTGTGTCCAGTTATCTATGGAATATTGTTTCTAGTTAGAGTTATATTAATAACAGAAAATTTTCAAATGAAAATTGTGTCGTGTTGTCGATACATCGACAACAAAAAATTTTCTATAGAAAATTGTATCTAGTTATCGATATATCGATAACACAAAATTTTCTAAAGAAAATTGTGTATATTGATACACTGATAGCACATAATCTTCTATAGAAAATTATGTCTAGTAATCGTTCTATCGAATTTTCTATAGAAAATTGTGTGCAATTATCGATAACACAAATTTTTTTATAGAAAATTGTGTTTAGTTATCGATGTATCGAAAAACAACATTTTTGTAGGAAATTTTGTCTCTTTATCTAGACGCAATTTACCTAGACACAATTTTCTATAGAAAATTGTGTCTTATCGATAACTTTTCGATAAAAATTATGTCTAGTTATCGATATATCGATAACGCAAAATTTTACATAGAAAATTTTTGTTATCGATATATCGACAACTAGACACAATTTTTATCGAAAAGTTATCGAAAAACGCAAAATTTTATATAGAAAAATTTTTGTTATCGATATATCGATAACGAGAGACAATTTTAATCGAAAAGTTATCGATAACACACGATTTTCTCTAGAAAATTGTGTCTAGTTATCGATGTATCGATAACAAAATTTTTTTATAGAAACTTGTGTTTAGTTATCAATGTATCGAAAACACAAAATTTTTTATTGAAAATTGTTTGTAGTTATCGATATATCGATAATACAAAATTTTCTGTGGAGAATTGTATAAGTTATAGAAATATCGATAACACTTTTTTTTTTTATAGAAAATTGTGTCTCGTTATCGATAACACAACATTTTCTATAAAAATTGTTTCTAGTTATCGATATATCGATAACACAAAACTTTCTACAGAAAATTGTGTCCAGTTATCAATAACAAAAAATTTTCTACAGAAAATTGTGTCTATATGTCGATAACACAAATTTTCTATAGAAAATTGTGTCTAGTTATTGAAAATTGTATAAGTTATCGAAATATCGATAACACTTATTTTTTATAGAAAATTGTGTCTCGTTATCGATAACACAATATTTTCTATTAAAATTGTTTCTAGTTATCGATATATCGATAACACAAAATCTTCAACAGAAAATTGTGTCCAGTTATCCATAACAAAAAATTTTCTACAGACAATTGTGTCTAGTTATATATATATCGATTACACACATTTTCTATAGAAAATTGTGTCTAGTTATCGATGTAACGACAAAACACAAATGTCTTTAGAAAATTGTGTCCAGTAATCAATAAATCGATAACAAAAAACATTCTTTAGAAAATTTAGGCTGTCTCAAAATTGTCAATAGAAATGTGTGTTTTCGTTTTCAATGTATCGAAAACATGAAATTTTCTATAGAAAATTGTGTCTAGTTATCGATATATCGCTATCACAAAATTTTCTATAGAAAATTGTGTCTACTTATCGATATAACGCAAAATTTTCTATGGAAAATTATGTCTAGTTAACAATAACATACAATTTTCTATAGAAAATTGTGGCTTGTTATCGATGTATCGATAACACATAGTTGTCTATAGAAAATTGTATTTAGTCATCGATACATCGGTACACAAAATATTCTATAGAAAATTGTGTCTAATTATCGATATATGTCTAATTATCGATATATCGATAACACAAGATTTTCCATAGACAATGGTTATAGACATATCGATAACAAAATTTTCTTAAGAAAATTGTGTCTCCTTAATGATATATCGATAACACAAAAAGATTTCTATAGACAATATCGAAGTATCGATCTCACAAAATGTTCTTTAGAAAATTGTGTCTAGTTATTAGAAGAAAATTGTGACTTGTTATCGATGTAACGATAACACAAAATTTTTTATAGATAATTGTGTCTAGTTATCGATACATCGATAGCACAAAATTTTCTTTAGAAACTTGTGTCCAGTTATTAGAAGAAAATTGTGACCTTATTATCGATATATCGATAATGTAAAATTTTATATAGAAACTTGTGTCTAGTTATCGAATTATTGACAACACAAAATATTTTATAAAAAATTATGTATAGTTATCGATGTATCGTTAACACAAAATTTTCTATTGCAAATTGTGTCTAGTAATCGATATATCGATAACACAAAATGTTCTATAAAAAATCTTGTATATTCATTTTCTATAAAAAATTGTGTCTTGTTATCGATAAATTTATAACACAAAATTTTCTATAGAAAATTGAGTCTAGTTATCGATATGTCGATAACACAAAATTTTCTTTAGAATTTTGTAACTAATTATCGATATATCGATAAAACAAATTTTCTATCTACTAATCGATATATACATAGATAACACAGTATATTTTATAGAAAATTGTGTATAGTTATCGATAACACAACATTTTCTATAGAAAATTATGTCTTGTTATCGATAACACAAAATTTTCTATAGAAATGTTTCTGAGACTTTGTGCCCAGTCAAAATGTTTGAGACTTTTCTAAAAGAAAAATTGTTTAGAATTAGAGAATTTTTCTATAGCAAAAACGTCTGCATAATTTTTTTACGATAAAAATGTCTCAAAATTTAGGTTTTTCTATATTGAAAATGACTTTGAACCTGAGACATTTTCGATAGAAAAAAATGTTTCAGAATCTGAGAAATTAAAAGGAAAAAAGTGATATGAAACATTGTGCTGCAAGAAGAAGTTCATAGTCCTGCACTTAGATCCAGGGGGATTAGAAAACATCGTTTTTTCATTCCGCCCCTTTTGTGGGCGTGGTTAAAAACAATTAGTTTATATAATGAAATATTGTGTTACTCTTTTTCCAAAAAGCATTTGGCGCGAGAAGAAAGGTGTCCCCAAAGACTCTTGCTGACCACCCCCCCCCCCCCCTCTCACCACAAAAAAAAACACCATGGAAATTTTTCCTTTTATAATTTTTTCATAGTAGAGAAAGGGAAAAAAATCGGCACAGGTGAATTTAACATTCTCACTTGTTTTTTTTTTTTTGGTCAAAAATATCCATAACTTAAATATTCAATTCTTTTCAATTTCCTATTTGAAAAACGAGCATTTTTAAAAATCAAATTATTTCACAAACCACAGAAAAAACTATGCCATACATCATTTTCAGTTTACATTTTTTCTCTACGTTAAATTTTTTTTAATATTCTTTTTCGAGTTTTTCATTTAAAAATTCTTTCTTTCTCTTCCTTTTTCTTGCCACTTGACACTTACCATACTTGTACGCCCACATGTCCCTGCTTCAAACGTTCCATATCCGTTTGGGCCCATGCCGGTCGTACCCACATCGATTTATGATTTATATCATTGCTAACATGTACCAACTCCAAACTGCTATGTGCATATTTTCGTACATTCCAGGCGAAATTATTATGCCCATCCACCAGTGGTACCTCACGCAATATGCGTGTTACAATTTTCAGTCTTTGTGTATGTGAATTGCGACTTGGTGCCATAACAAAATGTTGATACAACAGAGTGGCAGCCACCGCCAACAGACCCAGTGCAACAATCAATGTTAATACAATAACACATGAACTGCGACCAACAATTTTATGCTGGCCATTGTCCGCACCATGACGATGCCGATGATGTAGATGACTATTGTGATGATGTTGCTGCAGTTGCTGTTGTTGTTGCTGTGATGCTTTTGATTTACGTTTTGCTTTTGTAGATGCATCCACGATGGTGGCATCGATGGTGGCATCTGACGGTGATTTAGTATCATTGAAATTAACTTTTGATTTTTGTATACTTGATATTTCACCGCCAGAATCACTGTTGGATGTTGAATTTTGGCGGGATATGGTACGGCGTATATTAGAGTGTTCGGTAACATCAGGTAAACCGCCAAAACCGGTGGTCTGGAAAGAAGTGAATGCACAATAAATTAAATTGTTAATGTGGTTGGAATATTAAGTGATAATTAAGAAATTTTAAGAATTTGTAAATAAAGTACTGGCAGAGCACTGTTCATTTCAAATCAATCAGCGAAATTCTATTACAGTGATTTCACATAACCAAAGAATTTTGACTACAACATAAAACTGATTTGATTGAAAAATTTTTCATAATTTTTCTAAAAACTTTTTAAAGAAACCAAAAAGTTTAATGCATTGAACCCAAACAGTCGTCGTTGTAAGCAATTCATTAAAAATCATAAAAATATTTATTTTTATACCATTTTTTCCCCTCAAAAAACTTTTCAATTTAATTAAGAAAAAAAAACTCAGTTTATAAGTATGTCACGCATTTGTTATTTTCATGTTGCAAAAAAATACTTTTTCATTCTTTTAACAAAAGAACAAATAACATTTTTTTCTATGTTCATAGATGTTGTGTTATTGTCGCGTCAATCCTTTTTAATGAAGTTCATATTTATTTTCTACACTCAACGCTGTTCTAATTAGAAAAACTACAATCAACAGAAATGAAGAAAAAAAAATATATTTTTTAAGCAATTTTTCTTTGCTTTTTGTTGAAACAAAATTAAAAAAAAAGTTTTAAACTCAAAGCAAACAACATCATGACAACGTGAACTGTTACACCATTTTTTAAAAGAAAATTAGGAATATCGATTACTTAAAAATTTTCTATAGAAATTTTGTGTTATCGATGTACTTATTGGAAACTAGACACAATTTTCTATACAAAAATATATACATCGATAACTTAACAATGTTCTGTAGAAAATTTTGTGTTATTGATAAATCGATAACTAGACAAAATTTTCAAACGACATTTTTGTGTTATCGATATGTTGTTAATAAGACACAATTTTGAAAAGAAAATTTTGTGTAATCGTTATATCAAATAATCGTTATATCTGATAAAAAATTTTGTGTTTTTGATATATCGATTAGTCGACACACTTTTCTGAAAAAAAACTGTGTGTTATCGATGTGTCGATAACTAGACAGAACTTTCTAAAGAAAATTTTGTGTTATCGATATATTGAAAACTATACACAATTTTATTTAGAAAATTTTTGCGCTATCGATATATCGATAACTGGATACAATTTTCTATAGTAAACTTTTTAATAGAAAATTTTGTGTTATTGATATATCGATAACATAAAACATTATGTGGAACATTCTGTGTTGTGTTGATATCGATAACAGGACACAAATTTATTTAAAAAATTTTGTAATATCGATATATTGATAACTAAACGGATTTTTTTTTTGGTTTCTCGATATTTAGATGATTACACACAATTATCTACAAAACATTTCGTTGTCGATATATCGATAGCATGACATAATTTTTAAAAGAAAATTTTGTGCTAGCGATATATCAATAACTAAACACAACTAAACATCTATAGAAAATGTTGTGATATATCGATAACACCACTTGATTTGCTAGACACAATTTTCGAAAAAAAATTTTGTGTTATCGATATATCGATAATTACTCACACTTTTTTAATAAAAAAAATTTGTCTTATCGATCTATCGATAACTATTCACAGTTTTCAAACACAATTTTTTATTTTCAATCGAACACAATGTTCTTTCTATTGAACATTTATCGATAACACAAAATTTTAGTTAATATTGATGTTATCGATCTCCATAAATCGCGTCTAGATATAGAATTTTCTAAAGAAAATTCTACTAGTAATCTTTGGATTGATTACACATTATTTAATATAAACAATTTTATGAGTTAGCGATGTATCGATAACACCAAATTTTCTATAAAAAAATTTACAAGTTATCGGTATACTGATAAGAGGAAAGTTTCTATTGGAAATTGTATAAGTTTTTGTTATATGAATAACACAATTTTTTTCAATAGAAAATTTTGTTATCGGTATACAGATTGCAAAAGATTTCTATAAAAAATTGTGTAAATTTCATAGCAAATTCGATAACACAAAATTTTTTTATAAAAAGCTGTATAAGTTGTCAGAGAATTGCAAAAGTTTTCAATATATTGGTAACACAAGATTTTCTATAGAAACTTATATAAGTGTTTGATATATCGATAAAACAAAATTTTCTAAGAAATTGTAAAAGTTATCGATATTCCGATAACTTAAAATTGTCCATTAAAAGTCTATAAGTCATCGATGTATCCAGAACAACAGAAATTTGTCTAGCGAAAATTTTATAAGTTATCGATGTATTGATAACACAAAATTTTCTATAGGAAATTTTATAAGTTATCAATGTATCGATAACACAAAATTAGCTATAGAGAATATTTTAAATTTCATATCGATAACACAAATATTTTTATAAAAAGTTGTATAAGTTATCGTTTTATCTATAACAGAATTTTTTGTATAGAAAATTGTATAAGTTTTCAATATATTGATAACACAAGATTTTCTATAGAAAATTATATAAGTGTTTGATATATCGATAAAATAAAATTTTCTTTAGAAAATTTTATAAGTTATCGATATGCAAATAACAGAAATATTTCTCTAGAAATTTTTATAAGTTATCGTTGTATCGATAAAGGAAAATAACACAAAATTGTCTCAAAAAAAATCTATAAGTTATCGATGTGTTCAGAAATTTGTCTAGCGAAAATTCCATAAGTTATCGAGGTATCGATAACACAAAATTTGCTTTAGAAAATTTTATAAGTTATCAACTTGATTAATCTATATTTATTAAATTTTCAATTAAAAATTTTGTATTATAAATACGTCGATAACCAATAAAATTTTCTATAGAAAATTTTTTGATATCGATATAACTTATCGATATAACTAATACAATTTTTCGTTATCAATATAACGATAACTTATACACTTTTCCATAGAAAATTTTAGTTTGTCAGCAACTTATACAATATTCTATTGATGATTTTATGTGATTGATTTATCGATTATTTATACAAAATTCTAAAGAAAATTTTGTGTTATCGATATATGTTTTTTTTATAAAAAGAAGCAACACTTAGGCAGTACTGCCTATTAATTACTTATAAATTATGCAATTTTACAACAGAAAGTTTTCTATAGAAGATTTTTTGTTATCGATTTATCAATAATTTATTAATTTTTTTACAAAACATTTTCAGTTATCTATATAACGATAATTTATACAATCTTATTTAGAAAATTATCTGTTATCGATAACTTATACAATTATCTATATAAAATTTGTAAGTTATTGATAATTTATAGAATTTTATAAAAAAAAAAAGATTTGTGTTATCGATAACTTATACAATTATCTTTAAACATTTTGTGCGATCGATGTATCGAAAATTATAAAATTTTCTGTAAAAATATTCTGTTATCGATAATTTGTTAAATTTTTATAAAAAAATCCGCTATCGACAACTTATAGAAATTTACAGACAATACTGTGTTATCGTAATAATTTATAGAATTTATTTAAAAAAAAAAATTGTGTTATCGATAACTTATGCAATTATCTTAAGAAAATTTTGTGCGTTCGATAAATCGAAATTTATAAAATTTTCTGTAAAAATATTCTGTTATCGATACATCGATAATTTGTTAAATTTTTATTAAAAATTCCGCTATCGATAACTTATAGAATTTTTTACAGGCAATGGTGTGTTATCGGATATAACACTTCTCTACAGAAAATGTTCTATTATGCAATTTTCTATAAAAAAAATTGTGTTATCGATATATCGATAACTTATACAATTTTCTATAGAATATTTTGTGTAATCGATATATTGATAATTTATACAATTTTCTTTATAAAATTTTTACTATCGATAAATGGATAACTTATACAATTTTTTGTAGAAAATTTTGTGCAGTCGATTTATCGATTCTATTTTATAGAAAATTTTGTGTTACCGATATATTGAAAACTTATTCAATTTTCTATAAAAATTTTTCTATCGAAAATTTTCTAAGTTATCAATGTATCGATGACACAAAATTTTCTACTAAAAATTTTATGAGTTATCAATGTATCGATAACATAAAATTTTCTGTAGAAATTTTTTTATGTTATCGATGTATCAGTAGAACAAACATTTCTGTAGAAAATATTAAAGTTATCGATATTACGATTATACAAAATTTTCTATAAAAAATTGTATAATTAATCGATATATTGGTAGCACAAACATTTCTTTAGAAAATGGTAAAAGTTTTCGATGTATCGATAACACAAAATTTTCTATTGAAAATTTTACAAGTTGTCGGTATACCGATTGCAAAAAATGTTCTTTAGAAAGTAAAATGAGTTTTCTGTGTATCGATAACACAAAATTTTCTATAAAAAGTTGTATAAGTAATTGGTATATCGATAACAGAAATTTTTCTATAGAAAATTTCACATGTTATTAATATATCGATAACACAACATTTTTTATAGAAATTTGAATAAGTTATCGGTATACCCATAACAGAAAATTTTCTATATAAAATTGTGTAAGTTTTCGTTATATTTTATTATATAAAAAAATTGTATACGTTTTCGATATATCGATAACGAAAAATTTTTTATAAAAATTTGTGTATACAAATTCGTATGGAAAATTATATAATTTATAGATAAAACGATAACAAACAAGTGAGAGTGTTAAATTCTGTGCCGAATTTTTATACACTCCAAAATGTAAAAAAAAAGAAAAAAAAAATTGTCAGGGGCGTTTGTTTTTTGGTGATGGGGGTCAGTGGGGGACGTTGAGAGCACCTTCCCATCCCGATAAATATAACAAATGTTTCATTTATTTAACGAAAATACAAAAAAACATGTAAATAATGTGAATTTTTTCAGAGGTTGGTTCAGTTCTTCAAGGGGGAACTTTTTTCCCCTGAGCCGATTTTGCCCATTTATGAACTTAACCTGCCTAGGACCATAAGACATATTCATGCCAAATTGCAGGAGGCTAGCTCTTATATTTTGGACTGCATCGTGCCATCTACAGATAGACGGACGGACGGACATTCACAGAATGTCTTAGAATCGATCATGGAACAATTATATATATACTTTATGGGGTCCCCGACCGATATTTCGATGCGTTACAAATGGAATGACAAAGTGAGTATACTCCATACTGTAGTTGGAGGGTATACAAATTTGCTATAAAAAAATTATATAATTTATAGCTACATGAATAACACAACATTGTTCATAGAAAATTGTGAAAGTTATCGATATACCAATAGCCTATATATAATTGTATTAGTTATTGATATATCGATAACACAAAATTTTGTATATGCAATTTTATAAGTTATTGGCATATCGATAACACAAAATTTTGCTCTAGAAAATTGCAACATTTATAGATAATACGATTGCACAAAACTTTCTATACAAAATTAGTATTAGTTTTTGATATATCGATAACATAAAATTTTCCAAAAAACTTTTCATAAGCTATCGGTATATCGATAACACAAAATATTCTTTAGAAAATTGTATATGTTTTCAATATATCGATAACACAATATTTTCTACTGCACAAAGTTTTCTACAAAAAATTTCATAAGTTACCAATTTATCGATAGTACAAATTTTATATACAAAATTTTATAAATTATCAATATATCGATTACACAAAATATTTTAAAGAAAATTGCATAAGTTATCGATGTATCGATATTACGATAACAAAGCATTGCCTTTTAAAAATTATATAAGTTATCGATAGCAGGATTTTTTTATAAAAATTTAACAAATTATCGATGTATCGATAACATAATATTTTTACAAAAAAATGTATATTTACAAAAAAATTAAATAAATTTCGATCGCACAAAACTTTCCAAAGATAATTGTATAAGTTATCGATAACATAAAATTTTCTTTATAAAATTCTATAAATTATAACGATAACACAGCATCGTCTGTAAATTTCAATATATCGATAGCGCATTTTTTTATAAAAATTTAATAAATTATCGATGTATCGATAACACAATATTTTTACAGAAAATTTTATAAATTTCGATATATCGATCGCACAAAATTTTTAATTGAATAAGTTGTATATATAATTGTGTAAGTTATCGATAACACAAAATTTTCTTTAGAAAATTATATAAATTATCGATAACTGACAATTTTATATAGATAATTGTATAATTTATCGATAACAGACAATTTTCTATAGAAAAGTGCATAAATTATCGTTATACCGATAACTGAAAATGTTCTATAAAAAATTTCCTATAAAAAATTCTATAAGTTATCGATAGCGGAATTTTTTATAAAAATTTAACAAATTTTCGATGTATCGATAACAGAATATTTTAACTGAAAATTTTATAAATTTCGATATATCGATCCACAAAATTTTCTAAAGATAATTGTATAAGTTATCGATAACATAAAATTTTCTTTATAAAATTCTATAAATTATTACGAAAATGTTCTCTTAAAAATTTAATAAATTATCGATAAATCGATAAAAAAAAATTCTTCTATAGAAAATTTTCTGTAATAAAATTGCATAAGTTATTAGTAATTAATAGGCTATACTGCCTAAGTGTTGCTTCTTCATATAAAAAAAACGTATATCGATAAAACAAAATTTTGTATAAATAACACCGCTCAACAAATCGGAGGTTTTTGGCTCCGGTTTGATATAAAATTTTTAAAGATTTTGACTCGCTGATTCCAAATTCGTGCTCCAAATTTTTCCATCACGTCTAGAATTTTAATTATTCTCGGTTGAAAATGCGAAAAAACGCGATTTTTGCCTTTTTTGAAAGCCTGCACAGCAGCCGCTGGGTGGAATAAAAATCTGGTACAAAGCGTGAGAGTAGAATTGAACTATGATATCAAAAATATGATCAAAAAAATTTCAAGTTGTTGCACTATTATTGGCAAAACATGCATTTTAAAAAAACACTGTCAAAAAAATTAGAAAAAGCACCATTTTTAAAAGGCTCTAATACAATAACCAGATGATCAATCTTTACAGTGATGAGCTCAAAATTTAGGCAAAAGTTCATTCTTTCTTATAGACTTTTAAACCCATTAAATACATCTTCCGGTGTATGCGAAAAATAACACAGAAATCTTAAATTTGTAAAATATTTATTTTTTTTAGTTTTTCTTTGAAAAATATCAAAAAAACTAAGGTATCTACCTTCCCGGTGAAAAATGTTCATATATGAATCATATGTGGTCCAAATATGTTCATTAAGGGTGTTCTTAACAGTAAGGGAAAAATTTAAAATGTTTTAATTGCTTGGCACTGGGCAGAATTTAGTTCCTTTGTACTAAAAACTTAATAATAAAAAATTTGGAGTTAATCCGATAACCTTAAGTGGACGCGGAAACGACCTGAAGTTTGAATAACGGATTACAAGGGGAAAAAATGACTTTACTCATTTTCTCAATTTTTTCGATATTTAAAGTTAAGTTAGAATTCAACTGGTTACAGAATTGTGATGTGGAGTACATTACCTTTGGAATAAGGCAAAAAAACTAAAATCGGTAAAAAATCAGCCAAGTTATTACAACTGCCCCAGGCAACTAGCGTGTGGCAGACCACTTGATCAAAGATTTCGAGTTCAATTTTTGATATTGATTGAAATTATCTACTATAGCAACATTTTTTTATTCTTTACTTCCCAATGTACTAAGGTGATAGGTATTTTTCATATTGTGTTATGCTAACTTGTTTTAAATTAATTTTAAAAAGGTCTAAATTTTTCAGCCTTTTTTTCAAATCTCCAATTTTAAATTTTAATTTTTTTAGGCAAATAAAATTTAAAAAATCGACCATTGGACCATAGGATTTTGTTAAGCACATATAAGGGAATAAAAATTACAAAAATTGTAGACATTCCTTTTTTCATTCGGCTAGTTTAGCGATTTTATTTCGGCGGATTTCGAGATATTAGTGATTTTGGTAACTTTTTTAGCTTTTAGTTAATTTTTTTATTTTTTTTTTAACAAACTTCATATGTTTTCTACCGAATTACTACAGAATAATATAGAATACTTCAATTCCTTTAATCAGGGCAAAATTGAGATATGAAAAATTGACCCAGTTAAAGGTCAAAGGTCAAATTTGAGAACAATTTGAATTTTTAAAGATTAACAATTTTTTTGAGCGGATATTTATGAAACTCCTTGATGTTATTTTAATATGACTAAACATAAATGGTTTATTATTAAAATTCGGAAAATTAACCCATAAGTGCTATTGGGGTCTAAATTTTTTTTTAATTTAATGGAGAAAATATAAGTATATTATTTCATAGGGTCATATAGACCCCAAGAGCACTTAAGGGTTAATGTTCTGAATTTTTATAAGCCATTAATTTTTACATCTTATTAAAATAACATTTAGGAGTTTCATTAATATCCGCTCGAAAAATCTGTAAATCTTTAAAAATTCAAATTCTTCTAAAATTTGACCTTTGACCTTGAACTGGGTCAATTTTTCATGTCTCAATTTTGCCCTGATTAAAGGAATTGAAGTATTCTATATTGATCTATAGTAATTCCGTAGAAAAGATACGAAGTTTGTTAAAAAAAAATAAAAAAATTAACTAAAAGCTAAAAAAGTTACCAAAATCACTATTATCTCGAAATCCGCTTAATTAAAATCGCTAAACTAGACGAATGAAAAAAGGAATGTCTACAATTTTTGTAATTTTTATTCCCTTATATGTGCTTAACAAAATACTATGGTCCAATGGTCGATTTTTAAAATTTTATTTGCCTAAAAAAATTAAAATTTAAAATTGGATATTTGAAAACAGGGCCAAAAAATTTGGACCTTTTTAACATTAATTTAAAACAAGTTAGCATAACACAATATGAAAAATACCTATCACCTTAGTACATTGGGAAGTAAAGAATAAAAAAATGTTGCTATAGTAGATAATTTCAATCAATTTCAAAAATTGAACTCGAAATCTTTGATCAAGTGGTCTGCCACACGCTAGTTGCCTGGGGCAGTTGTAATAACTTGGCTGATTTTTAACCGATTTTAGTTTTTATTGCCTTATTACAAAGGTAATGTACTCCACATCACAATTCTGTAACCAGTTGAATTCTAACTTAACTTTAAATATCGAAAAAATTGAGAAAATGAGTAAAGTCATTTTTTCCCCTTGTAATCCGTTATTCAAACTTCAGGTCGTTTCCGCGTCCACTTAAGGTTATCGGATTAACTCCAAATTTTTTATTATTAAGTTTTTAGTACAAAGGAACAAAATTCTGCCCAGTGCAACACAAAAATCCGAAATAAAAAAATAAGAACACCCTTAATGTTCATATATGTAAATATATGTTACACATGCGAAAATTGGCAGCATGTGTACATATATGGCATGGGTTCATAGATGTGCATATGCGTTCATATATGTTTCATATATGTCTGTCCACATGCCGCCAATTTTCGTATATGCTCATATATTAAATATATATGTTCATATATGTAATCATATGTGAAATATATATGATTCATATTTGAACATTTTTCACTGGGTTACCTTTTTTACAAAAATGGAAATTTTAACAGTATCATTTTAAAACGCAAGTAAAGCCCAACCAAACGTAATAATTTGAAAAAAATTGTGTTCTATGTTGGAGACCATCGACAAATTATACTTTTGCGCTTTATACCAAATTTGTATTCCACTGAATGGCTGCTCTGCAGGCTTTTAAATAATGCAAAAATCGTAATTTTTCGCATTTTCAACCGTGAATAACTAAAAATCTGGACGTGATGGGAAAATTTGGAGAACAGATTTGGAATCAGGACATCAAAGTCTACTAAAATTGATCATCAGAATTCAAACCGGAAAATGAGTGTTGAGCGGTGTAATCGATAAATCAATCACATAAAATTTTCAATAGAAAATTGCATAAAATGTCGAAAAACTACAATATTCTATGGAAAAGTGTATAAGTTGTCGGTATATCGATAAAGAAATACTGTATAAGTTATTGATATATCGATAACGCAAGGTTTTTTATAGAAAATTGTATAAGTTATCGGCGTATTGATAATACAAAATTTTCCTTTGGAAATATTATAATTATTGATAAATCAATAACACAAAACTTTCTATAGAAAATAGTATTAGTTATCGATATATCGATAACAGAAAATTTTCTATAGAAAATTGTGTCGGTTTTTCATCGATAACAGAAAATCTTCTTTAAAAAACGGAACACTTTATAAAGAAACTTGTAGAAGTTATCGATATATTGAAAATATACAGTTTTCGAAAGAAAATTGTATAAGTTATCGATATGTAGACAACAAAAATTTTTCTGTAGAAATTTTAGTTATTATCGATAATAGAAATTTTTCTTCAGAAAATTGTATTAGTTATCGATTTGTCTTAAACAGAAAATTCTATTAGTTATCGATATATCGATAACAGAAATTTTTTTATAGAAAATTGTATATTATTGATATATCGATTAAAAAATGTTCTTTAGAAAATTGTTTAAGTTATCGATAACAGAAAATTAAAAATAATTTTAGAAATGGTTTAAATTTAACATTATAAACATGATTTGTATGCACATGTTGTAGTAGTCGTGTATATGTCTAAAAATATAGTATACTTATATGGGTGACTGTAACATTTTGTGTTATAGTATGAGTGCTTAACAACAAATACAAACTGTCAGCTACATTTAACATAAAGAAAAGTTTTATTTCTTGTTTTTTTTTAGATTTCATTTTCTTTTTAAGAAAATTAAGTGTTCCTTTCAGTAATAGACACAAACACAAAAGAGGTAGTTGTTGCACAAGCAACAGCAGTGGCAGCATCACGGCAGCAGTGGCAACATTAGCAAAACTGGCAACTTTTTCTATTTAGGTAATGAGGTAAAAATAAACAAAAACAACAACTACTATTTTCTTTTTGTTTAAATTAAGTTGCAAAAAGAATATTAAAAACATAATAACAAAAGTTGACGAGAAAATGAGAAAAATTAAAGTTTAAGCAAAAAAAAAGTTTTTTAAAAAAACATATTTTTCTGGTTTAGTATAAGTAACAAAATTAAAATTTTTCCTTACTTAATAAATAATTAAAATTTCGTTAAAACAACAAATATGTTTGAAACTTTTCCGTAAACTTTTAATAATTCACTAGATTAATTTAAAAATAATTTTTATTAATATTGCTTGAATTTTGTTGTTGTTAAAAAATAATTAAAAATTAGTGAACAAAGTTGTTTTTTTGTGTATTGGATGAAGGTAGCAGTCATTTGCACGTTAAAAACAAAAACTTTTTAATTACATTTTTTAATACTTTAAGGTGTTATTGACAAAGTTTTACAAAATATGTGAATGTTAATAAACAGCGGGAGATAAAGATACAAAACACTCAGAAAATTATGTAAGTTACTTGAATATGGAATATTTTACAGTAAATTAGTTTTTTTCAACTACAAAGTCAGTTGTATTTGTATGAAAAAAATCAAACAACTATTTCTGTTAGTTGTTTTAAGTCGTTCTTTAAACAACTAAAAAAAGTACTGTAATGTAGTAACAGTTTATTAAAGCAGTTAATTTTATTCTTTTTACCCTAAAAAATTTTCAATGTATTTTTCCAAAAAAATAAAAATTGAATTTTCGTTTTTTATTTTTCACATCTTTAAAAAAAAAAAAAAAATAACTTTGAAAAATTTTGGTCTTCAATTTATTTTTATGAAATTTTTAAAAAAAAAAAAAAAAATATTTATTAATTATTTTATTTTTACTACATGTTTTAGTTGTTTTGACTACAAATGTAAGTAGTTTTACTACATAAGTCATTTGTTTTTTGCCAGTTAAAATAACCAACATTGTTAGTTGATTTAACTGAAAAAGTAGTTGACCCTAAAACAACCCAGCAAAACTTAGATTACCAAATAAGGTATAAAATAAGGTATATGATCCCTAATTTTATACATTGCAGCATTGATGATTTTAACAGGCGATGAGACTCAAAGTAATGCATCCACATTATCACATAGAATACCAGTAAGGTATAAAATAAGTCATAAATTTATAACGAAGAATACCAGTAAGGTGTAAAATATATGATATTTTATAGGTTACGAGTAAGGTATATAATATAGCATACCAGAACGTAATATATAAGGTGTTACGAGTAGTGAAAAAGTAATTATACCCTCCACTCTGGTGATAGAGGGTATATATAAGTTTGTCATTCCGTATGTAACACATTGAAATATTGGTTTAGGACCCCATAAAGTATATATATTCATGATCCTTGATCGATTTTAAGTCGATCTAACGATGTCCGTCTGTCTGTCTGTCTGTCTGTCTGTCCGTCCGTCTGTCTGTCTGTCTGTTGAAATCACGTTTTTGGCAATAATCCGGAACCGATTTTAACGCTTGGGGTACCAAAAGTTGCGGAATTTATCCAGGCAAAAACTAGTGTATTTTTTTTTTGAAATCGGTTAAGTACTTTAAAAGTTATGAGTGAATTACTGAAAAAACTCTTAGTGATTTTCATCATAACCCTAAATTAATTCATATTTTGTGTAGATACATACATAACAAAGAATACGGAAATGAAAAAAAAAACGGAGAAAAAGAAAAAAATGTTTACAAAAAAACTTTAAAATATGTAAAACAAAATCTAAATTTAATTAAAAAAAAGTTCGTTAAGTAATAATAAAAAAATTAATTGTTATTTTTATGTACAAAGCATGTGTGTGTGTCCGTTTTTTTGCTTCGTCATATTAACGGGGTTGCCAGACTTTTTTTGGCTTTGTCGCAAACTCGGATGTAAAATATCGCCAAAATTCAATTTTGTTCAGATTTCTTAAAAAAAAAAATATTTTTATTTAAAAAAAAATAAATTTTGTTAAATAATAAAAGACAGAAATAAACTTTATGGCAAAAATCGCCCAAATCCGGAAAATCTATATATATAAAAGAGTAATGTGACTGACTGACATACCCATTAGGCTGGGTCGTATTCCAACAAAGTACTCAGATCAACTATTAATAGTGAAAAAAAGTTGGTACAAGTAAATACAAGCAATTTAAAACCAAAACGAACAAAATCGGTCCATGGCTTCCGTTCTCGCATCGCGGGTCAAAATTGGGGTTTTTGAAAAAATGGACATAATTTAAAAAAAAAATTAAATATTTAAAAAAAAATTATTAAAAAAAAAAAAATTTTTTTTGTATCGCATTAATTCAAAGATATTTAGAAAAATTTTGTTTGTTTTTTTCGCATATCGATAACCCACCCAAACGTGAGGCCAAAAAAAACTCACATTTTTAACATAGAGCTCAAAACTACTTTTTCACTATTTTAAAAATTTAGTGAAACAAAACTTTTAAATATATTAGTTTATCCACTTGATATCATTGAATACATCTCAGGGATTGTAGAAAAAAATTCTTAGTTAAATTCCTTCGTCCAGTTGGTGTGTGGAGCGATTTGAATTTAGCGGATTTCCAGAACATGTGTTTTTTATCGACATTTTTGACTATTTTGTAGTTGTTAGCAACATTTTACTTAAATTAACCAACTTTTTTTGTTCAAATGGTTGTTTTGGACCATAGTAACTCTGCTTTGAAATAATAGGCTTTTTGGTCAACGTTAACCCTTGCCGGCACGGGGTTAAAAAATTGCTCCAATGAAATTTTTGAAAATTCCTTACTCTAAAATCGTGTATGTGTTAAAATAATCAACAATTACAAACTAATACAAAGTTTTCTTGAAGGACATCTTTAACCCTTGTTGAACGAACGCCCAAAAAATTTCGAACAGCTGTTTTTTTGCTCATAGTCAAATGGACTTTTTTGACATATTAAACAATATGTTTTTACTTTTAGCTTTACACAGTAAAAACGACGTAGACGTAATAAAATTTCGGATGCCATTTTTTTTTATTTAGTTTTAATCATTTTCCGCTTAAGTGCGTTTACTTTAAAACGTTAATTTAAATGCGATCGTTTAAATGCATTCCCCGCTTACACGATTCACTCGCAGATCTTCATATCTTTAATTTAATTAGATGTGAAGTTTATCAATGCACTTTAACGGTGTTTTAAATAAAATATACTTTGTTTAAATGCGTCAAACATATAATGCCCGCTTAGATGCATTTTCCGCATTAATTATGTACTCACAACTAGTTGTGTCGGTCAGTTTTTTTTATTTTATTTAGTTTTAAGCATTTTCCGCTTAAGTGCGCTTACTTAAAAACGTTAATTTAAATGCGATCGTTTAAATGCATTCCCCGCTTGAACGATTCGCTCGCAGATCTTCATATCATTAATTTAATTAGATGTGAAGTTTATCAATGCACTTTGAATATACTTTGTTTAAATGCGCGAAACATTTAATACCCGCTTACATGCATTTTCCGCATTAATTATGTACTCACAAGTACTCACAACTAGTTGTGTCGGTCAGTTCATTGTTTTTTGTGTACTTGATATTGCAAAGCAGATTAACACTTTTTATTTTTACATAAGTATTTTATTTTTGCTATTTTATATACAATGGATACCATAGGCGAAAAACCCCGAGTTCATATATCTCGGAAAGATTATTGTTGTCCATATTTTGGCTATCCGAAGGATTTTGGCTTAACAAATCTGCCTTCGTATGCAGATGTTATTCGTTGTTGTTTTGAACAGAGGTACGTTGTTTCATTATCATCTGAATTGCCTTCAAACAAAATGGAGTTTTCAGTAATTGCGAACGTGGTAGCTGAGAAAATAAGGCTCTTATATTTGCGGCTATCTATTCCAACAGTAACTCAAATTAGAGTTGTACAAATGATTCGGTCATATCATGGCAAGTATTGGAATAAAAGAAAGTCATACGTTAGAGATGGAACAAGTTTGAAGTTTAAGAAGGAACTTGAAATATTCCAGACCGAAGCGACAAAACTTTTTGACATTTCTGCATGCAAATGTGTTATGTCAAATGACTGTACCTGTGGTAAAATGGTGGCATCCTGCATTTGTCCACGTTCCATATCTATTACCTGCAAATGTAAAAAAGACCGTAAATTTCCTCCCAAAATATGGAAATTTATTTTTGACCAAAGAACTTCCAGAGTTGAAAAAATAAGTTCTGCATATGTAGTGGAAAATGAAACCCTTACTTATCGAAATGAAATGAACAGCGAGAAAAAAACTAACATGACACACTGTGGAACTTCCTTTTCCTCTGTAGTCGATTTTGAAGAAAATCCAGATGACTTTAATGATCCATCATTCTCTCTAAGTAAATCAACATCATACTCCCAAAATCCATCCACATCAAAAATGCGCTTTGCTCTGCCCGCAACTGCAATTACTAGTGACAGATTTGGTGTTTCAGATAGAGCGACCGCTGCAATTGCGACGTCCGTGCTCAAAGACATAGGAATCATAAATAATAATGATATGAGTCTTGTTATAGACAAAAGTAAAATCAGACGGGAGAAATCTAGAAACAGACATGCTATACAAGAAACTCAAACTAAGTCAATATCCCTAAAATCTTTATATTTTGATGGGCGAAAGGATGATACCTTATTTCAGGAGGAAGTTGGCTTTAAGCGGTATCGAAAAACTCGTAAAGAAGAGCATATCTCTATTATCATGGAACCTGGTTCGGTATATGTTACTCATGTAACGCCAATCTCTTCTACGAGCAAAGGTATCACTGAAAGCATTATATCCCAATTAAACCAAATGCAAGTGGACTTTAATGAGCTTCTTCTAATTGGTTGTGATGGCACTGTAACCAATACGGGCTGGAAAGGTGGAATTATTAGACTAATTGAAATGTACTTAAATAGGCCAGTTCAATGGATCATTTGTTTACTCCATTCAAACGAATTGCCTTTGCGACACCTATTTGAGCATTTCGATGGAAAAACAAGTGGTCCAAAGTCATTTTCAGGCACAATTGGCAAGCAGCTCCAAGGCTGTGAAAACTTGCCTATTATTCAATTTGAAAAAATCGATTGTGATCTACCTCAACTTACATCCTTATGCGACTTAAGTAAAGATCAAAAATATCTTTATCATATTGGACAATCTGTTTTTTCAGGGATATGTTCACCTGATCTGGCTCTCCAATATCCAGGACCTCTTTGCCATGCTCGCTGGGTCACTCTAGCAAATAGAATATTGAGATTATACGTAGCAACGAAAGATCCTTCCACAAACTTAGTTGAAATAGTCACATTTATAATGAAAGTGTATTTACCCATGTGGTTTCAAATAAAAGTAAGCCATTCGATAAAAGATGGCGCAAGACATATTTTTTCGATGATTCAAAACTCTCGGTATTTACCACAGCATCTTTTGGAAATAATAGATCCTGTTATAAGCCGCAATGCATACTTCGCTCATCCCGAGAATGTGCTTTTGTCTATGATCACGGATGGAAACCACCATGTCCGTCAGCTTGGATTAAAAAGGATTTTCGAAGCAAGAATGACATCTTCAGTGACAAATTCAGTGCGCTCATTCATTCCTCCAAAATTAAACTTTAGCGCTACAAACTATTATGAAATGATAAACTGGTCTTCTACAGATATAACACCTCCTCCATTATTAAGTAATGCTTCAAATTCAGATCTTATCGCATTTGTCGAGAACCAGCTGCCAATCCCTCAATGCGATTTTCTAAGCATTCCATGCCACACACAAGCTGTAGAGCGAACTGTAAAACTGGTTACAGAATCTGCTAAGAAATTATGTGGTTATTCAAATAGGGATGGTTTTATACGATCAACTTTGTTTTCACGTTCCACTTTACCCAAATTTGATAACAAATCACAATTTAAAATTCACGAAGAGGTTAGAAAAACATAAATTAGTATCGAAACCGATGTGAAAAAAAAAATTAAAAAAGTACAAAAAAATACAAAAAAAAAAATTATAAAAAAAAAAAAAAAAATGGGATCAGAAATTTCACCACGTCCTCGTCGTTGTTCCTGGGTTAAGCTAAGAGTGGAAAACTTATTTAGTATGTTAAAAAGTCCATTTTGACTATGATTATAAAATGAAAGATATGTACATCTGCGAGTGAATCGTTTGAGCGGGAAATGCATTTGAACGATCGCATTTAAATTAACGTTTTAAAGTAAGCGCACTTAAGCGGAAAGTGTTTAAAACTAAATAAAATAAAAAAAAATGGCATCCGAAATTTTATTACGTCTTCGTCGTTTTTACTGTGTAAAGCTAAAAGTAAAAACATATTGTTTAATATGTCAAAAAAGTCCATTTGACTATGAGCAAAAAAACAGCTGTTCGAAATTTTTTGGGCGTTCGTTCAACAAGGGTTAAAGATGTCCTTCAAGAAAACTTTGTATTAGTTTGTAATTGTTGATTATTTTAACACATACACGATTTTAGAGTAAGGAATTTTCAAAAATTTCATTGGAGCAATTTTTTAACCCCGTGCCGGCAAGGGTTAACGTTGACCAAAAAGCCTATTATTTCAAAGCAGAGTTACTATGGTCCAAAACAACCATTTGAACAAAAAAAGTTGGTTAGTTTAAGTAAAATGTTGCTAACAACTACAAAATAGTCAAAAATGTCGATAAAAAACACATGTTCTGGAAATCCGCTAAATTCAAATCGCTCCACACACCAACTGGACGAAGGAATTTAACTAAGAATTTTTTTCTACAATCCCTGAGATGTATTCAATGATATCAAGTGGATAAACTAATATATTTAAAAATTTTGTTTCACTAAATTTTTAAAATAGTGAAAAAGTAGTTTTGAGCTCTATGTTAAAAATGTGAGTTTTTTTTGGCCTCACGTTTGGGTGGGTTATCGATATCCGAAAAAAACAAACAAAATTTTTCTAAATATCTTTGAATTAATGCGATACAAAAAAATTTTTTTTTTTTTTTAATAATTTTTTTTTAAATATTTAATTTTTTTTTTAAATTATGTCCATTTTTTCAAAAACCCCAATTTTGACCCGCGATGCGAGAACGGAAGCCATGGACCGATTTTGTTCGTTTTGGTTTTAAATTGCTTGTATTTACTTGTACCAACTTTTTTTCACTATTAATAGTTGATCTGAGTACTTTGTTGGAATACGACCCAGCCTAATACCCATTCATCATCGCCCAGCCCAAACCGATAAAGTTAGAAACTTGAAATTTGGACTGTAGGTTGACGTCCTGGAATAAAGATCCACTAAGGCTGGATTTTTGCCAATGTTGATTCTAAGGGGGTAAAATGGGTAAAAAACTGTACTTTTGGTACTTTTTATATCTCCCGATATAATGGTCATAGAAACTTGAAATTTGGACTGTATGTTACCCTCCCGCAATATAGATCCACTATGGCTGGAGTTTTGCCAATGGTAAGGGGGTAAAAAGGGTAAAAAACTGTACTTTTGGTACTTTTTAAATCTCCTGATATAATGATCATAGAGACTTGAAATTTGGACTGTATGTTCACCTCCCGGAATATAGATCCATTAAGGCTGGATTTTTGCCAGTGTTGATTCTAAGGGGGTCAAAAGGGTAAAAAAAATACTTTTGGTGCTTTAATATCTCCTGAAATAATGGTCATAGAAACTTGAAATTTGGACAGTATGTTCACATCCTAGAATATATGTAGATCCAGTACGGCTGGATTATTGCCAATGTTGATTCTAAGAGGGTAAAAAGGGAAAAAATTTGTACTTTTGGTACCTTTTATATTTCCTTAAAAAATTGTCACATAGACTTGAAATTGGGACTGTATGTTCACCTCCCGGAATATAGATCCCCTAAGGCTGGGTTTTTGCCAATGATGTTTCTAATAGGGTAAAAAGGGTAAACATATGTACTTTTGTTACATTTTATATTTCCTTAAATAATGGTACTAGAAAATTGAAATTTGCAATGTCGGTTTACCTTCCGGAAAAAAGATTCACTAAGGCTCGGGTTTTGTCAATGTTGATTCTACGGGGGTAAAATGGGTAAAATAGTACTTTTGGTACTTTTTTTTTTATTTACTGAAATAATGGTTATTCAAACCTGAAATTTAGAATGTAGGATCCTTTAGTGAAATAAAACATTTTGGAACAAGTACTTTCTGAAAATTCAGTACCGTTTTCAAAAAGTACCTTTTATAAAAGGTTCCTTTATAAAAAGTACTTTTTATAAAAAGAACCTTTTATGAAAAATACCTTTGATACAAAGTACCTTTTATAAAAAGTACCTTTTATAAAAAGTACCTTTAATAAAATATATCTTTTATAGAAAGTACCTTTTATTAAAAGTACCTTTTATAAAAAGTACCTTTTATAAAAAGCACCTTTTAAAAAAAGTACCTTTTAAAAAAAGTACCTTTTATAAAAAGTACCTTTTATAAAAAGTACCTTTTATAAAAAGTACCTTTTATAAAAAGTAGCTTTTAAAAAAGTAGCTTTTAAAAAAAGTAGCTTTTAAAAAAGTACCTTTTATAAAAAGTACCTTTTATAAAAAGTACATTTTATTAAAAGTACCTTTTATTAAAAGTACCTTTTATAAAAAGTACCTTTTATAAAAAGTACCTTTTATAAAATTACTTTTTATAAAAAGTACCATTTATAAAAGTACCTTTTATAATAAGTACCTTTTATAAAAAGTACATTTTTTTATAAAAAGTACCTTTTTTTATAAAAAGTACATTTTTTTATAAAAAGTACCTTTTTTTATAAAAAGTACCTTTTATAAAAAGTACCTCTCATAAAAAGTACCTTATATAAAAAGTACCTTTTATAAAAAGTACCTTTCATTAAAAGTACCTTTTATTAAAAGTACCGAAAGTACACTTTTTGGTACTTTTTTATTTCTTGAGGTATAAATAAAACAAACTTTTTTGTTTTTAAATCATTACATTGGTGGAGGGTATTTAAAGATTCGGCACAGCCGAATATAGCTTTCTTACTTGTTTTGTATTAAATTTACTCACGTGATTGTAAGTGAGTGTAAGTAGATAAAATATGCTCGTGAGTGTGTGTCGTTAGGAATTTCCTGTCGTGAGCCCATCTCTAGTTTAAACTTATGCATTTTTTTTATAAAATAATTATTTTTTATGTTATTGTAATGCGTTATACATCCACAGGCGCGGATCCACGGGAGGGGAAAAAAGGAAATTTCCCCCCCAAACCGAATTCGAAAGAAAAAAAAGAAAAAAAGAAAAAAAAAAAAAAAAGAAAGGAAAGGGGAAAAAGAGAAGGAAATTATCTGAAAATTTTTTTAATGAAAATTGTCTACGAATCTTAAAATTTTTCTAAAGGAAAAATGTCGCGGAATGTTACAATTTTTCTAGAAAAATTGGGAATTTTTTATAGGAATTATTTGCTATTTTTTATAGGAAAAACCTCAGAATTTTTTAATAGGAAAAATCGGAAAATTTTTCTATAGAAATTTTTCTATCAAAAATATCCAAAAATCTTAAAATTTTTCTGAAAAAAAAATTATATCGGAAAAAGTCTTTAAATATTTTTTTTTAGAAGCAATACGAGCATTTTCTAGGCAAAAAATTTACGAATTTTTTCAGACAAAAATTTTGGGTATTTTTCTATAGAAAAAGTATTTGAATTTTTCTATAGAAATAATTTGCGAAATTTTCTTTAAATTTTCTATAGGAGAAATCTGATAAAAATCTCAGATTCTGAGATAATTTTTTTATAAAAAAAAGTCTTGGATTATTTAAACTTTTCTATAGAAAAAATTAAGATTTTTTTCTTCAGGAAAATCTGGGAATTTCTGTAAAAATGTCTCATATTCTGAGGTTTTTTCTATTTAAAAAGTTTCTAAGAATCAAAAAATGTCTCAGAAACATAATGGACCGAGAAGAAAGACTTTTTTAAAAATGTAGCCCAAATACACTCAAAAACAGCAATTGTAAACCATAAATAAGACTTTTTTGTAAATTCTCAGACTCTTTATCCGGAAATTTGTCTCAGAAAATGTTTGAATTTTTTTTTTTTTTTTAGAAAATTTCCTCAAATATTTTTAAAAAGCATTGGTGTAGAAAGCACGTTTAAGTATCTTAGACTTTTTCAGTAGAAAACTAGATTATGAAAAATATTTCAGAACGTAAAAAATTTTCTATGCGAAAATTTTTTCTATTTCGATACTTTTATACAACTTTTTATAAAAGTTCCTCTAACTCCCATTGGAGCATTGGGAGCCAAAAATATAACTTTTTGGAATTTTCTATATGAAAGTTTATCAGAATCTAAAAATTTTTCTCTTGTAACAAGAATTTCATAATTTCTCAAAGCTTTTCTGTCGTGATAATATCTCAGAATCATGAAAGTTCTCTTTAAGCAAATGACTCAGAAAAAAAAGTCAGGAAACTTTTTTGGAATAAACATGTCTCAAATATTTATTATTATTTTATCTATAGGATAATTTTTTTAAATTTGGAAATGTTTCTATAGAAAAAATCATAATAAACTAGAGGTAAACACGAAACACCCTAAGTAATGATTCAAATTCGACCTAAGGTTCCCTGCAAAAACAAATTTTTTAGTAAAAAAAAAATGTCCCCCCCCCCCAAACCCAAGAGCTGGATCCGCGCCTGTGCATCCAATTATAAATAATGCATTATTTCAAACTTTCAAATAATACATAATGTAACCAAATATAAGTTATCCATGATTTAATGTTTAGAAATAATAAATATGAAATACATTTTTTCCAATAATCATGCATTACGTATCAAATTATTAGTAATGCATTATTTTTCACTTGAAAATAATACGTTATGGAACAAATGTTTGGTAAGACACCCTAAAATAATGCTACAAATAAGGTATATACATAACCTGGTAATGTGTTATATAATCACTACCCATTACCAAAGTTTTCCTGGGAACTTACAAAGTAGTTATTTTAACTGATATTTTCAGTTGATTTTACTTACATAATTTTTTGAGTGTAGTTTACATAGTTATTTTTAAAGACACATTCGTTTAGTGTATTGGTTTGCATTTGTTTGACAGTAATATTTTTTTGTGTGCAAAATGTTTTTCTTCTCTTGAACGTCTGAAGCTAGAGCAAAATGTTTTCCTTCTTTTGAACGTCTGGAGCTAAGCCATGGTAATTGTGGGGCAAATGTTTTCGCATTGGAGCAAAGGTGGCCGTTAAATAACACAAAAATCCCCCCGCGGAGTCGCTTTTAAATTTTAACGCTCCCACATTTTTTCTGAACAAACATGTTCCCTTAGACTGGCTTTTTTTTCTCAACTTTCGATTTTCCCAAGTGTCCGGGCAAATTTTTATTGTCCAAGGTCTAAAACTTATGTGGTACAAATTTGAGGTTAATCGGATTAAATTAACCAGTGGCGCCCGGCGGTCAAAGTTTTGGATTTTTGAAAAATTAAAAAAAAAAAATTAAAAATTTAAATTTCTTTCGACACATCATATTTGTTAATTTTGATGCGGTGAGCACGAATATTAAAATCGGTCAAACGGTTTTCGAGATATCGCCATTTGAAATTTGCAAAAAATGGCGGTTTTTTCCTACGTTCAAGAAATTTTTTAAAAAACATCACAATTTTTTTCCCCTCGGCCATTTCATAGAGCTTAAGACAATCTTTCATTTAAATCTAATCCGATCCAAATCCGATCATTTTATCCCGTGGCGCCCTTCGGTCAAAGTTTGGATTTTTAAAAAATTTCCACCAAAAAAAATTAGATTTTTTAAAAATAAAAAAAAAAAAAATGTTTTTGATACATTATTATACCCTCCACTTAGTGATAGAGGGTATATATAAGTTTGTCATTCCGTATGTAACACATTGAAATATTGGTTTAGGACCCCATAAAGTATATATATTCATGATCCTTGATCGATTTTAAGTCGATCTAGCGATGTCCGTCTGTCTGTCTGTCTGTCTGTCTGTCCGTCCGTCTGTCTGTCTGTCTGTTGAAATCACGTTTTTGGCAATAATACGGAACCGATTTAAACGCTTGGGGTACCAAAAGTTGCGGAATTTATCCAGGCAGACTCTACTGTATTTTTTTTTAAATCGGTTAAGTATTTTAAAAGTTATGAGTGAATTCGTAAAAAAAGTCATTATTTTTTTTAACATAACCCTAAATTAACTCATATTTTGTGTAAATACAAACGGAAATGAAAAAAAAAAAAACTGAGAAAAAGGAAAAAAATCTTTACAAAAAAGCTTAAAAATATGTAAAACAATATTTAAATTTAATTTAAAAATGTTTTTTAAGAAAAAAGTTCTTTAAGAAATAATAAAAAAAATATTTTAAAAAGTTTTCATTGATAACACAGCTCAACAAGAAAATGCGTATTGGATTCAGGTTAGTGATTTGGATTGTGTCTGTTGCGCTGATTCCAAATCCGGAGCCCGAATTTGTCGATCACGTCAGGATTTTGAGTAATTCGCGGTTAAAGTGCCGAAAAAGGGCATTTTTGACATTTTTTAAAAGCTTATAAAATAATATCCTGACATGCAAATGACTTGGTATCAAGCTCCTTCGAAAGCCTGTAATTTTCTCTAAAAGATTAGATAAAATGTTCTAAAAATTTAATTTTCCAAAATGGTAAAAATATCATTAGCAAAAAACCTTCCATGTTTTTAATATTTAGTTTATTTACACAGTGTTTTTTAACAAATTTCCATACGAATTCATACTTAAATTTTTGATTTAAAGCACTTGTGGCTAATGATTTTTTTACCACTTTAGAAAATTAAATTCCAAGAAGATTTGATCTTGTCTCAAAGAGAAAATTACACACTTTCGAATGAGCTTGATGCCAAGTCATTTGCATGTCAGGATCTTATTTTATAGACGTTAAAAAATGGTCAAAATGGGCATTTTTTGACACTTTAACCGCGATTTTCTCAAAATTGTGACGTGATAGAAAAATTTGAGTGACCGTTTTGGAATCGAGGCACCAAACCCTATCAACTTTTTTTGGTTTCATCCAAAACGCAGCGACAAAACTCAGATTTGTAGAGCGGTGTAATCATTTGTATGTACAAAGCATGTATGTGTGTGTCCCTTTTTTTTGCTTCGTCATATTGACGGGGTTGCCAGACTTTTTTTTGGCTTTGTCGCAAACTCGGATGTAAAATATCGCCAAAATTCAATTTTGATTAGATTTCTTAAAAAAAAAATATTTTAATTTAAAAAAAAATAAATTTTGTTAAATAATAAAAAACAGAAATAAACTTTTTGGCAAAAATCGCCCAAATCCGGAAAATCTATGTATATAAAAGAGCAATGTGACTGACTGACTGGCATACTCATTCATCATCGCCCAGCCCAAACCGCTGAAGCTAGAGACTTGAAATTTGGACTGTAGGTCCAAATATAGATCCACTATGGCTGGAGTTTTGTCAAGGTTAATTCTAAGGCGATAAAGGGGACAAAAACTGTACTTTTGGTACTTTTTAAATATCGTGATTAATGATCATAGAGACTTGAAATTTGGACTGTATGTTCACCTCCCGGAATATAGATCCATTAAGGCTGGATTTTTGCCAGTGTTGATTCTAATGGGTTAAAAAGGGTAAAAAACTGTACTTTTGGTGCTTTTTATATCTCCTGAAATAATGGTCATAGAAACTTAAAACTTGGACAGTATGTTCACATCCTGGAATATAGATCCAGTACGGCTGGATTGTTGCCAATGTTGATTCCAAGGGGGTAAAAAGGGCAAAAATCTGTACTTTTGGTACTTTTTATATTTCCTTAAAAAATTGTCACATATACTTGAAATTTGGACTGTATGTTCACCTCCCGAATTTAGATCCCACAAGGCTGGGTTTTTGCCAATGATGATTCTTATAGGGTAAAAAGGGTAAAAATATGTACTTTTATTACATTTTATATTTCTTAAATAATGGTACTAGAAAATTGAAATTTGCAATGTCGGTTCACCTCCCGGAAAAAAGATTCACTAAGGCGCGTTTTTAGCCAATGTTGATTCTACGGGGGTAAAAAAAGTACCTTTGGTACTTTTTTTTTATTTACTGAAATAATGGTTATTCAAACTTGAAATTTAAATGTAGGATCCTTTAGTGAAATAAAACATTCTGGAACAAGTACGTTCCGAAAATTCTGTACCGTTTCCAAAAAGTACCTTTTATAAAAAGTACCTTTTATAAAATGTACCTTTTATAAAAAGTACCTTTTATAAAAAGTTTCTTTTATAAAAAGTTCCTTTTATAAAAAGTACCTTTCATAAAAAGTTCCTTTTATAAAAGTACCTTTTATAAAAGGTACCTTTATAAAAAGTACCTTTTATAAAAAGTACCTTTTATAAAAAGTACCTTTTTTAAAAAGTACCTTTTATAAAAAGTACCTTTTATAAAAAGTACCTTTTATAAAAAGTACCTTTTATAAAAAGTACCTTTTATAAAAAGTACCTTTTATAAAAAGTACCTTTTATAAAAAGTACCTTTTATAAAAAGTACCTTTTATAAAAAGTACCTTTTATAAAAAGTACCTTTTATAAAAAGTACCTTTTAAAAAAAGTACCTTTTATAAAAAGTACCTTTATAAAAAGTACCTTTTATAAAAAGTACCTTTTATAAAAAGTACCATTTATAAAAGCACCTTTTATAATAAGTACCCTTTATAAAAAGTACCTTTCATAAAAAATACCTTTTATAAAAAGTGCTTTTTATAAAAAGTACCTTTTATAAAAAGTACTTTTTATAAAAAGTACCTTTTATAAAAAGTACCTTTTATAAAAAGTACCTTTTATAAAAAGTACCTTTTATAAAAAGTACCTTTTATATAAAAGTATCCTTTATAAAAAGTACCTATTATAAAAAGTACCTTTCATTAAAAGTACCTTTTATAAAAAGTACCTTTTATTGAAAGTACCTTTTATAAAAAGTGCCGGAAGTACACTTTTTGGTACTTTGTTATTTCCTGAGGTATAAATAAAACAAACTTTTTTGTTTTTTAAATCATTACATTGGTGGAGGGTATTTAAAGATTCGGCACAGCCGAATATAGCTTTCTTACTTGTTTTATTTAATTTTGGCATGCTGAAAACGAATGTCATAAAATTTCTTGAATCGGTCTAACGGTTTTCGAGATATCCCCATTTGAAATTTTCCAAAAAATGCCCAAATGGTGGTTTTTTCCTACGTTCAAGAAATTTTTTAAAAAACATCACAATTTTTTTTCCTCGGCCATTTCATAGAGCTTAAGACAATCTTTCATTTAAATCTAATTTGAGCCAAATCCGATCATTTTATCCCGTGGCGCTCTTTGGTCAAAGTTTTGGATTTTTGGTTTAAATTTTTCAAAATCCAAAACTTTTACCGAAGGGCGCCACGGGATAAAATGATCGGATTTGGCTCAAATTAGATTTAAATGAAAGATTGTCTTAAGCTCTATGAAATGGCCGAGGAAAAAAAATTGTGATGTTTTTTCAAAAATTTCTTGAACGTAGAAAAAAACCGCCATTTTTTGCAAATTTCAAATGGCGATATCTCGAAAACCGTTCGACCGATTTTATTTTATTTTTGATATTCGTGCTCACCGCATCAAAATTACCAAAGATGATGAGTCGAAAAAAATTTAAATTTTTTATTTTTTTGTTTTAAATTTTTCGAAAATCCAAAACTATGACCGCCGGGCGCCACGGGTTAATTTAATCCGATTGACCTCAAATTTGTACAACATCCGTTTTAGTCCTAGTAGAATAAAAAAATGCCCGGACTTTGAAAATTGGAGAAAAATTTTTTTGGCCATACAGAAAAATGCCTGTCGAATGTTCCTTATCTTCACTCCCTAAGTGGTTCCCATAGAAAATTAAATTTTTATGAAATTATATCCCATAGGTCCAACTGTCCCAAGGATGACCCCTAGAAGTTTCAAATGTATGACCGACCCCCAATATTTTTTAACCCTAACATTTTCTCAAAACATACCTACCCTCTATCTTCAACCCTTAAAATGTTTGCATTACATTTTTTTTTTGTATTTTGTATATACTCAAAAAATTTTGTCATTTACTGTTTGTAGTTTATTTAAAAAGTTTTACGTTTTGCCGTTTCTAAAAAAAAAAAACATTTATTCAATGTTTAATTTTTTTAAAATGACTATTTCTTTTCTTTGTTTGAAAAATAACAACACAAAAAATAAAGACTTTCATTAGCATTCAATTTTTAAAGTCACTTATTTTTGTTTTGTAAGTAAAAATAAGTGATTCTTCTTTAATTTTTAATCATTTGTGTACGTTATTTTTTTAATTGTTGGTATTATTTAAAGAAAAGTCATTAGTTTTTACCTACTTGTGTTGGTTATTTTTTTATAGACAAAAAAATTCAAAAAAAATATTTATAAAAATATGAAAACATGTTTGTATCAATGACGATGGGCAGAGGGGCTGGCCAGAATGATCTTGATTGCGGTATCGGTACCCCAAAAATTTTATTAAAATTTTTTTAAAATAAAATTCAATAGAAAAATTGTAAAAATAACCTACGAAATCATTAATTTTTAATGTTTTTGTAGGTATTTTTTTTTGGATTTGTTGGAAAAATAACACAACCATCATTAATTTTGAATGTTTTTGTAGGTTTTTTTTACGAATTTGTTGGTAAAAAAAATTAAAGTTACGTTATTTTTTAATGTTCAATGTTATTTATTATAGAAAATATTATTAACATTAGAAAATAAATGTTGATGTGTGTTAAAACAAATGAACAATTACTGGAATGGTTTTCAAATATTTTATCACTTGTTTTAAATATGTTTTCATTTAGTTTTGCCTACAAAATATTTTGAGTGTAAACTTGTATTATTAAAATCAGCTGCTACCGCTTTCATTATGCGCAAAAACAACTGGTTTGGCAAAACGTTTCTGATGACATATTCGTGCTTTTGAAAATGTAGTCTAGAAGTTTGGGCAAAAAAAGTTGATTTATGTAGAGTAGCTTAATTACACCGTCCGACAAAAATTAAAAAAATCGTTAAGCACGAACTCGATAGTATACGCTTGAAACTAGATACTAAATGTAGTAAAACTGCTTTAACAGTTTTTCTTTTTGTGATCCTGTTTCCTTTTAAAAGTACTTCAAAGTTTTAGAGGATTAAATTTTATAAAATATTTTTTTAATATGTCACGGTGCCCTGGAGAGCATTTAAATAAAATATTGGTGTTACTCCAATTTTTAGGCGGATTATGTTTTTGACTATAAAAGAAGGGAAATGAGCCAAAAAAGAAAAAAAAGTACTAGGCGCTTTTTTTTTGGCGGGCAAAAAAAAGAATTACAAAAAGAGAAAAAAGAATTTATTCTTTCAAATGCAATAAAATTTTTTTATACAGATGTAAATTCATCACATATTTACTTATCAGTGAGATTTAAATATTTATTTATAATATTTTTTCAGATATGATACTTAAAAGAATAATTTCATTATTTAGTGATACTTAATGAAATTTCTTCTTTAATTTAATGAAAATTTTAACTCTTGGAGTTATTACACATTTAAGACTGATCCTGTTTCTAGAATTTGAAGGAGAGAAGTTACACCAACAATACAAACAAAATTTTCAAAACATTTTTGGCGAAATAAAATAAAATTATAAAAGGATATTTAGCGCATCCATAAGATTGACCATAACAAATAGTCCCAACCACTTTCTTCATTTCTTTTCAAACTATTTACATTGTTTTACTCTTCCTTAGGCACTGCAAACACATTTTTCAATGGTTTTTACTATCGTTTTCTGATTTTTTTTAGTTTTGAAAAAACATTTTTAACAAAAAAGAACAAATTCTTTTAAAATGATATGAATCACTAATGTCTATATTGAGGGAACTTTGGGTTTTGCTGTCCGTCTGAGTAGTACACTGAAAACTTTTAAGAACTTACATTTTTAAATAATTTACAAGGATATATTTCATTTAGTTTCAATTAATAGTGAAATTATTCTTTTAAGTCTCATATCTGGAAAAATATGTCAAATATATATTTAAATATCACTGATAAGTAAATATGTGATGAATTTACAACTGTATAAATAAATTTTAATGCATTTAAAAGAATAAATTATTTTTTGTTTTTTAGAAATTCTTCTTTTTGCCCGCCAAAAAAAAAGCGCCTAGTACTTTTTTTTCTTTTTTGGCTCATTTTCCTTCTTTTATCGTCTTAAAACATAATCCACTTAAAAATCGGAGTAACACCAAAACTTTATTTAAATCCCATCCAGGGCACCGTGATGTGTACTTGGCCTAGGATGACACTAGTTATAGCAAATAAAAGAGGAGAATCTCCTCTAATTTTCCTATTTTATTATTCTTATATATCAGGAAAAATGAGGTTAGTTACGTCCCTTCAAAAATTTATCCTTCAAAATCATTAAAAATTTTTCACCAAATATTTTGATAAAGTTTTCAAATAATTTTATTCACCCTGATATGGTAAAGTAAAAAAATTGAAAACTTAGAGGAGATCCTCCTCTTTCATGTGTCATCATCTGTGTCATCCTAGGACAAGTACAAATATTTGAAAAATATTTTACACAATGCATAGATGGGAATTTTTCATTGCCATTGAAATTTAATTACCATTGGTTGATATCAATGGTAATGAAAAAATTTTCATTACCATTTAATGGTAATTAAATTTTTTTAATTGAAAAAAATAATTACTAATGGTAATGAAATGCACCAATTGTTGAAAAACACCAATTATAATTGGTTTCAAAACATTCAAAACAAAACAGACAGACGGACAGACGGACGGACGGACATCGCTAGATCGTCTTAAAATCGATCGAGGATCATGAATATATATACTTTATGGGGTCCTAGACCAATATTTCGAGGTGTTACAAACGGAATGACAAACTTATATATACCCTCTATCACTAGAGTGGAGGGTATAAAAATAGTGGAATATTTTTCTTGATTTGCCTTATATAAATTTTCTTAGAACATTTTTTTTGAAAACAATTTGCTGTTGATGGCATTAAAAGTATTTCTTTTTTGAACAACAGTTAAACTTTAAACTAAATGAAAACTTTTAACTTCCGCCTTGTCTGCAAAAAAAAAAAAAAAACACAAAACAAACAAAAATGTAAAAAAGTATTCACAAATATTTGTAAACGTTAAAAAAAAATTATACATACAGGAATTTTCAACAAGTCAAACAAGAAAAAAAAAAAAAGCCAGACAGAAAGATAAACAAATACAGACGCACGTATATGTCGTTAAAATACAAACATAAAAACTTTTTCTGCATACCCATACCTTTACTGCAGTTTAGGGGACAGGTATTAAATTTACACAAAATGTGCAGAGTTTTTGAAATTGATTTTAATTTGATTAAAGTGTTAATACATTTTTAAGCATATTTAAAAGGCATTGGAAACAAGTTGCGCCAAAAAAAAAAAAATTCCAGTTGCTGAGACTTTTCTCTACAGAAAGATGATTAAATTCTTAGAAAAATTTTCTGCACAAAAAATCTCTGATTCTGATACATTTCTTTTATAGAAATTTTGGCTGATTACACCCTCCGACAGTCAATATTAAAAATAAACCGGATGATATATGTCTGACAGTAGAGATAAAATGGAGTTAAACTGCATTTACACTTTTTCATTTCGTGATCCTGTTTCCTTTTAAAAGGACTTTAAAGTTTTAAAGGATACATGTTGTAAAATATTTCTTAAATATTTATACTTGTCCTAGAATGCCACTGGTGATGGCAAATGAAAGATGAGGATCTCCTCTAATTTTTCCATTTTTTTATTTTTTCATATCAATATAAAAGGATGTATATAAAATGCTTTGAAAACTTTATCAAAATATTTTGTTGAAAATTTTAAATGATATTGAAGGAAAAAGTTTTTAAAGGACGTAACTTACCTCCTTTTTCCTGATATGTAAAAATAATAAAATAGGAAAATTAGCGGAGGTTCTCCTCTTTCATTTTATATTACTAAGGGCATCCTAAGACAAGTATAAATATTAAAATTTTTTTTTATAATATTTAATTCTCTAAAACTTTGAAGCCCTTTTAAAAGGAAAAAGGATCACAAAATGAAAAACTGTAAATGCAGTTTTACTACATTTAGTCTCTAGTTGCATACGAATATTATCCAGTTCGTGTTTAACGATTTTTTTTTCATTTATGTCGAACGGTGTTATGAGACAATTTTCGTCTTGAAACGTTATCGAATTCTGAAATATTTTTTTTTAAGAAAAGTTCTCAAATTCAGTGGCAGTTTTCCAAAGAAAAGTTCTGTGAGACTTTGTTCTTAAAGAAAAATTCGAGGAGTTTATTTTTATTCATCTATGCTTGAAAAAACAAGTAAGAAAGTTACAGTCGGTCAAGACCGACCATATGATACCCTACACCAGTGCTTTCCGGAAAATGGGCCCAAGTCCAAACATAAACCGATTAAATCTGTATGTTAGATCTTTATTTAGTGTAAAAAACACATACAGATCAAATTTTAGTGGAATCGGTTTATTTTTTGTCAATAGACCGATTAAACTGAATATCGGTCGAAATTTTTATTAGGGGGACTAAGTCCCAAAATGGTCCAATTATTATATTCCGATTTGAATAGGTTAATAAAGTACAAGTTTAAAACCTTAAAATAAAATTTTTATCAAATATTTCCATTTTTATGAATTTTGAGGGAATTATGTGAATATCGGGAGGTTGGTTTGTATGGGGACTACCGGAAGGACTGACCCGATTGCTTTGAAATTTGGAATGATGATTTGTGCATACAAAGTGATTACCTGCTAAATTTCAAAGCGATATCTAGTAAAATACGGTTATTAGAGTCATTTAAGCCGAATCCAAAGGGGGCGTTTGTATGGGGGCAAGGTCTTAACCTAGACCGATTTTCTCCAATTTCAATAGGCTTTGTCCTTGGGCCAAAAGATGCTTAAGTTTCAAATTCCAAGTCAATTGATTGAAAATTGCGACCTGTATCGTGCTTAAACCGATAGACGGACAGACGGACGGACAGACGGACGG
Source organism: Pegoplata infirma (assembly GCA_963921195.1). Taxonomy (NCBI): domain Eukaryota; kingdom Metazoa; phylum Arthropoda; class Insecta; order Diptera; family Anthomyiidae; genus Pegoplata; species Pegoplata infirma. The sequence continues at coordinate 144,145 of CAWUER010000554.1, forward strand.
ACAGACAGACAGACGGACGGACAGACGGACGGACATCGCTAAATCGCTTCAAATAGTAATTCTGAGTCAATCGGTATACTTGAAGGTAGGTCTAGGACCAATATTTCGGGTAGTTACAAACATCAGCACAAACTCATTATACCCTGTACCACAGAGTGGTGTAGGGTATAAAAATACTAGATTCTGAAAATTTTTATTTAGAACTTTTTTTAGATTCTCTGATATCTTTCCAGTTAAAAAGTCTCCGATTTAATCTTTTGTTCAAATTTTATTTTTCCAAATAATACGAATAATTTGCTGACATTTAATTTTTGCCGTTTTGTTCTTCTGTCTCTAATTACAGATTCTAAATTTCAATTTATGTATCCTCATGTCACTAGTCAATGCAACACATACACAAGACACAAATATACATTGACAATTTTGCTTTTATGTGGTCTACTCAATTTACATGTTAACAAAACCACTGTGCTACATACACTCAAAAAAAAACGTGGGTATTCAATACTAAAAATTTAGCTACGAATACTAATGTTTTAGTCCAAAAGGACCTAGTGCAGGAATTGGTAATCAATAATAAAATTTGTTACTAATATGTAGTACATGAAAAATACTAAAAAAACAGTAAATATTACTGCAATTTACTACAGTTTTAGTAAATATAATTACTAAAAAAATCATAAATATTTTAAATTTGTGTCCTATTTAGTAAAAAAAAATACTAATTTTAGTAAATAAAATTGCTAATTTTAGTGAATAAAATTACTACCTATATCAATTTTAGTAAATAAAAATCAGAAAAAAATTATATATATGTAAATGATTTTTATTTCACTTCGGGTTTAAGATATACTTAATTACATGTCTTCTTAAGCTGTTAAAAAAAAAATTTAGCGTTGATTGTACCACATTTGAAAAAATAAATGATTGATGTCGCCATACCATTGAAATCTACTTTGCAAACGATCGCTAAAAATATAAAAAAGAAATAATATCAATACATGTTCAAATGTATGTACAAACATTTTACCACAGAGGGTGCTTTTTTTACATACATTTTTTTGTATTCGTGTGTGTATCCATAATATTCTCTTCATCTTGAGTTTTTTTCACACAGCCATTGAAATAAAAAACGATTAAACAAAAAAACTGACATAGAAATGTTATTTTATTTAATGAACATATTGAAATAAATAAAAAAACATATATTCAATTACTTAAACACAATTTAATTTAATAATTTTATAATATATATTTTTTTACAAACACTCCGTGACCGGGTATCGCGTTGTTTCGGTTTTAATTCTTTTTCGCACTAAACAAACAGAAAAATCTGTTGGTAGCACTGCAGTTAAATGCGAGAAAACGTGGTGGTCGCACACACTGCAGCAGCAAGCAGCAGACGGCAAGAAATATAAAGAACTGTGTTTAATTATAAATTATACATTTAAAAAATAAGTACTTTTTGTATTTGCAGCTAGGGGTATGCACTTTTAATGTTAAGAAATAAAAAATGCGTCATTTTAGTGAAATTATAATTAAATAGAGTACACATCATTTTTTCTGTCTGCTGCTTGCTGCTGAACTGTGAAGAAGCATTTTGTGGCTATTACAGACAGTGTTGCCATTACCAATATAATAAAAAAACGCAAAAATCGTAAGAAAAGGGTAAAAATTTACAAAAAAAAAATCAGCTACAAGAAAAAAAAGAGAGAAAATTAAAAAAATAAATGGAAAATGTGCTTTTTAAGGTTAAAAGGATAAAAAGTGGAAAAAACGATAATAAAAGTATTTGTTTTTATCATAAATTAAATAAATAAGCTGATACAATCACGAGTAAAAATAATATTACATTCATATTACTTAAAAAAACAATAAATTTAATACAAACTTTTGTATTACATTCAATCAACACGCCACATATATTTTTTAATGAAATGTTTGGATTTTATCAGTTTAATTTTTATGCATTTTACTTCATTTTGACAGTAAACAAAATTGTTTCAAAAAACAACAGTCATTAAATATTTTAAAAAATACGTAGTTGTAAAAAAATGTAGAAAATATGTACCAAAAAGTTTATAATACATTTTCATTAAAAAATATTATATAATATAATACATTTTCTTTAAAAAATATTGTTAGTATTTCCAATCCGTATGAAGTGATATTATACAGGTAGTTTAGTAAAATATTTTACTCATATCTTTCGTGGGGAATCCCAATATTTAAATGTTATAATCCAAAAACTAAATGGTCTTGATGAAGCAAAAAAAATATAATCCAAAAACTAAATTTGCTAAATGAAACAAAAAAAAATAAATTGCGAAAAATTTTAATTTTTGTACGACCGGTACAAAACTTATTTAAGTTTTGAATCAAATAACAACCAAAAACAGCGATGCCAATTCAGCGCGTTTCGTGTTGGATTGAAAGCTATCCGACCACCCAAAAAGCGCATTTTTTTAAATCTAAGAAATGGAAAACTTTGTTGAAAATTTTTAAAAAAAGATATTTCACAATTTTTAGACTTATTCTGTGAATAGGCCTGATGATTTTCTAATTTTTTTTTTATCTTGAATTAAAATTATTTTTTTTATCGCTTTTTACTTTATTCAAATTTAGCGCTTTTTGAGTCACTGTTTTGCGCGTTTTGCCTGTTACACAATTTTCGAAAATAAACCCAAATTTTCTTTATTTAAATCTGTCAAAAATACATATTTTAATTGCATCATTAGAAAAATACAACTCCATAAGAAATCTGCCGTCGGCAAGCAAAATGGGCCAGTGGCCAGCGGCCCGCCACCGCAAAAAATTCCTAGTCGGCTTGGTAACCTGCTCACGCATACTAATAAAGTATAAATCAATTATTTTTTATTTTCATGAATTTTGAGAGAACATTTTGGATCTTGATTTGTGAACACAAAACACGTTTACCTGCAATTTTGAAAGGATACCTTGAGTCAAATTTAAAGGGGACTGTTTTTTTTATACCCTCCACTTAGTGATAGAGGGTATATATAAGTTTGTCATTCCGTTTGTAACTCATCGAAATATCGATCTGGGACCCCATAAAGTATATATATTCATGATGCCCGATCGATTTTAAGACATTCTAGCGATGTCCGTCTGTCCGTCTGTCTGTCTGTTGAAAATGCTCTCGCGGACAAAATATTGCACAGAGATGACTGAAACTTAACATATTTATTGGAAGTTCTCCCGAGAAGTTTGGTATTGCATTTGAGCGATATCGGTTCAGCGGTTCAAAAGTTATGAACGAAATTGTAAGCACACCTCAAAAATTTCAGTACATTCAACATAACCTAAAAATACAAAATGCTTTAATTCGACTTCTGGTTGACATATGTGAACATAATTAAACACCAAATGGTATTTAAACAAGTAGGAACATGTTTTTTAACAAAAAAAAAATCGCGGATTTTTTTTTACCAAAATTTTTTTTCGCGGAATTTTTTTTTTTAAAAAAATTTTTTTTTTTCAAAAGTAATTTCCTTTTAAATAAAGTTTTTTGCAATAATCTTTTTGAAATTGTGGAGGGTATCACTACATTCAGCAAGGCCGAATTTAACTTTTTTACTTGTTCCAATTACATTAGGTCTAAGGCGTAAGTATAATAAAAATTGATAATATAAAAATCACAAATTAAAAAAAAAAATGTCGCGAAAAAATGGAAAAACACCATAAATACCTTATTTTTAAAAACGCGTATTTAAAAAACGGCAAGACCAAAAAAGCACCAGCAAATACCCGAAATGTAACAAAGTGACAACACTGAATTCAAATTTAACGATTTTGCAAAAAAAAAACAGTTGGTAGCTCTGCTTGTAAACAAGCGCCCCCTTACGGAATTATTACTAACAAAAATAAATTAAAAACCTAATAAATTACTATATATTAGTACTTTTATGAACTAAAAATAGTAAAAAAAATAGTAAAACCAACTACCAACAAAAATTACTCATAAACAGTAAGAAATACTAATTTTAGCACTTTGAAGATACTAAAAAAACTACTGTAATACTGGTAATTGGTAACTTATTAGTAGATTTGGGTTACCAACGCACTTACTAATTTTTTTACTGTAGAATTATTTTGAGTGTACAGGACATTTGCATAGCAACATTTGTTAGTGTATGTTAGTCAGGACTTTGATGGATTGGAGAAACTATGGAGAAAATTATGGTTTTAATTGAAAAGGTCTAGTTTCTTTTTTAATTATCTGCTACTATACATGTGAGCCTTGCATAATTGTATGTTGGTTTTCTTTGGAAATTAATGAAACATCTAAAGTTACATTGCAAACTGTTTTCATACACGTGAGTTACTATATTCCTAATGCATTGGAATGTTTATGTAAGCCATTGTGTACCTAACATTCGAGTAATGATGATACTATTGATTTGAAAGCACAAATTCTGTCACTATGGTTCCAAATCCATATTTTTTTTGGCCATAAATTAATTCGTTAATTGAAGCAAAGTCACTAGTTTTGAATCTGACATGCTTTTTATCTCTAAACACATAAAAAGATCGATTTAAAAATAAATTGTTATAAAAAATATATTTCTTGTTATTATTTATCTCAGCCAAAGTCAAAAAAATTATGCTAAAAAAAAATTTTGAAGACGTGTTACACAAAAAACATCAAATTTTGCCGAAATTTGTGCATTACTAAAATGGAAATTGTGGGAGTTTGCCGAGAAGTTTTATCTTACAGTCAAGAAATTAAGAAACAAAATTTCAAACATTTGTATTTTGAAAGGTGTGAAAGAAAAATTTAATTTTCTAAAAATTTAAGACATCCTGGTTCGTTTTTTACTAGTTTCATATAATCCAGTTATTATAATCTTCAGAAAAACTTTTTATGTCTAATTTATTCAGTTAATAGTCAATTATATTCTATATGTGAACATTTTTTACAAGTCGCAGCCGCCAAGGATTGAACCCATGATCTGTAATGTTTTTGCTATTAACTGCCTCTTAGATACGATCACTCTAGACCGATACGCTAAGTTGGCTCTTAAGCAAGTATCAACTAAATCATGGTTTTTCAATTCTTTTTTGGTTGTTGCTGTTGTTTTTCGTACAGAAGAAGTTGTAATTCTAATATGCGTGAATAAATTCTATTTTTAGTAATCATCATTCTTACTCCTCTCCTTCGTCAAATTTGTTTGACCATTTTATAGAACCTTTAACAAACATTAACTAAAATGAATTTGATCCAAATCCGAATATGTTAAAAGGCGACCTTCGATTATAGTTTTTGGTTTTCAGAAAATTTTCACCAAAAATTCTAAACTTTGATCGAATACCGCAATGGGTTAAAATGGTCGGATTCGCCCCACATAAATTTCAAATTAAAATAAATTAGATAAAAGTTTGTCTTATTCTTTAGTCAAGCTGCACTAAAGGCTCTAAGGAGCTTTTGTATTACTTCAAAAGTCGTTTTTAAATGTTACGAGAATCTTCAGAAACTATCCGGGAATAATACCGTATCTCTTGTTTGGGTACCTGGACATAGGGGAGTAGATGGGAACGAGAAAGCTGATGAGCACGCTAAGTTTGGAGCAGATGGCGTAGGAACTTTTGTTCATATTGCGCCCCCGATTCAGTACTATAAAACGAGAAGTGACTGTCGTTGTAATTTTATTGCAAACAGGAAATGGAGAGAGCTAAGCACGAGCAGAATCTGGCCGCATTACGACCTCGGGAAAACACGCTACCTTCTCTCTCTTAACAGAGAAGATTGTCGTTTACTCACGGGAGTGGTCACAGTACACTGCCTAATTGCTTTTCACACGAAAACTATGGGACTAATCTCGGATGCCAATTGTAGAAGATGTGATATTCTGTGCAAATGCCCCGCATTGGCCAGACACCGCGAGCGAATATTAGGTAAAGCAGAAATCGAGAATCTGGATGATATCGCGGCTACGGACCTTACGCAACTAAAACTGTTCGCAACATGGACTAACGCGTTTTATCCTCGTCGCTGAAGGAAATTGTGGTATCGCTATGGACCAGCCGGTCTATGCGAGGAGTCTGAACTTTAGGCTCCACCACCCCTAACCTAACCTTGTCTTATTCTCTATGAAATATCGAATGAAAATAACTGTCTTTTTTTTTAAAACCAGTTTCTTGAACATAGAAAAAACCCACCATTCAAAAAAAAAATTTGACAAATTTCAAATGGCATTATCTCGAAAACCGCTCCACTGAATTCAAACATTTTTTGATTCGTATTCAGCATGCCAAAATTAATGAAAATAATGAATTGTAAGATAGATTTTTTTTATTTATTAATTTTTTTAAAAACTCAAAATTTTGTTGAAAATTTTACATAAATCCAAAACTTTGAACAAAGGGCGCCACGGATTAAAATTATTGGATTTGGATCAAATCAAGGTTTTATTAAAAATACTTTCTCAAGCTCTATTGGCAAAGGGGAAAGAAATTTGGATCTTTTTTTTAATTTCTTAGGAATAGAAAAAACTGCAATTTCTTGAATATTTAAAATAGCGAAATCTTGACATTTTCCATAACAACACTTCCAGGTTTTTATACTCTCCAACCACAGTATGGGGGTATACTCACTTTGTCATTCCGTCCGTCCGTCCGTCCGTCCGTCTGTCTGTCTCTAGAGGACACGATACAGTCCAAAATAAAAGAGCTAGGCTTTTCGAAGTTTGTCTTATACTCCTAGGCAGGTTAAGTTCGGAAATGGGCAAAATCGGACCAAGGGGAAAAAAGTTCCACCTTGGAGAACTAAACCAACCTCTGAAAAAGAGTATTTTTTTGCAGGGTTTTTTGTACTTTTTTTAAGCAAATGCAACATTTTTATGTCAGAGTAAGCTCAAAACCCTGCATGTGGACCCAGCGGATAAAAAAAAAATTTAAAAAAAATTGACCCGCCCCTTTTGTGGGCGTGGATATAAAAATTGTATTTTAATAATGATTAATTGGAGTAAATAATTGGAAGAATCATAATAAATCCATTTACTAACATCTATCGCAAGGGGACGGTGTCCCTCAATGTCTTCCACCAAACCCCTAAAACCCGCCCCCCCTCACAAAAATAAGACGCCCCTGATGTTTTTTTTTTCATTTTGGAGGGTATAAAAGATTCGGCACAGCCAAATTTTACACTCTCATTTTTTTTGTTTTTCTTTTGTGCGAGAATTTTGTTTACACGCATTTGAAGTTGGTGAACTTTTACATAAAAACTGTATAAGAGGCGTATACTTGATTTTGTAATTGCCTATAAATAACAATCATACGCAACGGTGCACAGTAGTGTGTTTTTAATTATTACTAGAACGATTTCAGCTGCTGATTATTTAAAAACTGTATAAGAGGCGTATACCTAATTTTGTCATTTCCTTTAAATAACAAGCATACGCAACGGTGCACAGTTGAGTATTTTTAATAACTCTGCCATTCAGTAAATACTGTACCGATTTCTGGGCACTACCAGGGGCCCCTAAAGTATGACACATTTAGTATACAAAAACTGAAATGATTTAAAATCACCAACTTTTGTTTTTATTGCCTTTTCGTACATTTTGACCATCTAAATGTCCGAATATCGCAAAGTGATGTTCAGGAAAGTTGTAGCCGGCGTTGATTTTAATACCTTTGCTGAACATCATTTGGCGATATTTGGACATTTCGATTGTCCAAATTAATAATAATAATCTTTTTTGAAATTTTTCAATTATTTCCCATAATTAAAATTCTTTAGAAAATTGTGGTAATACTCTTATTGAACAAACATCAAATATTCATATTCCACCGTCCGACAGCCAATACTAAACATGAACCGGATGATATACGTCGGAATGAAGAGATCAAATGAAGGATCAATATTTAAATATTTGTACTTTTCTTACAATGTCACTATTGATTGCAAATGAAAGAGGAGAAACTTGGCTAATTTTTATATTTTTTATTTTGCATTATCAGAAAAAAGGATGTAAATAATGTCATTTAAAAAAATTATCAAAATATTTTGTTAAAAATTTTAAATGATATTTAAGGACAAAGTTTTGATTTTTCCGTTTGTATTTTTCTGACTGAGTACATTCAAATATAATGAAAGCAGACGTTGATTATGCATTTTTAGGAATTCGGAAAATGTTAAATTCAGATAGTGTTTTTTTTTCAGTGTTACTGCTGATATTGGCGACCCACCCTAATGTGTATACACTAGAGATGGGCACATGAGCAGATTAGAGCGTGATTCACGCGTGAGTGTGACTGAATTCAATTTTACTCACGTGATTGTGAGTGAGTGTGAGTGCGGAAACAAATTGCGTGAGTGAGTGTGCGTGAGTAAGTTTTTTGCGTGAGTGAGTGTGCGTGGATTTTTTTGCGTGAGTTTGCGTGATTTATTTTCTCTTCATATTTCCTTTCGTACCAAAAAAATCAACAAAATAACATTAAAATTCGACTAAATTTAAGATTTCGTACGAAAAAAGTAAAAAAAAAATGTAAAATTTCGCGGAAATTTTGAAATTTAAGTTTTTGAAAATTTTTTTTGTATAAATATACGTTTCGTGAGTGTGAGTCAACGTGAGTGTGAGTGAGGCTTGTGTGAGTGCGCGTGAGTGTGAGTTGTATTAAATTTACTCACGTGATTGTGAGTGAGTGTGATTAGAAAAATTATGCTCGTGAGTAAGTGTGCGTGATTCAAAAATTCCTGTCGTGAGCGTGAGTGAGTGTGAGTCAAAAATCACTCACGCGCCCATCTCTAGTATACACATACGTTAGGGTGGGTCGATGAAATGCATATTTGCGAATCTCGTTAACTAATAGCAAAAACTCGACGCGCATTTTCGAGCTGATAACGGGAAAAATCATGAAAAAAATTTAGGAGGGTACTTTTAGGCCTCTACAAGCGGTTTTAGTTCGCGGTTTTTAGAAAAAAATATTTTTTTTAATTTTTTAAAAATATTTTAAAAATTAAGTAAAATAATGCTTATTACGAAACAAGTTCCAAAAAAAATTTATCTCGCCAATTTTAGCCCGTGGATGCATTTTTATATCCAGGAAAGTTCGATTTATTTTATAAAAAAAACATATTTTTTATTTCATAATAGCACTCAAATGGTGCGAAGGCCGATATAAGAACATGAATGATAAAAATAAAAAAATTGCGGATATTTATAGCAATCCACAAGTGCAAAAAATTCGCAAATTACAAAAAAATTAAAAATGGGTATCAAAATTTTGGTAAAATAAAGCGTTTTAAGAAAATGATAAAAAACAAAACAAATTGGCGGCTATTTATAACAATCCGCAAGTGCAAAAAATTCGAAAGTACCAAAAAAAATTAAAAAATGGAAAAATTGGTATCAAATTTTTGGTATAAAAATGCATCCACGGGCTAAAATTGGCGAGATAAACTTTTTTTGGAACTTGTTTTGTAATAAGCATTATTTTACTTAATTTTTAAAATATTTTTAAAAAATTAAAAAAAATATTTTTTTTCCAAAAACCGCGAACTAAAACCGCTTGTAGAGGCCTAAAAGTACCCTCCTAAAATTTTTTCATGATTTTTCCCGTTATCAGCTCGAAAATGCGCGTCGAGTTTTTGCTATTAGTTAACGAGATTCGCAAATATGCATTTCATCGACCCACCCTAGTATGCATGTTTTTAATGGACGACATGCTAAATAGAGATTGATATATGAGCTAAGACAGAAATGAAAATGTCATTAAACTTCTACGAATGCTGTTAGGTTAGAAAATAAAACTACATAGAATATAAACCCTCTATCAGAAACTAAAGCTCTTAAACTTGTTAAAACAATTAAGTAAAACGAAAATTCAATACATAAAAAAGTTTTAAATTTTCAAATGAAGTTGTTGATATCGAGATCTTATATGCATTAAAATTCATAATTGAAGAAGGAAAAATTAAATTTGTATTTTTCTATAGAAAAAGTCCACAATAATTGTTGTATAAAAAAAGTATATCAGAGCCTGAGATTATTGTTTTAAAAGAAATGTCTACGAATTACTCCAAATCTGGGAATTTCGTTTATGGAAAATTGTTTATGATACCATTGTCTTTGAACTCTCTAGAGATTTCAATGGAGAAAAAATATCTCTTTGGAGGATTTTTCTATAGAAAATTCGTTTTTATCTGAGAATGCCCTTGAAGAACTATTTTTTTTATTCTGAAATCTATAAATATTGGAAACAATCATAAGAATCTGGAAGTAATTTTGCAGGAAGATTGTGTAAAGATTTTTCTACAGAAAATTTGACTCAATTGACAGATTTTTAAGGGGGAAAAATTTTTAAGAACCTGAAACATTTAGCCCTGTAAAAAAAAGGACTGGATTCCAAAAAGATTGCTATTGTAAAGATTTTTCAGAATTAATTCATAGTTTTTTTAGTAAAGGAAATATTGACCTCGAGCTAGAATAAAACTATTTAAAATATTTTCATAAAAATTTTAGTTAAACAACTTTCAAAATAATTCCTCGATATTTACTACCACAATAACATTTTCTGAACAAAATTTTTCTGTAGTGTTAAGAAAATTTTTAATCACCTTCTAATCCCCAAGTTTTTTTTTTTGTTATCTCAATTTTTCAAAAAAAGTTTTAAGCTGTTTTTTAATATTTATTCTCTGTTTTTATTTTATATTTCTCTTCTCTACTCATGTCATCACCATAAGACATAATCGTTCATTATAGCTATGCAATCATTTATACTTACATACACAAATACAAAAACACACACACATTTACAACATAGACAGACAGCTTAGTATTGTACATTAAGCTCCTACATAACAAACTATATTTAAACACATACACATGCATGCACATCAACTGAGACACATCCGGCTGTAGACATTTCCGTTTTAATGTTTTATTTTATTTATTTGTTGTGTGTTTTTTTTATGCTGCTGTCTACAATTTAGTTCAGCTTCATTTAAAAACTTAAATAGTCTTTATATTTTTTTTTATTATTTTCTAAAATGGTTTTTTGCTATTTTTTATGGTTTTTGTGTTTTTTTTTTTTTCGAAAAGAGTTTTAATGAGGCAAAAAAAAAAAGTAATGAAAAACAAACAAAGTGTGAACATTTTGGACGATCTTGAAGAAACAATTGAAGCACTATATAGAGAAAAAGGTTTGGTTCAAAGATTTTTGGTGCAAAAAAGCAAAAGAGATAACTTTTTTGGTAGAGACATTTTTTGTTTGTCTTCTTGTATAATTTTAGCTTATTTGAGTAAAAGTTTTTTAATATTCTCTCTCAATTCTTCTTATCATTTTTAAACCACCACGTATTCACTATCTTTAGTACCTCTGCCTACTGTAGGGCTCAAATTGTTCTTTTGGTTTGCGAAATTAGTTTTATTTTTGTTTCTGCTGCTTAAACTTAAATTGTTTTTCTTGAATATTTAACAAAGATTTTCATATTTTTCTCATTATTTTCTTTGTAAACTTAACCACATTGCGGTACTTGCGTTTAAATATATATAAAATTGTGTGCTAATGTTTTTTTGCATTTAAAAGAATTAAATATTTAATAAACTTAAATGCTAGAAAACGGTTTTAAAATTCTTGGTAAAAACAATTTGTGTTTGGAAAATTATTTTCCATTAATCATTTTGTAGAAATTTATTAATTAAGAAAAATTAATTAAGTTATACCGTTTTGTCTGAGACTTAAAATATATAAAAACGAGTCGGTCTTAAGATTGAAGTATCTCGGCTTATCGGCACATTTAGGGATTCAAAAAATGCACTTGACGAACAAGAATATCGTCAAGAGCAAATTAAATTTTATACAGATTATTTCATACGGATATCGTAGGAATCAGTCTTCACATAAAGCCCCCAAAATTTATATATTTTCGTGAATGAAAATTAAACAAAGTCGAATTTCTACGAAGCTATGCCAAGTTGGATAGGTATGAAAAAAAAATATTTTGAAGAGACTCAAGGAAAAATGTTTCAGAATCTGAGACTTTTTCTAAAGAAATATTTCTCAGAATCCAAGTCTTTCTACAGAAAAAATGTCTCAGAATCTTATACTCTTTACTACACAAAAAATTTCATACACTCAAAATAATACATAAGTAGATTTACTAATTTCTTTGCTAATGCTGGTTAGCTAACTTTTAGCAAATTTTTTGTTGAGATTAGCATGTTAGCAAAAATATCTTGTAAACTTCATTTAGCGCATTAGCAATTTTAAAAAAAATTTGAACTAATTTTTTTTGCTAAATTTAAAATTGAGTTGACCAAATTTTTACAAGCTTTTTTGCTAATATTAGCTAAAATAAATGGTAATTTTTTCTTTATTTTCAGAAAACTTAAAATGGCGCTATCTCGGAAACTAAGCCAGATAGAGCAAAATGGAGGCCATTTTTGGTTCTCGGGCTCATAGTATCGCCGGTCCTCTTCACATGTGTGGACCCTAATGGGTCCCAACTTTGGATCCAAAAAAGTTAGCATTCCCGAAAATTTTAAAATGCTCATATCTCGGTTAATATTGCGGACACAACAAAAAGTCCAAAACCATTTTTGTAGCTTTAAACACGTAGAACAAGACGGCAAAATAATCAAAAGCTCTCCGAGTAATATTTTTGAAGTTATCGAGTTTTTTAATTCTCAAAACCCCAATGGTCCCCTTAAATCACGTATCTCAAAAACTAAGCAAGATAGAGCGAAATGGACAAACTTTTTGGATCAAAAACTATGACGATTTTTAAGGAACCCAACTAGGACTAGGCCCATTGTCTGGACATATCGGGTCCGAACCCAATGGGGTCCTCAAATCTGCATGAAATAAAAAAATGCAGTTAACTAATTTTTAGCAAAACATTTTTGCTAACTTTACCAAAAAAATTGTGGGTTCAAATTCAACAAATTTTCTTGTAGGTTTACAAGCTTTTTTTTGCTAACATTACAGTTTTTTTTTTTTTTTTGAGTGTTGAAAAATAGATTTTGTATATATCCATGTATAAATTGATACAAATATATCTAATTTTACGTATAAATATATAATTATATGAAATTATATAAACAAAAATTACTCAGATAAGACCAAAATTTTATAAAATTTTATCTGGAGTTATATCAAATTTTATATTATTTGATATGAATTTTGGTATTATCTGAATAATTTTCTGTATAATTAAATATGATAAGATCTAGATATGTATAAAAAGAAATAATTGTATCATTTTATACATGGCTCTACACGAAATCATTTTTACTAGGGTTGTTATCTGCAATATTTTCAAAAGAGAGTTTTCGATAGAAATGTGTTCACCGAATTAGTTGTCATCTATTAAATTAATTTGTAACTAATGTTTTATTTCAAAAACAATTCTTTTTAATTATATTGTAGATAAAGGTTAATAATAACTCTTAGAATCAGACACCATAACTGTTATGAGATTTATTGAAAAAATCAAATTTTACTGTCCAAAATTTTTTTTTCAAATAAAAATTAAAAATAACAGTTTCAAATGATTTATTTAAATATCTGTTCAAAATAACAGAAATAAAAAACTTTTATTTTTTATAACTGTTATCAAAAACTCTTTGAGCCTTACCAAACTTTATTTATTAAAATAAAACTAAAATAAACGCATGCAAAAGAATCCTATTGATAGCTTATACTTCAATTATTATATTTAAATATATAAACATTGATTGCTTTTTTTAAAAATAACTCTTATAACAGTTATTTTTTCCAGTAAATGAAAAATAAAAGTTATTTTAAATTGTTTGAACAATATGTTTTTACCCAGCAAAAACATGGTAATGAGTTGTGAAAAGTAATCATTACCAAGTACATTATTTATAATGAGTACCCATTACCATTAACATTATTTTAAGCCCAAAAGTAACTACTTTTCAGTAATATATTTTAAAAGTACTTCTAAGTAATAATATCTCCTTGCACTTGCGGTTTTTATCCTTTACAATTCAATTACCTTAAAAAGTACTTAAAAACTTAATAAAAATTACGAAATTTTTAAGTTTTAGTAAAAACAAGTTAAATTTTAAATGTTTCAATTAACAAATTATTTTACTTCTTTTTGGTAATGGGTTTTTACTCCTTATTAGTAATCCGAGTCAGTAATTACTTATTTATCTCCATACTCTTCACTACTTATTTTTGTCTCACGCCCTTGTTAAAATAACACTGTGCTACACCAAAAATATGCAGGGGTTCTCATATAAAAATTCGGGTTGGTTGGAGTCCAAAGAGTACTGATATACTCATAGTTTTTCTGGATCACTTCGTTAAGTACGTTTTTTATTGGCAAATGTGTTGGAAAACGGAAATTCTTAAATTACAATTTTAAAAAATTATTACTTTGTTAGTTTGCAACCGATTTTCGATTTTATGGATTTGTTTTAAAGGTATAGGTCTTATCTTTCAAACAAAACAAAAATATTAAAAATCGATCAAGAGTTGGTTGAGCTACGATCGCTTAAGTAAAAGAAAACCGAATTTTTTGAAAAATTTGTCATATTCTTTACACTCTAAGTTGAAAGTGAATCATTAAACAATTTTTTTGATTTTTTTTTTAAAAAAGTATAGTAAAGTGGCTTTCCAAAACACCAAAAAACATAACAATCTGTTAAAAAATTAATGAGTTATGCTAAGTTTTGTGATAGGACATTTTTAATTTTTTTCAGAAACGCTTGTAATTCAAGCATTATTCATAAATCTTGTTACTAGTAGTAATTTTATGCGCATATGCATATAAACAAGAGATGGGAACGTAATTAGATTTGTGCGTGATTCACACATGATCAGAAGTAAGCGTGGTTGAAAATTAATTTTACTCACGTGGTTGTTAGTGAGTGTCAGTGTGAGTGGAATAAAAAAATGGGCGTGTCAGTTACTTCCAAATCCTATTTATAATTTTTTGGGTTTGTTTAAAAAATATCAGTGTTACTTCTTAAACAAAAAAATATTGAGAATAGGTTAAAAACAGGCTAAGGTGCGCTTGTTTAAGTAAAAAACCTTTTTTGAAGAGTTATACCTGCAACATTTTTATGACAGAAAAAGCTGTGCGCTTGCAAACATGTTTTTTTAAAACGAAATTGCTAAAATTGTGGGATCATTTGATGGAAATTTTACCTGTTTATAAATATACATGTGAGGCACTCCACACCAAATGTTCAGTGAGAAAAAAATTGTGTACCAAAATTTTTCAATGGGTCCCGGGTAAAAAAGTTTTTTATATAACTAGGGTGAGATTTCCATGCAAATGCATGTTTTTTGTCGAAAGCCTAAAAACGATATCGACCAATTATCTTTCCGAATCAAGAGATTTGCATTAAATGGCATCGATTTGTTTTCGCATATTTTGCATATTTTGGTGAAAATACATATTTTTGCATATTTTGATTTTAAATGCATATATGGTGCCTATTTCGAACTTTTAAGTGCATATTATTGCATATTTTGGCATAAATTAGCAAAAACACAAATTGAAATAAATTTTTTTCAAAAACTATTTTAAATTTTTAAAATTTATTTTGAAAATCAGAAAAATTACTTTTTTTTCTTCGTAATTTTTTTTTTATAGATTTTCTTAATTTTTAAAAAAATCTTGCTAGACAAACATCTAATCTTTAAAAAAAAAAATTACATAAAAAAACAAAAGTGGCCGGATTTTTTATGAATTGACTGAAAATTTTCCAAAAAAATTTTAATCGATAGCCGATACAAAACTATACAAGAATGTAAATTTTTGAGATTTTGGTGCATTTCGTTTTTATTTGATATATGGGGGTTTTCGTGTCAACTGACACAACTTTTGAAACCGATATCTTCCGATCGGGATGAAATTTGCACCAAGGTTAGTCCTATTGGATAGTAGTTCAGACACAATTTTTCAACGAGATCGGTCAAGAACTCTCTGAGTTAGAGGGGGTCGAAATTTGACATTTTGGCCAAAGAGGTGTTGATTCTCATCCATGTAACTTCTTACCTATTGCTTTTAGCAAAATGTGTCCCGAAGAGTTTAGATAGCTATTTCTTCAGTCTTTCGAAAAAAAAAATATAAAAAAAATAAAAAAAAGTTTTTGATTTTTTTTCTTAAAAATCCAAAACTTTTTTGACTTTTTCCTCAAATTGGGCCCTTTTTTTTTTTTTTTTTTTTGATTCAAAAGAAAGCTTAGGTGATTTCCTTTAAGACCTGTGGGGTCGCTTAGTGGGATGCGAGTGGGATATCTATGAAAAATTTTTTTTTTTAACTTTGGAACACAAAAAACGGTTCTTCAATTTGCACTATTAGGCGTGGGATAGCTAACCAGTTTTCGATTTCGATCCGCGATACCCTCTAATTTTTTTAGGTTCGAAAAAGAAAGCACGAGCCAAAAAATGGGGGCGGTGGGGAATTGCCATATGGCCCCTCATTGGGGTCAAATTTGGGCGTAAAGAGGTAGAAATCCTCAAAAAGCCCCAAAACTCCCCTAGAAACGCCCCTGTAGGGGTGCAATGTGAGACCGACCTCCAATAATTTTCTGCCCCCAACATTTTTCTTGAACATACCTTACCCCTATTTCCACTTCCTAAGGGGACTCCCATACAAAATGACATTTTTATAAAATTTGCTCCTACCGCTCTAACTGTCCATAGGGTGCCCCTAGAGATGTAAAATGTATGACCGACCCCCAATATTTTTTCAACTCCAACATTTTCTTAGAATATACCTACCCTTTATTTTCAACTCTTAAGGGGGTCCCCATACATTTTTTTTTATTTTTTTATTAGTTTTTAAAAATACATGTTTTTATAATGTATGGGAGCCCCTTAAGGAGTGAAGATAGGGTGTTATGATGTTCGGACAAAATGTTGGTAACTAAAAAATAATGGGGGTTGGTCGTAATTTTTGCCTCTCTAGGAGGCACGGTAGGGGCGGTAGGAGCTGGTTTAATAAAACAAATTTATAAAAATTAAAAGAAATGTATGGGGGCCACCTTAAGGGTTAAAGATACATTGTAGGTATGTTTGCAAAAAATGTTGGAATTAATAAAATAATGGAGGTCGGTCATACATTTGGCCCCACTAGGGGCACTTTAGGGTAAGTTAGAATGGTAGGATCAAATTTTTTAAAAATGTTTTGTATGGGAGCCCCCTTAGGAAGTGGAAATAGGGGTAAGGTATGTTCAAGAAAAATGTTGGGGGCAGAAAATTATTGGAGGTCGGTCTCACATTGCACCCCTACAGGGGCGTTTCTAGGGGAGTTTTGGGGCTCTTTGGGAATTTTTACCTCTTTACGCCCAACTTTGACCCCAATGAGGGGCCATATGGCCCCTCCCCACCGCCCCCATTTTTTGGCTCGTTATTTCTTTTTCGAACCTAAAAAAATTAGAGGGTATCGCGGATCGAAATCGAAAACTGGTTAGTATCCCACGCCTAATAGTGCAAATTGAAGAACCATTTTTTGTGTTCCAAAGTTAAAAAAAAATAAATTTCATAGATACCCCACTCGCATCCCACTAAGCGACCCCACAGCTCTTAAAGTAAATCACCTAAGCTTTCTTTTGAATCAAAAAAAAAAAAAAAAAAAAGGGCCCAATTTGAGGAAAAAGTCAAAAAGGTTTTGGATTTTTAAGAAAAAAAATCAAAAATTTTTTTTTTATTTTTTTTATATTTTTTTTTCGAAAGACTGAAGAAATAGCTATCTAAACTCTTTGGGACACGTTTTGCTAAAAACAATAGGTAATAAGTTACATGGATGAGAATCAACACCTCTTTGGCCAAAATGTCAAATTTCGACCCCCCTCTAACTCAGAGAGTTCTTGACCGATCTCGTTGAAAAATTGTGTCTGAACTACTATCCAATAGGACTAACCTTGGTGCAAATTTCATCCCGATCGGAAGACATCGATTTCAAAAGTTGTGTCAGTTGACACGAAAATCCCCATATATTTAAACAAGGCAACTTGACACAAACTTGACCATTTTTCCAATATTTGACCACGCCTCCTAAGCCCAGTTTTTGAAAAATTGAACAACCAAAAACGTAATTTTCTTAGCTCCATATATGAGGCATTCCACACCAAATGTTCAGCAAAAAAAAAGAGTTGTGTCGTGTCAATATGAAATCATTTTCAAAGTATTCGCTCTTAGGGTACTATTAAATAACAAAAATAAAATTTAAGTTTTTTCAAAAAGTGGGCCTTGTAGGCGTGGTCAAAAATTGAAAATATCTAACTTTTTTGCCTGAGCATCTTTACTTCAATATTTATGCAAATTAAATGAAACACAGTAAAGTCTTAAAGACAAAAGCTGTTTATAGATTTTTGAATGGGCTATCAATTAAATGGGCTATCAATAAAAGCTGAATGGGCTATCAATAAAGGCTAAGAAAATGAAAATTGGAACAATTTCAGAAGAAGTTCTGAATTTTTTAAATTTAAACTTAAACTTTATTTATCAAAAAACATGCCGCAATTTTATTTGTTTTTTATTTTTTTAAAAAAAGTTAAAGGAATTTTCTATCTGATCTGAAATTTTTAGAGATGTGTTTTGCCTTGTTTTCGAAAAATCTAAATTCAAAAATTGCAACACGCTTATTTTATACATTAATGGTATTTAAAACGTGTGCGTATGAGTAATATCAATACTTAAAAAATATTTTAAGAGGCGATGGTAGCGTGAGTGAGTTTTTAATAACGATTACGCACGCTTACGAAAGAAAAAATTTAGTCACGCACGATATTTTATTTTGCTCACGCTCATTCACGCACACGTGAGTAGAAAAAAATAAGTTACGGTCACGATTTTCACGTGAGCGTGAGTAAAATAAAATATCGTGCTTGAATATTTTTTTTCTTTCTTTAGCGTGCGTGATCGTGAATAAATACTCAGGCAAAAAAGTTTGATATTTTTAATATTTGACCACGCCTACAAGGCCCACTTTTTGAAAAAAACTTATTTTTGTTATTTATTAGTACCCTAAGAGCGAATACTTTGAAAATGATATCCCATTGAAACCACTATGGTTTTTCTGTAGTGGAACAGTTGGTGTGGAATGCCTCACATGGCTATCCATACAACCCATTTAAAAATTTACGGTTCACATGTTTTTTTTTCGCTGAACATTTGGTGTGGAATGCCTCATACGTATATTTGTAAACAGGTAAAATTTCCATCAAATGATCCCACAATTTTACCAATTTCGTTTCAAAAATGTCAAATGTTTTTTGTCATAAAAATGTTGCAGGTATAACTCTTCAAAAAAGGTTTTTTACTTAAACAAGCGCACCTTAGCCAGTTTTCAACCGATTCACAATATTTTTTTGTTTAAGAAGTAACACTGATATTTTTTAAACAAACCAAAAAAATTATAAATAGGATTTGGAAGTAACTGACACACCCATTTTTTTATTCTACTCACACTGACACTCACTAACAACCACGTGAGTAAAATAAATTTTCAATCACGCTCACTTCTGATCATGTGTGAATCACGCACAAATCTAATTACGTCCCCATCTCTAGTTTATATGCATATGCGCATAAAATTACACTGCGTGACAAAACTAATCACTATTTTAGAAAACAAAATGCTGAATTGAATGGCGTACTCCGTTTTTCGATGTATGGTACAGTTTTCTTGTAAAATGTCATTAAAGATTGGCTGATTTTCAGTTGCTTTTTTAACAAAAAAAATTCCAAAGCTAATGATTTTTAAATTTTATGGCATGGAAAACAATGATATAACTTGTAGCAATATTTCTAATATAAATTTGGTTTAAAGCTTTTCATCTTGAGCCCTTAAATTCGCGGATTTCTTAATTTTTTAAGTTTTCGCGAAATTAACCGCTAAATTCGTCTCTGATAAAAAACTTGCATTTTGTGGATCATAAAGCCGTCCATGACACTACGAATAGTGGACAAAAAACATCTATGTTGTATGGACCATCATTATGAAAATCGGGAAAAACCGTTTTTTTGTATATGGCAGCATCACTTTAGGATATGATTTGAGGCTTCATCTTTTAGTATATAATGTGGGAACTTTAAAAAATAAGCTGACCCAAAATTTGTCCAAAAAAGTTTTCATTTGCAAAAGTTATCTTAACAAAAACTATAATTATTGTATCGCAAACACTGAAATAATAGTTTTTGTTAAGATAACTTTTGCAAATGAAAACGTTTTTGGCCAAATTTTTGGTGAGTTAGTTATTTAAGGTTACCACATTATATACTAAAAGATGGAGCCTTAAATCATCTCGTAAAGTGATGCTGCCATATACAAAAAAACGGTTTTTCGCGATTTTCATCATGATGGTCCATATAATATAGCTGTTTTTTCCCCACTATTCGTATTGTTAGGGAAGCATTTTTGATTCATTAAAAGCAAGTTTTTTATCAAAGACCAATTTGGCTGTTTATTTCGCGAAAAGCTTAAAAAATTAAGAAATTCGCGAATATAAGTGCTTAAATTGAAAAGCTTTAAACCAAATTTGCATAAGAAATGTTGCTACAAGTCATATCTTTGTTTTCCATGTCATAAAATTTATACACAATTTACTTTGCAAATTTTTTTGTTAAAAAACTGGCTCGAAATCAGCAAATCTTTAACGACATTTTGCAAGAAAACTGTACCATACATCGAAAAACGGAGTACGCCATTCGAATCAGCATGTCCGAAATATATAGAAATGATGGTCGTAACTCTTGTTTATTTTCTAGTGTTCCGCAGTGTTACTACTAGTAACAAGATTTATGAATAATGCTTGAATTACAAGCGTTTCTGAAAAAATTTAAAAATGCCCTATCACAAAACTTAGTTAGTATAACTCATTCATTTTTAAACCGATTGTTATGTTTTTTGGTGTTTTGGAAAGCTACTTTACTTTACTTTTTTACAAAAAATTTAAAAAAAATTGTTTAGTGATGCAATTTCAACTTAGAGTGTAAAGAATATGACAAATTTTTCAAAAAATACGTTTTTTTTACTTAAGCGATCGTAGCTCAGCCAATTCTTGATCGATTTGTAATATTTTTGTTTTGTTTGAAAGGTAAGACCTATACCTTTAAAACAAATCCATAAAATCGAAAATCGGTTGCAAACTAACAAAGTAATAATTTTTTAAAATTGTAATTTAAGAATTTCCGTTTTTCAACACATTTGCCAATAAAAAACGTACTTAACGAAGTGATCCAGAAAAACTATGAGTATATCAGTACTCTATGGACTCCAACCAACCCGAATTATCATATGGGAACCCCTGCATAAATTATTTTTGGTCTTTTGTAGCACAGTGTAATTAGTGTTTCATTCAATAAGTAACTACTTATTAACATCTGTTTCGGATTACAAAACCCATTACTAGTAATGCCAATTTTTGCTGGGTAATAACTGTTATTTTATAATTTTATGATAAAAATCAGAAAATAGAAGTTATTGCAAATTTTAACACGTGATATCTCTGGAAGCCCTTTCATATATAAAATACTTAGTTTGAACAACTTTCGTTGAATGATTTTTTTAAAACAAAAAGACACATATAACTGTTAAATTTGGTCTCTGCTTAGAATAACTAAAAATAACTGTTCCTTTTGATCACCTCAAAAATGTTAATTATGCAGATAGGAGGTTTTGAATATTCGCCCAAGATAAACTTTATGGGGTCTCCGACTGATATTTTTATGCTTTACAAATGGAATGACAAAGTGAGTATAACCCCATACTGTGGTTGGAGGGTATAAAAATCTGAAGAATTATGAAGAGTATTTGGGAAACCAATGCTAAATATATACTTTGAAATTTTTAGACCCTTAATTTTAATTTTTCGATGCATAAAATTGCCCAATCTTGATAACCGTTTTATGATAATACAAAAAACCCATAAAACGTTTTGGTGCTTAATCCAAATTGCTTTATGGTGTTTGAAAAATTTTTAAAATTTATGTTATAAAAATCATTCATAATTTCTTGGTAATATTTTATATCTATTTTTGTATAATTTTATATATTTTTTTATTTTTCATACAGTTCACACAAAAACAAATAACTTAATGGTTTTATTATTTTCTTAGCAAAGAAAGTAATGTAAAGAAATACTTAAGTTAAATAACTTTTCTTGAACAAATAACTTTTTCTTTTCGTTGTTTTTTTCTAAAAAAAAAGTATGAATAATGACGGTGTATGTATAAAAAGAAAAAATATATATATAAAAAACATATAAATTATTATACATATTTTTAAGCAGTTAGATAAAATAAACAAAAATATAACTTATGACTATATGAAATATTATTTAAAGAAAAATACCATTACCTTAAGGCGAATAAAGTAAGGAAATTTATGTTGATACGAAACCGATCTTATTTTACGCTACGATATGGTTTATGATTTTTCTTGTCTAAAGGTATTTTTTAATTTCAGAAATTTAGAATATTGGATTTTGTTTACTTTTTAGCATATAAGTGTTATTATTGACACTTATTGTGAGGTTAACAATTAATTAAATAAATTAAATATTTAAATAACAATCTTTATCCTCAAATCATTACACCGTGCTTGACTGCATGGTGTAGAATTCTAAATGATGTCAAAATAGAAAAAAACAATGAAAATGGAAAAAAGTGAATAATTATTTATGGATCAAATTTGCATATATTCCTTTAAATTAATAGAGAAATTTTAAGAAAACAAAAAAAAAATTGATTAATGTGTGTTTATTTTATAAAAGATGAAATCAAAAAATTAACTTTTGTGGTATTATTAAAAAAAAAAATCATTAAAAAACCATTACCAAGATGTTGCTCTTTAATATTGATTTGCCAGGAAAACCGTCAAAAAAATAAACTACCCACACAGAAAAAAACGAATTGTTATATTGACCCCCATATATGAGTCATTCCACACCAAATGTCCCGCTACAGAAAAACATGTGCCCCGTAAATTTCTGAATAGGTTGTTTGGATAGCCCTATATGGAACTAAGAAAGTTGCGATTTTGGTTTTTCTAATTTAAAAATACTGGGCTTAGAAGGCGTGGTCAAATGTTGGAAAAATGGTAAAATTTGTGGCGAGTTGCCTTGATTAAATATTTATCACATTAAAACGGAGTGCACCACAATCTCAAAATTTTACATTCTTATATAGTTTTGTATGGGCTATCGAATAAAATTTTTTTCTTTGGAAAATTTTCAGAACCCGTTCTGAAATTTTCAATTTTTTTAAAAGAGCAATTTATCAAAAATCCGGCCACTTTTTTATACCCTCCACTCTAGTGATAGAGGGTATATATAAGTTTGTCATTCCGTTTGTAACACCTCGAAATATTGGTCTAGGACCCCATAAAGTGTATATATTTATGATCCTCGATCGATTTTAAGTCGATCTAGCGATGTCCGTCCGTCCGTCCGTCTGTCTGTCCGTCCGTAGAAAACACGCTAACTTTTGAAAGACTTTACAGAAGCTGCTGAAGTTTGGCGTGTATGTTTGTCATTTACCTGGTCAGGTTGGTATTGCAATCCAGCCAAATCGGTCCAGTGGTTCAAAAGCTATGAGCAAAAGAGTAAATTTCGGCAAGGGTGTTTCGCGAATTTACGAGATAAAAAACACTATAACTTTCGAAAGACAATAATGAAACTACTGAAGCTTGGCATGTATCTTTGCCGTTCCCCGGGTCTGTTTGGTTTTAAGTTTCAGCCCAATCGGTCCAGTGGTTCAAAAGTTATAAGCAAAACCCTGAAATTCAAATTAGTTTCATCTAAAATGCCACGTGTTTTAACAAGTTTTAAAAGCATGGGTGGTAACTAAACAATGCTTTTCAAACTTGTTTAAATTTTAAGCAATGCTTTTTAAACTTGTTTAGTTTTAAAAGCATTGGTAACTTAAAAACCAAACTCGAAAAAAATTTTACACTCAAAAAAAATTTTACACTCAAAAAAAAATTTTACACTCAAAAAAAAATGTAGACAAAAAAAATTTAGTTTTTTTTTACAAAAATTACAATATTTTGTGTACATGCATTAACTCAGAAATATTTAAAAAAAACATTACACTCGAAAAAAATTTTACACTCAAAAAAAAAAAATAGTAATTTTTTTTTTTTTTAATGACAAAAAAAGAGTTTTTTACTCAAAATAAAATATTTCTAATCAAAATTGTTAATTTTTTCACGTTAAAAAATGTACTACCCTTTAACAAAAATGCATTGTGGAGGGTATTCATAGATTCGGCAAAGTCGAATTTAACTTTTCTACTTGTTTCTTTTTTAATTTTTTTTTTTTAGTTAAGATGTTTGTCCATCCAGACAAAAAAATTCAGAAACACATTTTTCGTTTTTTTTCGAAAAAATCGCATTTGAATTTTAAATTTCATAACAATTTAGTAATTTGCTTGTATTTTCTTGTTTTAACGTTGCGTATGAGGAATATTTATGCACTTAATATTACTCATTCGCAACGTTAAAACAAGATAATCATGTCGTTCATGAATCCATAACGAAATTGGATTGGAAACGAAATTCAATTCCGTTTCCAATTTTTGAAGCGTTCATGAAACCGTGACGAATTGCTTTGTTCGAAAAAAAATATCTATTGCGTTCGAACTTAGCGGAGACGCATGTATTTACAAAATACGACTCTGTTTTTGCAAATACAGAGTCGTATTTTATAACAAATCTGCTTAAAAGTCAAAGTCAGAGTTGTTATAATATGGCAGTTTGTAAAAAAAAAAAAAAATTTTTAACAAATAACAAACTGTCAAGCATTTCTTTAGAATTACATTTTTTTGATTATTGATCCATTAAGGAAGAAATTTTATACAAATCCATCTTTTGTTTTCCTTAAGTCTAATATATACTTAGGATCTGGCATTACTTTTGTATGGAAAAATAGCAGTTTCTTTACATATTTCATTGGCTCAGAATAAATGTCTTTGCACAACAAAGAATTTGCTTTTTATAAGGCATCGATTCGTGAATGGACATTTTTGCATATTTTGGTTAAAATGCATGTTTTGCATATTCTGCTATAAATGCATATTTTTGGGTCATATTTTGTATGAAAATTTAGCTTATTTGTTCCATTTTTATGATTTCTTTTTTTGTAATATCGGCAACTTGTTGCCCATTTGGCCTCTTATTATTTTTTGCGCCCAATTTCGGAATCAAAATACTTGTACGACTGAAGATTTTAAGCTAAAGTGTGTATGATACTTTTTTCAAGAATTTTATTCATCCTTTGAAAAAGTGCTTTAAACAAGCAAGTATCATACACACTTAACAAATGCCTCTGTTCTGTCTTTCATAACTTTTCAATTCACATTTTCCGAATCACGTGAAATCCAATTTGGTGTTCTGTTGTTTACGTTTCCATTCAAAGTTAAAATCGAATAACTAAAATTTTAAAATTAAAGATAAAAAAGTGCATTCGTTTTACTTTCACGGAAGTTAAATCTAGGGCCTCTGTTAAGTCTTTCACAACTTTTTAATTCATATGAAAATTTCCGAATCACATGAAATAAAGTTTAGTGTTTTGTTGATCACGTTTTTATTCGAAGTTGATATCGAATAATTAAAATTTAAAAAAATATTAGAAACAAAGTGCATTCGTTTTACTTTCACCAAATTTTATTTATGTGAAACAAAACAAACAAAAAATTCGGATGTGAAAAAATCTAGAACATCAAAAAAAATCAGAAATTTTCATTTTCACATTTTTTATGTGAATTACTTTTTTTTGGAACATCGGCCTAGGACACAAAAAAAAATGGAAATTTTATTTTCACATTTTTTAATGTGAATTGCTTTTTTGGAACAGCGGACAAAGTAAAAACCGAAACAAATGTTGGAATGTATGGAGAATTTTCCACAAACTCATAAAGAACTAACCGCATTTTGCTCATTAATTTTGTACCTTCCACTTTTAAAATAAAAATGAGAAAAATATTTAAAATAAGGCAAAAACAAAAAAGAACATGTTACTCACATTTTGTCATTTAACTTTTGCTTATAATTTTTTTTAATTGAACTATTTCCAACTTTTCTCACAAATCCCCGAAGCAAAACGTTGACGAAAATTTTCCAACTGTCAAACCAACTGAATGGAATTCAGGAACGCACATTTTCGTTTTCGAACGGAAATTTTCTCATTTTCCCTTCGATTGGAATTGGATTGGATTCATAAACACATACAGCTGATTTCCGTGAAAAGGTGTTGTCAAACCAATCCGCATTGGTTTCATAAACGCCCCGAATACAAGCAAATTACAAAATTGTTATGAAATTTAAAATTCAAATGCGATTTTCTCGAAAAAAAAACGAATAACGTGTTTCTGAATTTTTTTGTGTGGATGGACAAACATCTAAACTTAAAAAAAAAAATTAAAAAATATGCTCTAAAAGCAATAAAAATTTGCTCTTAAAAAAATTCCTTCCCCTCTTTTGCGGTGTTTTTTGCAACTTGTTAGAGAATAGACCCAAAAAATACCGTTATAGGGGTGGAAATAGAGGGTTAAAATTTTTTCACAAAAACATTTGCCTTAATATTTTTTACAAAGTTGCTGAATATACCCTACACTCAGATCTAAAGAAAACATAGAATCAATCGTCAGAACCCCGCAATTTTTGAAAATGTTTGAAATTGTTGTTTAATGTAATTTTTTTCTTCTAGCAGAGTTACCAGACTCTTCAAACTGACAAGAAAACAAAACAAACATTTCAATACACTTACAAAAATTATAAAAAAAACATCATACAAAAATTTTAAAAATAAGTGTTGTTATAAAAAAATTGGAAAAAATTCCTTAAAAATTTAAAAAATGATCTAAAAAGTTAGAAAAAAAATATGCTCTAACAAATCGATGCCAGATTTCTTAAAATCTTCTGAAACGGATAAATAATTTACAAATTTACCAATACAATGCGTGGGGAAAACTTGATACTGCATATTTTTGGTTCCCTGGTCATCAGTAACGCTATAAGATAAGTGAAAATATTTAAAAAAATATTTTACAAAATGTAATCCTTTAAAACTTTGAAGTTCAAATTCTAATGAATTTTTATTAAAAAAAAAAAAAATTTTTTCGACCTTTAAAATTTTATATTTTGAGTAGGTTTATTCAAGCTCGAGGTCATTATTTTCTTTACTAATTAAAACTATGATATTCTCAAAGAATTATTTTGAATAAAGTTATTTCGCTGTTTTAAATTTATTTATATTGGTAATTTTTGCAAGACTTAATCAACATGTGTTTCAGAATTTGTCAGATTCCATTTTCAAAATTGTTTAGCAAATATAAAAACTTTATACCCTAGGAAAATTTTTTGGAACAAATTCCTGGTTCAACAGATTCTTGAATGTATTCTATGGTAATCACAACAAAATTTTCTATGTAAAATTATTTTTCAAAAAAACTACTTGCTCTAAAAAACGATTGCTTTTGGGACAATTTCAAACAAAAATCAATGATTCTGGAATGTTAAGTAGAACCGGTTGCAGGGTACAATGATGCGTTCTGAAACCGATTATTGGGAACAGAAAATTTTGCTGGGACTACAAGTAGCAAAGGGATTTTAATGACAAATTTTGAAAAATGTTAAAATACAATTGGATAATTTTTAAATACATTTGGACAATTTTAAAATACATGTGGAAAATTTTAAAATGTATTTGGACACTTTTAAGATTAATTTGGATAATTTTAAAATATATTTGGACAATTTTAAGACACATTTGGACAATTTTAAAATACATTTGAACAATTTTAAAATATATTTGGACAGTTTTAAAATACATTCGAAAAATTTTAAAATACAATTGGACAATTTTAAACTACATTTGGACAATTTTAAAATACATTTGGACAAATTTGAAAATACATTTGGACAATTTTAAATTACATTTGGACAATTTTAAAATACATTTGGAAATTTTTAAAATACATTTGGAAAATTTTAAACTACATTTGGAAAATTTTAAAATACATTATGGAAAATATACCTTTTGTAAAAATAGACTTTTTATTTTTCTTTGGTACGGACCATTAATATTTAATGTTTTCGTAGGTTATTTTTTGGAATTTGTTGGTAAAAATAACAGAACTATCATTAATTTTTAATGTTTTCGTAGGTTATTTTTTTCGAATTTGTTGGTAAAAATGAATGAAAAACCCATAATTTTTTAATGTTTAATGTTATTTATTTTAGAAAATTTTGCCAACAGTAAAAAAAAAATGTTGGTGTTTTTTAAAACAAATGAATAATTACTGGGATGGTTTTTAAATGTTTATTCACTGGTTTTAAATGTGTTTTTCATTTGTTTTTGCCTACAAAATATTTTGAGTGCCCTTATAAAATTGCATAAAAAGTTCGAAAAGGCAGATATTTTAATTTTTTTAATTAAATTCTTCTTCTTATTAATAAAAAAATAATATAAGCAAGATCTGAACCTTTCTATTCACAAATTTATCAAAAGGGCGACAACACAACTCAAAGTGAATAAAAGAGCTATTGAGCTTTAAGAATGAAATACTTCACTCAAAAGAGCTGAGCAAAAAAGAGCGATCACTTTACTGAGCTATTTAACCCAACACTAGATTTTTGGATGGTCGGGATCAACTCGTTTAAATCGATTTTATACAAAAAAATAGGTTATGAAACATAATTTGTTTATTGTCTTTCTCTGGAGCCTTTCTTTACAAACTAAGTGCTGCTAGCCTCTAAGTGCTGCTAGCCTCTTAAAAAAATATTAGCGGTCAAAATTATAAATTCAAGGGTAACTAAAAAGAAGAAAAAAATTAAATAGATTTGAGCGGGTTTATCCCGAACTTCCAAAAATCTCAAAAAAATCTTCTAGGCCATAAGAGTTCATATTCCGCTTCAAGATATGAAAGTTTCATAATCACTTTTGTGTTGTGTTTTCCACCAGAGTAGAAAAAATTATTTTCCACAACTTTCTAGCGATATGGCAGTTTCGTAATCATTTAATGTTGTGTTGTTTTAAAATTGGTTTTCTTAATTTTCTTTTTTTGTCACTATCTCAAAAAAAAAAAAAAATAAAAAAACAAATGGAAGTGATGATTTTTAAAATTGTTTTTTTATTTAATTCTCAAATTTCTACAAAAAAAAAGTTTTAAATGACTTTAATGCCTCAAAGAAATTATACTAAAACTGTACTAAACAAGTTGTAGAACAATGTTAAAGACTTTAAATCCCATTATTGTTCGTGTTTTTTTCTTTAAATTTCTTCTTTTCAGTTTCTTAATGGTTTGTAACAGAAGAAAAAAGAATCTTGTTGAATGAATGGTTCTGTTTTTTATGCTTCATTCTGTTTCCCGTTTTTTTTTTGTAGGCCAACATCATTTGTTATATTCACTTGTTTTTTTCTTGTACAATTCGCTTTTATCTCTGTAACATGTAAAAACAAGTAGGGAAATTATGTATTGTAAAGGCAAAGAGAGATTTAATGATACCCTAAAGTAGGGTAGATATTATGCACTTGATAAAGCCATAACAATAATTTTGACAAACAATTTTAAAACGGAAAATTTTGAGGATTTTTAAAAGAAAATGGAATAAAATTTAATGCTAGAACAATAATTTTCACAAAAATTTGAGATCGAAAGAAATGGCGGACTTTTAAAAAATAGCGCCATAACAATATTTTTGACAAAAATTAAAAAAAGAAAATTTTTATTGTAGATCAAGTGTTAAAGTGTCAATAGGAACAAAACTGTGTGTTTTCAGGAAAATTTGAGATCAGATCAAATAAAATCGTGGAATTTAAAATAAAATGGAAAAATAGCGCCATAACCAAATTTTTGACAAAATATTAAAAACAAAAATATTTATAAATTAAACGATAGAGTTTTAGTAGCAACAAAACAGATTGTTTTGAAAAAGGATTTTTTTTTTAATTTTTCTCTCTGTGGGAAGAAAAGAGAATAATTTAATTTTTATAAAATTTCATTACAAATCACATGTCACTTAAAATATATTTCTTTTAAAATGTAGGGTATTAAAATACTTAACATTCTAAAATTTTTATTTTTAGTAACTCTAATGTATGTATTTTTACATTTAAACAAAATAAAAGAAAACGTTTTTTTTTGTTTTCTTTGTGTTTCCAGTTTCCATTTTTAAAATTGTTCTTCTTTTTATACCCCTTCAGTATGTTTGTGATCTTAGTTGACCATTTAAGTGCATTTCATCATAAAGTTCAGAGTAGTAATGGAAAACATACAAATTTTTATGTACTCGTTAGATGACTTTTGTGCCTTAAAATTTTTCCTTTTTTCCATTTGTTTCTTTTCATTCTTTCTAGGGCAATGGAAAGGAACAAAAAAAAAAGTTGTGTGTGTTAACAAAGTAAAAAGTCTGTCTAAATGTTTGCTGTAAGACAAGAGAAATGGAAGTCATTGATGTGATACACAGTGTAAAGGATGAGTTTGTTACTAAAGTTTTGTTGTTATTATGTTTTCTTATTTTCATTTTCACTTTTAGTTTTTCTTTTTCTGTTTTTATTCAAAGACCAAAGTAATCTTTTATGGAATTTTCTTTAAAACACTCTACATTCAGTCAATATGAAAACAATATTTATTTATATGATTTTTTTAAAATAATTTTTATAAATTACATAAAAAAATTCTGATTAATTTTTATTAAAAAATAAAAATTGTTTTATTCGACCTTTAAAATATTATATTCTGAGGATGTTTATTCTGGCTCGAGGTCATTATTTTCTTTACTAACTAAAACCATGATATTCTCATAGCATAATTTTCAAGAAAATTATTTTTTTGTTTTAAATTTATTTATGTTGGTCATTTTTGCAAGACTTGATAGACACGTGTTTCGGAATTTGTCAAGATTCCATTGGCAAGATTATTTAGCAAAAATAGAAACGATTTACTACAAAGAAGCAAATATTAATACATATTCGCCTCTATTTACAATGAGAATTAGAAAGACGAAGAAATTCTACCATACTAATAAGGCAACGATTGTCAATAACCAACAAAAATAGTTAAAACAAAAATAACAAAATAATTTTCTTGAAAATTATGCTATGAGAATATCATGGTTTTAATTAGTAAAGAAAATAATGACCTCGAGCCAGAATAAACATCCTCAGAATATTACATAAAAAAATATTTTTTTTTTTTTATTTTTTGAATTCCAGAAAAAAATTATCATAAATGGATACAAGGCAGGAGAAAATTTAGTATTTTTTTTTTAATTTTGAACCAACAATTTTTAAATTTTGCATTTTAACAGAAGATTAAACACTTTCACTTGTTTTTTGCATACATTTTGTTTTTTTATCAACTTTTCTTTCATCAAAATTTTTTTTTTTATAATTTTTATACGCTCCAACTACAGTATGGGGGTATACTCACTTTGTCATTCCGTGTGGAACGCATCAAAATTTTGGTCTACGACCCCACAAGGTATATATATTTATGATCAGTGATCGATTCTAAGACATTCTAGCGATGTCCGTCCGTCCGTCTGACCGTCCGTCTGTAGTTAACACGATACAGTCCAAAATAAAAGAGCTAAATATTAATTTTTGTTATTATCGACCTTTTCCTAATTTTATTGTTATGATTTTTAGAAATTTCTAAAACGGGCTTATCAAGGTCACGTATTTATGTATGCTAAACTCCCGAAATTTGACACGAATATGTGTTATGTTAATAGGCAGGCTAAGTTAGTAAATGAGTTAAATCGGACCAGGGGGAAAAAGTTCTCCCTTGAAGAACTAAACCAACCTCTGAAAAATATAATTTTTTTACGTGATTTTTTGTGTTTTTGTTTAACAAATGCAACATTTTTATGCTACAAGAAGTTCAAAGTCCTGCACTCAAAATATTTTGTAGGCATAAACAAATGAAAAACACACTTAAAACAAGTGAATGAACAATTGAAAACCATCCCAGTAATTATTCATTTATTTTAACAAACATAAACATTTATTTTTTACTGTTGACAAAATTTTCTAAAATAAATGACATTAAACATTAAAAAATTACGTTTTTTTCACTCTTTTTTACCAACAAATTCGAAAAAAATAACCAACGAAAACATTAAAAATTAATGATAGTTCTGTTATTTTTACCAACAAATTTCAAAAAAATAACCTACGAAAACAATAAAAATTAATGATTTCGTAGGTAATTTTTTACAATTTTCTATTGAAATATTTTTTTTTTTAAATTTTTAAAAAAAATTTTGGGGAATCGATCCCGTAACCAACTACATTCTGGCCAGACACTCTACCCATCGTGCCAAATTCACTTGATACAAACATGTTTTTATATTTCTAAAAATAATTTTTTGATTTTTTTTTTCTACAAGAAAATAACTGACTTGTGTAGGTAAAAACGAATGATATTTCTTTAAAAAATACCAACAATTTAAAAAAAAAATACTGACACAAATCATTAAAAATCAAGAGAATAATCAGTAGTTTTTACTTACAGAACAAAAATAAATGACTTTAAAAATTAAATGTGAATGAAAGTCTTTATTTTTTAGTATGTTTTTTTTGAAACAAAGGACTGAAGTAGTCATTAAGAAAAATTGAACATCAAACAAATGTTTTTTCTTTTAAAAACGACTAAACGGAAAACTTTTTAAATAAACTACAAACAGTTAATGACATATTTTTTTGAGTGTGCACTTGGGCCCAGAGAATTAGAAAATGTCATTTTTTTCGGTCCCCCCCCCCCCCCATGGGCGTGAAATTAAACATTTTTTTTAAATCATGATAATCTTGTGTTTCTTTAGTGCAAAAAGCATAAGAATGAATTTTTAAACACATATTCAAGAGGAAATTCCCCCCCCCCAATTACCAATACCGACCCCCCCAAAAAAATGAAAACGACCCTGGATTTTTTTATTTTTAATGCATGTTGGAGGGTATAACAGATTCGGCACAGCCGAACTTAACACTCTTACTTGTTTTTATACCCTCCACTTAGTGATAGAGGGTATATATAAGTTTGTCATTCCGTTTGTAACTCATTGAAATATTGGTCTGGGAGCCTATAAAGTATACATATTCAAAATTACCGATCGATTTTAAGACATTCTAGCAATGTCCGTCTGTCTGTGGAAATGGTGATCACGGCCAAAATATTACACGAAGGGGACTGAAACTTTACATATTTATTGGAAGTTCTCCCGAGAAGTTTGGTATTGCATTTGAGCGATATCGGTTCAGCGGATCAAAAGTTATGAACGAAAATGTAAGCACACCTCAAAAATTTCAGTACATTCAACATAACCTAAAAATACAAAATGCTTTAATTCGGCTTCTGGTTGACATATGAAGGTTTCTATTTCAAACGTACCACGAAAAAAAATGTTGTTGGATCAAAGTCAAACTTTAAGAGCTTATTGCCCTATATGAAAGTAACAAATCGTGGAACAAATTTTTTCGTTTTTCGGAAAAATGGGCGAGATAGGCGTGGTCAAACATGGTAAAATTAAGCAATTTTTGCATGATGTCGCTTTATATTTAATTTTTTCTACAGTAACTCAACGATTCTGAAATTTTCGAAACACATCTAATTTATAGTGTTTTGTATGGGCTATCGATTGGCATTATTAGTTTTTGGAAAAAATTCAGAACTATGTCTGAATTTTTCAAATGAAAAATAAAAATCGATGTAGCAAAAAACACGCCATTTTTAATTTTTTTTTTTTAAATTTTAAATTAAAGTTCTTTTCATTCTCTACATCATATCAAATTTTCAGAGAGCAGTTATTTTTGGTTTTCGAAAAAATTGGCTTTAAAGTTTGAATGTCTTATTTTATTTTCCATATCACTCATACGCCACGATACATTTATTTTTGCACTTACCAAAAACTTGTTTAATTCTATTTAGATAATTGATTTAAAGCTGATTTGTAGAGTCCAACCGAATATTCGGTTTCGGTCTCGACTTCGGCCGAATAATGGGGTTTCGGCCTCTATTCGGTATTCGGCAAAATTTTAGTATTTTAAAAAATATATAAAAAAGTTGCTGAATTTTTTAATTTCGAGTATCATTACACTTGATTCAGTTCATTTTAAAAATGTAACATGGATTTCCAATTAACGTGTTACTGTTACAGTTCAAATAATTTTTTTTTTTCTTAATCTACAGATTTAATGAACAATTTTTTTTAAGTTTATTTAAATATGATTTTTTTGTAAGTTTTTAAAAATATATATATTTTTTAATAAATACAACAATTCCGATGGTTTAAAAACATTAAGTGCTGTATATTTATTTTAAAAAAGGAATAAATAAAAATTTTATTCAGCCAGGCATTAATTATTTTTTAGTTTCGGTTTTGGTACGGTTTCGGTTTGGCATCGAAAAACTGGTGTCGGCCGGACTCTATTGATTTGTCATATTTATAATAAGAATTCGACTGTTTTTCAAGATTCGTCGTATCAAGTATGCATTCAATATCAATAAAATGACCATATTTCAGAAGTGATCTTTGCCTTATGATTGTTGAAATTCGGGGACGCCGCTTAGCCATTTACTGGAATAAATCCAGGCAACAATATTCACAGTCGTTGTTAATTTTTAAGAATACTCTGATATTAAAAACATTGCCTTACAACTAAAAATTTTAAATATATCAGAAGTAGACAAGTTCCAAAAAATATTTTAAAATCTGCACTTCAAAAATTTTACAAACCTTTTTCATCATTTCAAAGATTTTAAAGTTAAAAAAAAATGTCATTCTTATTACACAGAAGACGAGTAAGCGATGGCACTGTATGTCTCCGGTCAACAAAAAAACAGTCGAATTCCTATAAATAAGACAAATCAGCTCTAAATCTGTTATCTAAACAGAATTAAACAAATTTTTGGTAAGTGCAAAAATAAATGTATCGTGGCGTATGAGTGATATAGAAAATAAAATAAGACATTTAAACTTTAAAGCCAATTTTCTCGAAAACCAAAAATAACTGCTCTCTGAAAATTTGATATGATGTAGAGAATGAAATGAGCTTTAATTTAATTTTTTTTTTAAAAAAAATTAATAATGGCGTGTTTTTTGCTACATCGATTTTTATTTTTCATTTGAAAAATTCAGACATAGTTCTGAATTTTTTCCAAAAACTAATAATGCCAATCGATAGCCCATACAAAACACTATAAAATAAATGTGTTTCGAAAATTTCAGAATCGTTGAGTTACTGTAGAAAAAATTAAATATAAAGCGACATCATGCAAAAATTGCTCAATTTTACCATGTTTGACCACGCCTATCTCGCCCATTTTTCCGAAAAACGAAAACATTTGTTCCACGATTTGTTACTTTCATATAGGGCAATAAGCTCTCAAAGTTTGACTTTGATCCAACAACATTTTTATTTTCGTGGTACGTTTGAAATAGAAACCTTCATATGTGAACATAATTGAACACCAAATGGTATTTAAACAAGTACGAACATATTTTTTGACAAAAAAAGAAAAAAATCGCGGATTTTTTTTTACCAAAATTTTTTTTCGCGGAAATTTTTTTAAAAAAAAAATTTCTAAAGTAATTTCCTTTTAAATAAAGTTTTTTGCAATAACATTTTTGAAATTGTGGAGGGTATCACTAAATTCGGCAAGGCCGAATTTAACTTTTTTACTTTTTTTTATAATTTTTAATTTTTTTTTATTAATTTTTTTTTTTTCAACACTTTTTTCATTCGAAAGCATATTTATATGTTAAAAATTTTTTTCATAATTTTTTTTTTCATCAAAAATTTTTTTTTTAATAAATTTTTTTTCCTTAAAAAATTTATTTTTTCATCAACAATTTTCTTTTTTGATCAAAAATTTGTTTTATACCCTTCACTCTACTGAAAGAGAATAAATATATACAAGTTTGTCATTTCATTTGTTACAACTCGAAATTTTGGTCTAAGATCCCATAAGGTACATATGAGGCATTCCACACCAAATGTCCCGCTACAGAAAAACATGTGTCCCGTAAATTTCTGAATAGGTTGTTTGGATAGCCCTATATGGAACTAAGAAAATTGCGTTTTTGGTTTTTCAAATTTTCAAAAACTGGGCTTAAGAGGCGTGGTAAATTTTGGAAAAATGGACAAATTTGTGGCGACTTGCCTTGTTTAAATATTTATCACATTAAAACGGAATGCACCACAATCTCAACAATTTACATTGTTATATAGTTTTGTATGGGCTATCGATTAAAATTTTTCTTTTTGGAAATTTGCAGAACCCGTTCTGAAATTTTCCATTTTTTAAAAAAGTCAATTTATCAAAAATCCGGCCACTTTTTTCTTCTTTTTTTTTAATATTTTTTTTAAGTTTAGATGTTTGTCCATCCACACAGAAAAATCAGAAAATCATTTTTCGTTTTTTTTTTTTCGAGAAAATCGCATTTGAATTTTAAATTTCATAACAATTTTGTAATTTGCTTGTATTTTCTTGTATTAACGTTGCGAATGAGTATTATTAATTGCATGAATATTATGAACGGGTTCTGAAAATTTTCCAAAAAAAAAAAATTTTTAGTCGATAGCCCCTACAAAATTATGTAAGAATGTAAATTTTTAAGATTGTGGTGCGTTCCGTTTTAATGTGATAAATATTTAAACAAGGCAACTCGCCACAAATTTTACCATTTTTCCAATATTTGACCACGCCTTCTAAGCTCAGTTTTTAAAAAATTTTAAAACCAAAAACGCAATTTTCTAAGTTCCATATAGGGCTATCCATATAAGCTTTTCAGAACTTTACGGTATACGTGTTTTTTTTCGCTGGACATTTGGTGTGGAATGCCTCATATATTCATGATCCTCGAACGATTTTAAGACGATCTAGCGATGTCTGTCCGTCCGTCTGTCTGTTGAAAACAAGCTAACTTTTGAAAGACTTCAAGGAAGCTCCTGAAGTTAGGCATTTATGTTGGTCATTTACCTGGTCAGGTTGGTATTGCAATTCAGCGAAATCGGTCCAGTGCACTATGGTTCCAAATGCATTTTTTTTTGGCATAAATTCAAAAAATGGAGAAAGGTCACTTGTATTAATTCTGGGATGATTTTTATCTCTTAGCGCAATCAAAAATCGATTGTAAAAAAAAAAAAAATTTTTTTTTTAATTTTTTTTTTTTGAAAATTTTTTTTTTTAAATTTTTTTTTTTTAAATTTTTTTTTTTCAATTTTTTTTTTTTTAAATATATTTTTCTTAATTAATTAGCTTTACGGAAGGTCAAAAAAAATTATAAAAAAAAATATTTTGAAAATGTGTCACGCAAAAAACAGCAAATTAGGCCGAAATTGGTGCTAAACAAAAATGGAAATTGTGGGAGTTTGCCAAAAAATTCTGGCTAGATGTAAATTTTAATATTAAATATACAATATTGAAAACACTTTCACGTTTAAAGAATCATGCAAGTTCGTGCCCAAACACAACTTTTTGACCACGAAAGATATATGCTATTTTGGCTCCAAAATTCTCACAATCAAAACACCCAAGAATAACGCCAAGGATGCATTAACTGTAAAGTAGGAATTTTAAACAAGAACTACACCATTTCCAATTGTATTTTAAAACTTTCCAAATGTATTTTAAAAATGTCCAAATGTATTTTAAAATTGTCCAAATGTATTTTATAATTGTCCAAATGAATTTTAAAATTGTCCAAATGTATTTTCAAATTGTCCAAATGTATTTTAAAATTGTCCAAATGAATTTTAAAAATGTCCAAATACATTTTAAAATTGTCCAAATGTATTTTAAAATTGTCCAAATATATTTTAAAATTGTCCAAATGTATTTTAAAATTGTCCAAATATATTTTAAAATTGTCCAAATGTAGTTTAAAATTGTCGAAATGTATTTTAAATTTTTCCAAAAGTATTTTAAAATTGTCCAAATGTATTTTAAAATTGTCCAAATGTAGTTTAAAATTTTCCAAATGTATTTTAAAATTTTCCATATGTATTTTAAAATTTTCCAAATGTAGTTTAAAATTTTCCAAATGTATTTTAAAAATTTCCAAATGTATTTTAAAATTGTCCAAATCTAATTTAAAATTGTCCAAATGTATTTTCAAATTTGTCCAAATGTATTTTAAAATTGTCCAAATGTAGTTTAAAATTGTCCAAATGTATTTTAAAATTGTCCAAATGTTTTTTTAAAATTGTCCAAATGTATTTTAAAATTTTCCAAATGTAGTTTAATTTTTTCCAAATGTATTTTAAAATTGTCCAAATGTATTTTAAAATTTTCCAATTGTATTTTAAAATTGTCCAAATGTATTTTAAAAAATTGTTTACAAAAAAAATTTGTTTTCTCTTTCATAATTAAAAATTTTATTGGAGTTATGAGATTAAGCAAAGTCACTATGTGCATAGAAGTATAAGTAGTGGTCAGTCGTTAAAATTGTCTAAATGTATTTTACAATTGACCAAATTTAATTTAAAATTTTCCAAATGTATTTTAAAATTGTCCAAATGTATTTTAAAATTTAACATTTTTGTTATTTAAAAAAAAATTATATTGAAAACATATTTTTATGTAGTTTAATTACATGTAAGTGCTTTGGTAAGTACATTTGAAAAATATTGTTTCCAATTTTTTTTTTGTAAATGATGGCATACCCAAAGATTACAAATAATAAAAATACAGAAATGGTAACAGTTCGTAAAGTTCGAATAGGTTGTTTGAAAATATCGAATGAGTTTTTCGAACATTTTTTTTTTGTAAAAAAGGACTTTATTATTTTGGAAGGCTTACTGTCCAGAACTTAAACTAATTTGCAAAAAAAGTACGTAGTAGGATGGGATAAGATTATTCACGTGTGTTCCCACTTCCGTGGGCTTTGTATACCTGCACATTAACGTGTCCAGATTTCTTAATTTTAACGACTGACCACTACTTATACTTCTATGCAAATAGTGACTTTGCTCAGTCTCATAACTCCAATAAACTTCTCATTATGAAAGAGAAAACAATTTTTTTTTGTAAACAATTTTTTAAAATACATTTGAACAATTTTAAAATACAATTGGAAAATTTTAAAATACATTTGGACAATTTTAAAATACATTTGGAAAATTGTAAACTACATTTGGACAATTTTAAAATACATATGGACAATTTTAAAATACATTTGGAAAAAATTAAACTACATTTGGAAAATTTTAAAATACATTTGGACAATTTTAAAAAACATTTGGACAATTTTAAAATACATTTGGACAATTTTAAACTACATTTGGACAATTTTAAAATACATTTGGACAAATTTGATAATACATTTGGACAATTTTAAATTAGATTTGGACAATTTTAAAATACATTTGGAAATTTTTAAAATACATTTGGAAAATTTTAAACTATATTTGGAAAATTTTAAAATACATATGGAAAATTTTAAAATACATTTGGAAAATTTTAAACTACATTTGGACAATTTTAAAATACATTTGGACAATTTTAAAATACTTTTGGAAAAATTTAAAATACATTTCGACAATTTTAAACTACATTTGGACAATTTTAAAATATATTTGGACAATTTTAAAATACATTTGGACAATTTTAAAATATATTTGGACAATTTTAAAATACATTTGGACAATTTCAAAATGCATTTGGACACTTTTAAAATTCATTTGGACAATTTTAAAATACATTTGGACAATTTGAAAATACATTTGGACAATTTTAAAATTCATTTGGACAATTTTAAAATACATTTGGACAATTTTAAAATACATTTGGACATTTTTAAAATACATTTGGAAAGTTTTAAAATACAATTGGAAATGGTGTAGTATCCTTAGGTTTCAATTTGTCCCATTGGCCTCTTTATAATTTTAGTTTTTCCCATTTGCCGTTTGTATAACTGTAATATTGATTTCACTCCGGGTTTATTATACGTCTTAAAACTTTCAACTTTGAAAGCCTAGCAAACTGACAGTATTGGCACCAAATTTTTTTCATTATACTTTCTTGATAGCTTATAGTGTTGATATTGAGGAAATGTATAAGCTTCTGAAAATTTGATAAATTTTATTTTTTTAATTTCTACCAAAAAAAATGGATTTGGAACCATAGTGCAGTGGTTCAAAAGTTATTAGCAAAAGAATGAAGGGGGTTTCTAGAATTTACGAGATAAAAAACACGCTAACTTTCAAAAGGCAATTCTGACTATGCTGACGCTTGGCACATATATTTGTCGTTCCAATGGTCTGGTTCATGTTGAATTTCATCCAAATCGGTAAATGGTTCAAAAGTTATTAGCAAAACTGTGAATTTCAGATTGGTTTCACCTTAAATTCATGTTGAAAAACTCGAGCTTTAAAAAAATAATCTTTAAAAACTTTAGTAAGCCACAAAATTACTTTAAAAAATATTTTTGTCACTCAAAAATATTTTTACACAAACAATAATTTTACACGCGAAAAAGTTTTGCACTTAAAAGAAAATAGTATTTTTTTTACAAAAATGCCGAAAAAAAAATTTTACTTAAAATAAAATATTTTTAATCAAAATTGTTAATTTTTTCACATTAGAAAATTTACTATTCTTTAAAAAGGGAATTGTGGAGGGTATTTGTAGATTCGGGCAAGTCGAATTTAACTTTTCTACTTGTTGCCCTAAAAGGCAACTTTCCCGACCGCGACAATTTCGAATTTCGGAAAAAGCTAAATTTGAACCCCCCCCTGTGTACATGCTAATTTTTATAAAATTTTAATAAAATCGAAGTGTCCTCTATCGTGTAGTTTCCTTCAAAGTGGATTTACTATTAATATCATAAGTAGACTTCCTAGTTTCCTAATATTTAATTAAATGTTTTTTACAAAAAAAAAAAAAATTAAATATGTTCTCTAAAATAAACTAAAGAGAAGCACAATTTTATGTCGTTTAAAACTAAACAATATTTTTTTAAACAAAGACACCCTGCCAACCCTTTCCAAGTTTTATCGAGGTAATGTAGTATTCAATGTTTTTTATCATCTAAACAAATTGTATTGTATTCTTATTTAAGTTACTAACAATAAGTAATTTTCTTTGCCAACAAACTGAATCGTTTTCCTTTTTTTATTATTTATTTTGTTTTGTATAACGATTCTTCCCTTTTGTCTAGTTAAACAAAACCCCATTTATTGTAAAAGTCTTGACCTTTAAAGTAGAAAAAAAGGAAAAGAAATATAAAATAAAATGAATCTTTGTGGCACAACAATAAAAATAGATTTCATATTGTTTGGTTATTATTTGTATTCCCTTTTTTTAAGTTTTGTTTTACTTTTCTAATTTTTGTTTTCTTTCTACAAAGCACTCAAGGGAATTTTTTAGCTTTTAAAACCAATTTTTTTTTCTGTTTAATTTTCTAAACAATTTTCTTAACAATTTAAAAATATAATAAATGTCTTAAGTTAACTTGAAATTAATTGTGTATTTGTTGTCTTTTTTTACCAAACAATTAGTAAAACAAATATAAATAATAGAGTAGGCCTTATTAAACGAAATTAAAATTTATGAAAATTGGAAATTTTTTTTTCATCATCTACACGGATTAAGAAAAACTGTTAACATTTTTGGATGTTTTCAACATTTAATCGGTTTCTATGTTAAATATTGTCAATTTTATAAATACAATAAATCCAACGTATACCTCATGTCGTATTAGCAATAAAAATATATTTGTATATGGAACTTCTTATTTCGCACGTACTACGAAAAACAAAAATTGTTGGACCAAAGACAAACTTACAGAGCTCAGTGCGCTATATGGAACTAACAAATTTTGGAACAAAAGTTTAATTTTTTTTCGGAAAAATGGGCGAGATAGGCGTGCTTATTCATAATTAAATTGAATAATTTTTGATTGACATCACTTTATATTTATTTTTTTTTTTCTAACTCAACAATTTTGAAACTTTCGAAACACATTTATTTTATATGGTCTCTCGACCAGCGACCAAATATAACAGTTATATGTGTCTTTTGTTTGAAAAAAATCATTGAGCGAATGTACATTTTTTTGTGAACTTTTACGTTTAAAGTAGAGGCTTCTAGCTTTAGATTTCAATTTTGATTATAGAAATCCTATATTTACTTAAGGAGTTATGGCTCTTCAAAATTTCATTAAAAAACAATTTAGAAAACATTTCCTTACAAAATTTTGAAAACGAAAAAAAAAAATCTATATTTTTTTCATTTTTGTATGAAAAAAATTAGCAAAGTTCTTAAAAAAATATATTAAAAATAGAAGACCTTTATGTCCCATGAAAACGATGACTGACTTTGTTTGCAAAAATGTTGAACTTTAATAATATGTAAACTAGGGTGGGTCGATGAAATGCATATTTGCGAATCTCGTGTACTAATAGCAAAAACTCGACGCGCATTTTCGAGCTGATAACGGGAAAAATCATGAAAAAATTTTAGAAGGGTACTTTTAGGCCTCTACAAGCGGTTTTAGTTCGCGGTTTTTGGAAAAAAAATATTTTTTTTGTTTTTTTAAAAATATTTTAAAAATTAAGTAAAATAATGCTTATTACAAAACAATATCCAAACAAAATTTATCTCGCCAATTTTAGCCCGTGGATGCGTTTTTATACCCAGAAAAGTTCGATATATATATAGAAAAAAAAATAATTTTTATTTCATAACACCGTCCGACACACTTTTGTACACATGGACCGGACCCGAAAATTCTGAAAGTAGGGCCAAAAAAAAAATACCCGTGTCTC
Organism: Pegoplata infirma; assembly: GCA_963921195.1. Classification (NCBI taxonomy): domain Eukaryota; kingdom Metazoa; phylum Arthropoda; class Insecta; order Diptera; family Anthomyiidae; genus Pegoplata; species Pegoplata infirma. Next base: position 186,870 of record CAWUER010000554.1, read on the forward strand.
CCAGTTTTTCTAGATCAATTCGCGTTTTCGCGAAAAACGCAAAAAAAAAAAAAAATTTTACATGTAAAAAAAAATTTTCGCTTTTCAGAAAGTGGGTCTCAAAATAACATTCTTGTGTTTCCCGGTTTTTCTATATCAATTCGCGTTTTCGCGAAAATGCATTTTTTTTTTACACACTTGAAAAAATTTACTGCATTCCGAAAATAGGGCTTAAAATAAAATATTGTTCTAGTTTTTCCATATTAATTCACGAAAAATGCAATTTTGAAAAAATGTATTGCACTCACTCACTCACGCTCACGACAGGAATTTTTGAATCACGCACACTCACTCACGAGCATATTTTTCTACTCACACTCACTCACAATCACGTGAGTAAATTTAAAACAACTCACACTCACGTGCACTCACGCAAGCTTCACTCACACTCACATTGACTCACACTCACGAAAATTTCAAAAACTGTAATTTCAAAAATCTTTCAAAAATTTTCAGCAAAATTTACAGTTCAGCGAAATTTTACATTTTTTTTTTTGCTTTTTTTGAGACAAAATCATAAATTAAGCCAAATTTTAAAAATTTTTTGTTGCTTTTTTGGTACAATAGGAAATATAAAGAAAAAATAATTCACGCAAACTCACGCAAAAAAAAGACTCACGCACACTCATTCACGCCAAAATCTTACTCACGCACACTCACTCACGCAATTTTTTTCTCCACTCACACTCACTCACAATCACGTGAGTAAAATTGAAATCAGTCACAGTCACGCGTGATTCACGTGAATCACGCTTTAATCTGCTCATGTTCCCATCTCTAATAAATATACATGATTTACAGTAGAATTACGGTCCTTATACAAAAATTGCTAAAAATAAAATTCTCATGAAAATGCATTTTTTTGCACACTTAAAAAAAATTTACTACATTCGAAAAGTGGGACTAAAAATAAAATATTCACCTAATTTTTTTTTAAATTAAAATTAAATTAGCTGGAAAAACTCTGATACATGGGAAATTTCTTTTTAACTCTACTTGAAATTTTGCGAGTGTGCTAAAAAGAACAAAATATTTTTTTTTTACAAATTTGCGAATTGATATGAAATAACTGAGACATAAATGCTTAGATTTAAACCCAATTTTTTTTTTTTAACAGTGCAAAAAAAAAAAAATTTAGCATTTTTCGCGAATACGCGAACTGATCGCGAAAACCTGAGAGACACGGGTGTTTTTCTTTTAACCCCACTTTCTGAATAGCATAATTTTTTTCTATTGTGAAAACTTTTTTTTTGATGCATTTTTCGCGAAAACGCGAATTGATCTAGAGAAACTGGGAGACACGGGTATTTTATTTTTGGCCCAACTTTCCGAATTTTCGGGTCCGGTTCATGTGTACAGCCAAAAGTTGCAATTTGTTGGACGGTGTAATAGCACTCAAATGGTGCATAAGGCCAATTTAAGAAAATTCGCAAGTACCAAAAAAAATTAAAAAATGGAAAAATGGGTATCAAATTTTTTGCGCTTGCGAATTGTTATAAATAGCCGCAAATTTGTTTTGTTTTTTTATCATTTTCTTAAAACGCTTTATTTTACCAAAATTTTGATACCCATTTTTAATTTTTTTTGAATTTGCGAATTTTTTGCACTTGTGGATTGCTATAAATACCCGCAATTTTTTAATTTTTATCATTCATGTTCTTAAATTGGCCTTATGCACCATTTGAGTGCTATTATGAAATAAAAAATATTTTTTTTTCTATATATAAATCGAACTTTTCTGGGTATAAAAACGCATCCACGGGCTAAAATTGGCGAGATAAATTTTGTTTGGATATTGTTTTGTAATAAGCATTATTTTACTTAATTTTTAAAATATTTTAAAAAAATCAAAAAAAATATTTTTTTTCCGAAAACCGCGAACTAAAACCGCTTGTAGAGGCCTAAAAGTACCCTCCTAAAATTTTTTCATGATTTTTCCCGTTATCAGCTCGAAAATGCGCGTCGAGTTTTTGCTATTTGTACACGAGATTCGCAAATATGCATTTCATCGACCCACCCTAATGTAAACTTAAAAAAAATTAAATGGGGTAGGGTTGACGAAAATGCACCACAAAAATGCATTTGCATTTAGAATGCATTTTTTTAATGACTCATTTTTTTTTTTAACTTTTATGTTTAAAGTAGAGTACTTTAGCTTTCAATTTCTATTTCGATTATAAAAATCCGATATTTACTTAAGAAGTTATAGATCTTCAAACAACACCACTTTTTAATTTTTTTGTGATTAAAAAAAAAAATTAAAATCGCGAATAAAATTGCAAGTTTTTAAATTTAATTAAACTGTAAATGGGAATGTCTAAATGGCTCCATAGAGCATCTGTGTTCATAATATAAAAAAAAATCTAAAGACCCACGTCCAGATTTGTGGTTTTGTATTTTAATTTCGATCGTTATATCGTCGAACTATATTCAATAAATGCCAACTCGAAAAAGCTTACTGTTCAGGAGAGCTAAAAAACTAGTTATTTCGCATATTATTGTAAAAATAAACAATTTACCTTCCATAAGATGGTTTAAATATTCTAAATAATTTTTACCTATGCCAAAAATTTCATATTTTGCACTTGTTTGCGTATTTTTCAGAGATGGCATTTATTACTGTATCAAAAAACAAATATTTTTTTATAGTTGGCATATTTTGTCGGAAAATAAAAATAAATTTGTTTTGAAAAATTTTTATAATTTTTTTTTTTTTTTTGGATTTTGTTTTCCTTAGTACGGTAATTGCAAAAACTAAAAAAAAATTAAAAATCTTTGCATATTTTTAAAAGTTACTAGCTCCGAAAGCCTTTTAATTTCAGGGTGGTCAACTTTGGCAATCTGTAACTCACATTGTATTGTATAAGGGTCACTCCAAACTAGCTATTTTGAAAGCTTATGTCATTGAATTTATTTGCCCCACTCATAATGTTCCAAACTGATAAATAGTTTGAAAGTTACATATATATAAGCAATTTTTTTTTTTCGCAAGCACTATTTACCGATATTTTCATAATATCAATATCTCGAAAACTAGCCATTAGATATCAAAATCTTTACCTGATTCGTATTTAGCATGACAAATGCAATGAGATACGTAGTCTAATTTTTTTTTTTAAAAAAATTTGAAAAATTTTTGGAAATTTAAAATGGGAGTTGGCATTTATTTTCACCAAAAAAATATGTACTTTGAGTTAGCAGAACAACGAAAATGGATGTAAAACGACAACAAATTATTTTTTTGCTCTGAAATTTTTACCACAGATGGGTATTGCATAGGGGAGCTATTTGCCATCGGAAACTCATTTCGGTCAAATTTGAGTTGGCATATTTTGAATATAGGTTCACGATATAAATCATTTCAAACTGTTATTTTCAATTTTTTATTTGAAAAAATATTTTTGAACAGTTAAATTTGATTTTTTTTTCAATAAATCTCATAACAGTTATGGTCTTTGCTATCGACCAATTATATTATTTTACTTCTAAATAACAAAAACCGAACGATACTATAACCAATATCGAGAGAAAATATCACATGACGTATGAGTAATATGAATTCATATTTAAATGGACTACATGACGTATACGTGTTGAATATTAACAATTTCATTAATAACATTAAAATATTTTGTAATCCTCGATATTTTGCATTTATTTTCCATATAAAATCATGCGCTCAATCCACAATCGAATTCCAGCTATTAAAAAGTAGAAAAGTTTTCCAGACATTGCAAAATTTTCAAAATTTCAACTTTATAAAAAACTGGTTTAACTTAAATAAAAATATCTCCAGACATAATCTGCGGATTTATTTTTTTTTATATTAAAATCCAAGGTAAATAAATGCACTATCAATTCTAATAAAGTAGAATCTCACAAATTAGAACCACTTTGGTCCTCGGGTAGTTCTAATTTCTGAAAAGTTCTAACTTCTGGGTATTTTTTTTTTTTTTTTTTTAAGAAAGTGATAAAATAACAATAAAAACAGTTACGACTGCTTTATTTTAACACAAAACATTTTTTTTTTTAATATTTAATTACTATAACACACTAAATTTGTAGAACACTTTTTTAAGGGCTTTGAAATGAGAAATAACAGGCGTTACATCGATTATATCATCGTCACTGCTACTTGATCCGTCATTAAACCCATCTTCATTGCATTTTTCGATTTCTCTTACAATTATAGAATTGTGAAAATAAAAACAAAAAAAAAAAGTCCTGATGTTAGAACCATTGGTTCTAATTTTAGAGCGTTAACTACATATAATTCGGGGTTTTCCCTATTTAGTTTAAAAAAACTATAAAAAAAATATTTTGTCGTGTAAATAAAAACAAAAAAAAAAAAAAAAAACTTCCAGAAATTAGAACCACGTGTTCTAATTTTAGAGCGTCCAATACATTAAAATAACTGGTTCTAATTTCTAGACAGTTCTAATTTGTGAGAGTTTAATTTGTGAGGTTCTACTGTTCATAATTGTTCAGTCTGATTATCACGGTAGAAGCCATTAATCGATATTACGACAATGTTTCTTCAATTTCACAGAAGTATAAAAAAAAAGAAAATTTTATCGTAAATTTCACAAAGAAAAAAATTTTTAATTTATTTCTCTCTTTTCAGTTCTAGTCTGAAAATAAAACAGTAGAAAAGTTAAACAAGTAGAAAAGTTAAATCCGACTTGGCCGAATTTATGAATACCCTCCACAATGCCCTTTTTAAGTGATAGTAAATTTTCTAACGTGAAAAAAATAATATTTTTGATTTGAAATATTTCAGTTTGTGTATAAAAACTTTTTTTTTTTTATTTAATTTTTGAAAAAAAAAAATACTAATTTTTTTTTGAGTGTAATTTTTTTTGCGTGAAAATTTTTTTTCGAGTGTATGTATTTTTTAGTGTACAAATATTTTTGAGGTACAAAAATACGTTGTAAATATTTTTGTGACTTACCAATGTTTTTAAAACATTTTTAACATGTGAATTTAAGGTGAAACTAATCTGAAATTCACGGTTTTGCAAATAACTTTTGAACCGCTCGACCAATTTAGCTGAAATTCAATACAAGCAAGGCCAGGGAAACGAGAAATATATGTGCCAAGCTACAGCATCCTCATGCCTTTAAAAAGTTAGCGTGTTTCTAATCTCGTAAATTCACTTATAACTTTTGCTCATAACTTTTGAACCACTTCACTGATTTCGCTGGATTGCAATACCAACCTGACCAGGTAAATGCCCAACATATATGCCAAACTTCAGGAGCCTCCGTAAAGTCTTTCTGACGGACAGACGGACGGACATCGCTAGATCGCCTTTAAATCGATCGAAGATCATGAATATATGCACATTTCCATTTAACTTTTCATTTGTTTGAAATTTTGGTTTTTTGGCAAAAACTTTTTTTATTTGCATTCAAATGGCTATCTACTGATAGAAATTCATAAAGGACTTCTAATGCACTTAAGTTACAAACACTTAAGGCCATAAATCTTAATTTGCGGTAGTTAGCGACAATCAAATTTCAAAAATGTGGAAAAGTCGATTGAAATTTCATAAAAATTATGTAGTCTTTGGCCTATTGTACTTGCGCCGTCCAACGTATTCTTCGAAGATTTAAAATATTTGGTCCCTATACTTGTTCAAAAAAGACGTATTTATGAATTTGATGTGCCATCAATAATAAAAAAGTTATTTGGTGGTAACGTTTTGAAGTTAAAATTTCTTCATTTTCAATTTTGAGTCGTTTTTTGATCAGGAAATTTGCGCCGCTTCATACTTTTCAAAAGCCAATACAAAGAATGATAGCTGTCGTAATTCTCTACAGTTTGAAACTGGTCTCATGAATGTGCCCTCAATAGGAGCGGAGTACAAGCTAGACAAAGATTGAGAGACAAAACGTGAAAGTCATCAAAAATCCACTTTTTTGCGAGGAACATTCGCAGTATTAGTTAAAAGTGACCAGCACATCGCGTGATCCAAATATTTTTCGATTTTTTATAATAAAATCGATATAGCGTGTTAAATTTTTGATTACCAAACATTTTGCAAAAATCTGACTTTTCACGATTTTAAACTTTTGCTTGTATTTTCACGTGAAAAGAATTTGGATTTAAAGTGTACCCGTCAGACGATTACTTGTAATGCGTATTATGGATCGTGTGCAAAAATTGGGACTTAATGTAACTGTACGCTGAAAACGCGCCAATTTTGTCTCAAGACAAAATTGGAACTTCCTAAATGCATGTTTATACGTGTACTAAACGGTTTTTATGTGCCTTCAAAAAAATTTTAATATTTTTTAAACCTTAAAATCAAAAGTTAAATGGAAATATTCATATATACTTTATGGGGTCCTAGACTAATATTTCAAGGTGCTACAAATGGAATAAAAAACTTATATGTACCCTCTATTACTAGAGTGGAGGGTATAAAAAAATGTCGTCGAAATTTGTAAATATTACATGCATTTGAGTTAAAATATAGAAATTCAGTTTTTACAGTTATATTTGTGTGTTTTTAGATTTGGCACACCCGAGATCAGCAAACTTCTACATTTGTTTTTTAGAAAATTATTTAAAACACTCTTATTTTAAAAAACTTAAATACTTATGGACATTTTGTCTTCATTTTCGTATTCAGCGCATGATTTAACATGGAAAATAAAATCCAAATATCGTAAATGAATAAATATTTTAAAATGGAATATATCGTTAAACTATATTGAATTTGAGCTATCTACAAAAACATAACTTTTCAGGAGAGCAAAAAACCGTCACATTCGCGTTTTATAAATTTTTTGTTGGTCGATCTTTTACAATATATGTTGATAATTACTACTAAATTTTACATGTGCTTTGTTTGTATAAAGTCGTATTTTTCGCTGAGTTACAGCAGATAGCTCAAAATTTTTTATTTGAAATTAATCAACCTAAGCAGATAGCTCATTAAATATAGATTTTAAAGGTTACACTGAAAATTTTTTTTACCATTTTTAAAGCATGTTGAACTTAATTTAAAAAAAGTAGGGTATGCGAGGGCTCCAAAGATATTAATTCTTCTTCCAAGTATATTTTTTCCTAAAACAAAGTAATGCATTTACTTAAATATATCTTAAAAGTAAGTAAAATTGTACTTAATATAAGTTTAATTGTTTTTATCCACAGGAAAAATATTTTTTTTAAATAAGTAAAAATTTCCTTAAACTTACGGATTCTGTGGACCCTATGGAGTCCCAATGTGGGACCCAACGGGCCCCCAATATATGGGGTCCGCCCATGAGTATGTGCGTACACTATTATAGGGTCACAATTGATTTTGATCCAAAATTTTGGTCAGAATCGTTCTATCTCACTTAGTTTTCGAGATATGGGAATGGGGTCTTGAGAAATTTGATCATGAAATAACTCGAAAACTATAACTGGAAGGGCTTTGGGGTCTTCGGCGGTCTTATTTTAAAAGTTAAGGACTACAAAAATGCCTTTAGAACTTTTTTCGTATCTGCAGTATTTGCAGAGTTATAGGCATTTGAAAATTCCGCGAAAATCGAAATTTGGATTTAAAGTTAGGGTCTCATGGGGTCTTTAGATGGGGCCCCAGATGGGGTCCCCATAAAAACCTAAAGCATTTATTCCTTAAGTTAAGTAAATTCTTTCTTAAACTAAAGAAGATAATAAAGTCAATGAAATCAATAAAATAAAGATTACTTTTTTCTTAAATTAAAACAAAAATAAATTAAATTAAAGAAAATGCGTTTTGGAATTAAAGATTAGTACTTATTGGATTCAAGGTCTTGAAAATGTCTATACTATTTTTAAGTAAGTTACGTACTTATTTATTTTTTTTGCACACAATTTATTTTTTTTTCTTTTAAGTAAAACTAAATTTTTTATTAAACCCTCAATGCAATCAATTCTCCATAAACGTAAAGAATATTTAACTTAATTTAAAAAACAAATTAAGGAAAACTCTTGTGCTTTTTAAAGTATTTGCATGTACTATATTCAAGTTTATTTTCTTTGTTTTAAGTAAAACCACCTTATATTAAGATAAGTTGAAGTAAATTCAAAAAAATTTGTTTACTTAAATTAATAACAATGTTTATTTAATTTCAGTATAGTTATTTTTTTCAGTGTAATAACTTTTAAACAGATTATGATAAAAATGTGAATTTGGTACCATATTTCTCAGTTTTGTAAGCCCTCCCATTACAGGTGTTGAAAAATACTTTTTAATTTTTAATTTCGCGCTTTATCGCCATTTTTTGGAACCTTAAAGCTTGCGAAAAATGTCATAACACTTGTGTTTGTTGTACAATCAAATGGGCAAATAAAATATGCAAACATTTTAACCGTTTTTGCTCCGCATCGAAACAGGGTCATCCCCGCGTTTTTAACCGCGGAAAGGAGTTGAAATTTTCCAAAAAAAAATAACTATGCCATTATTTTTTCGATGGAAAACCCGTCTAAAAAGTGATAATATATAAAAATATAAATTTAAAAGTTTACTCTAGTAAACTATACTGTAGATAGCTCACATTTTTATCTATAAAAAAAACATGGTTTCACATAGCTCTTGCTATTTTTCCAATAAAATAATCTTAAAATAATTTTTTGTTCTGAAATTAATACCATAGATGACACTTATTCCAGCGAAAATTTTGCCATCAAAAACTCATTTTCGTCAACCGAGCAGGTAGCTCAAATTGAATATAGCTCAACGATATCGTTTAATAGCTTCTAAGGCGAAAATCAGGCTGAACTATTTTTTTGTATGAAGAATTGATAAATCATATTACTACCCTCAATTTAAACTAGAGTTTGCAAATAATCGAGATATTTCATAATCGCGATTACGATTAAAAATTTTGCCGTTAATCGCGATTACGATTAATCGAATTTTTTAAATAATTTGAGTTGCAATAGCTTTAAAAAAAGCACTAGTAGTAAAAGAGCACTTTTCAAAATTACTTTTCAAAATACATGTATTTTTTGAAAGAACCCAGCAAAAAAGTGCGGAGTACTTCTATTTGGAGTGCTTTAAAACTATAACAAATGTAATGAAATACAACAAAAATAACAAAAAACACAAGAAAAAAATGCAAAGGCATTCTTTTCTACTCCATAAAAAGTTGTTATTCAGCACTTAACTCATTACCTTCCGCGACACTCCCATACAAAAGTAAGTAGATATTCCGTAGATAAGAAGTACTCCGAACTTTCAAACAACTTCCAACTACTTCCACGGAGTAGTTCTTATCTACTGAATATCTACTTACATTTATATAGAGGTGTCGCGATAGGTAATGAGTTAAGTGCTGAATATCTATGTATTCTGGAGTAGAAAAAAAAGTTTGTGTGTTTTTGTCTTGTGTTTTTTGTTATTTTTGTTGTATTTCATTACATTTGTTATAGTTTTAAAGCACTCCACTGGGAAGTGGTAATGACTTTTTTTGCAGGGAAGTACTCTTTTGCTACATTGCCAGGGGTGGCAACAAGACACTGAATACCTCTATTATTTTTAAGAAATAAAATTAAAAACTTTCGAACTTTCCCACTAAAAATAATTCGAGATTTTGGAACCACAACCTCTTTCTTAGGGCGTGTGTGAAACGGTAGCAAAGTACTATGGTGAAAAATATTTTTACTATGGTGACAAAATTTTGTATTTCTGCTGTGTGAAATGATATCTTTTTTGACAATAGAACATTTTTGATAGTTGCAAATAAATGGAAAATAAAAACGAAAAATATCAGCCAATTCTTTATATTTTTTGGAAACAATAGTTTTTCAATTCTCGAACAAAGGCATTCGCTGCAATAAATGTATGCTTTTCCCCGTTATAAAAAGGTTTCACATTTTGCGACATTTTTCTATAGGAGAAATGTGAATCATAGGGTCTGATATACGAAATGTCTCAGAATCTAATCTTTTTTTAGGAATAATATTGCAGAATAACAGAATTCGTCTGTAGAAATACATACACATGTAAAATAAATCAGAATCTGAGTTTTTTCGATAGAAAAAATGTCTCCGATTCTCCCAAACTTTTGCCATACAAAAAGTCTCAGGCAATGTATTTTATCTTCAAAAAAAGTCTCAAGGGTCTTTCCAGTTCATATTCTAATAAAAATCATCAAAATTCATATAAAAAACTAGTTTATTTTTGAATAAAAAAATCATTGAAATTAAAATGACATCTGATCCGGAACACAGCAGTGAACGCGTACACGAATTTTCAAAATCTGTTATCGATTCTTGTTACGCATTCCAAATACATATTAAAATGTTGATGAAGGGGCGACATAAAATCGGTTGAATTCCAATCCTTGTCTTTCTTGGCGTCATATAAATTGATTTTCTTAAAAAATATAGTCTATAGACTCTTCCGCCAGCTCCTCTTCTCCTGGCTCGTTACCAAAACGTTATTTGAAAGGCATTTATATTTTTTTTATAAAAATTATTTAAAATATTTTTTTTTTGTTTTAAATTATTTGTTTGACTTTTTTATTTTGGATTTCAAATTTTTGAACTTCAAAAATTTTTAAGCTTCTGCCGAAATTTTTACTAGCCCAATGGGCTAGTGAAATTTTATTCACCTCAATAGTGTCAAAAATTTACTATGAAGCATACTTTGCTACCGTTTCACACACGCCCTTAGTATATCATTGCGAATCGAAATAACGCTCGAGCGCCCTTTGTTTTTTGTTAAGACATTTTTTTAAAACTTATATTTAAATTCTTTGTTGATAAGATTTTACACATACTTTAATTTTTGACATCTTCAACATCAAAAAGATTTTTGGAGAAAAATACTACATCTTCATTGCGCTTAAATAAACTCTACAAAGAGTGCTTTAATCAGCACTGAAAATATTTATGATGTTACTGCGTCTTAATAGCTATTTATCTGTGCTACTAAAATTTACTCTAAACTGTGACTGGTTTGGATTCGCTCTTTGGCTCGTGATTCCTTTCCAAAACCTGCTTCCAGTTTATTACATTTTCTGTGGGGTCATTTCGGAATACCTGCCGATGGAAGTCAAGGAGATAATTGTCAGGAAATTTCACAAGCCATCATTAATCGGCAACCAGCGGTCAAATGTATGAAAAAATTACGTTTTTTTAAACAAATTTCATACATATTTAAATTTTTCGACCAAAACCTACCAAAGCGTTTTGAGTATATGTATTTCAAAAACAAACCTCTTTAAAACTTACTCATATCAGAATTTAAATTTTCTTTTTTGAATGACTTTTACTAGAAAAGGAAAGCAAAATCGCAAACAAGTTAAATGAATCATGGCCAACCCATCAAAATTTTCCGTTCCAAAAAATCGGTATCAGAACGCATCATGTTATCCTGCAATCGATTCTTCTTAATATTCCAGAGTCAATGATTTTAGTTTGAAATTGTTCCGAAAGTAATCGTTTTTTAAAGTAATTTAATTTTTTTGAAAAAAAATTTTAAATAGAAACTTCAAAATGGAATTCAAACAATTTTGGAACTGATTTAAATTCGTTATAAAAAGCAGTGTATTTCATAGAAAATTAATAATCGTAATCGCATCATTATTTTGTCGATTACGATTACGATTAATTGGTGCGATTAATCGCGATTACGATTACGATTTTAATCGATTTGCAAACTCTAATTTAAACCCAAAAAAAAATTAATCCACCTATATTTTTATATAAATAAAACGGCTTTTTTAAAATGTTGAAAATTTGAAAAATTAGAAATATCTCTAAAACTCTTCTACTTTTGAAACTTTATTCTTCATTGTCGGACTCAGCATATGAATTTACATGGAAAGTAAATGCAAAATGTTATGGAACAAAATCTCTGTAAACTACTGTAATTTACTGACAGTCAGAATGATAAAAAATACTACATGACGTATGACTAATATCAATTCATATTCAAATGGACAACATGGCGTATACGTGTTAACAAATTCATTAATTATAAAAATTCCGCTTAATAAATACAATTTTATTGATACATTTTTTGTTTCCCCGGCCAAAAAACTATCTATGAATTTAAGACTTTTTCTTTACAGAATTTTTTCAGAATCAGGAACTTCTTCTATAACGACATTTTTTTAGAATCTGAAAGTTTTTGTTAGCAAAAAATGTCTCAGAAACTGATGCTTTTTCCATAAGAAAATCGTCTTAGAATCTGAGGATATTTCTGTCGGAAAAAATACTTAAAACATTACAACTTTTTATGGGAAAAATGTCTCTGAACATGAGATCTGTTTTTAAGGGAAACCAGTTCAGAATCTTCGAATTTTAAACATTTCCATAACTAAAATGTCTCAGAATGTAAGACTTTTTCCATAGGAAAAATGTTATATAGAAAAAATTTGGATTTGAAAAATTACTCAAACTTTGAAATAGGTTTTTCATCAACAGATATATTGAAAAACATATATTTAAACTTTAAATTTAAATTCATTTGCTTACCATAATGACATTTTAGTAAAATTTATATTTAATTTATGTACCTGCAAAGAAAAGAAAAAGTAAAACATTTTATTAAAAAAAACAGAAAAGTATTCGATGAGTTAATTAAACAATTAAATATTTTAATTGTGTTTTTTTTTTTCAAAAATATTTTTCCAACAAAGATAGATTATTTAATATTCAACTTTTAAATCGCAGTAATTAAATAATTTTAAAATCTACAAATTTTCTTTACAGTCTTTTCTCTTCCTCTTTAATTAAATATCCCTTAGCTACAACGACAACAAATATTATTTTAGAATTTTTCACAAAACAGCACGTACTTTATCTTCGAATACTTGATTTCTAATATTTTGTTGTGTTGTGCATATTCTACACCCAATAGTTGCAATCTTTTTATTCAAGTATCGGTTCAAGTATAGAATGTACCAAACAAAACATGCTCTTGTTCATGCCAAACCATACTCGTTCATGGTTATATAATGGAATATTGGTCGTTACAAATTACTGCTACAAGTTTCAAAGTGGTTTAATTTATTAGTTTTTTTCTCTCTCTTTTTTTAGTATCTAAAATGTGATACAAGTTATTGATACTGTTCCAATAGTTATAATGTTTTTATTATCAAGTATTTTGTTGTTGTCGTATTTTTAATTCTATTTTACTTTTTTTGAGCGCTTTAACTGTTCATGAAACTAAAGTCTTTGCCAGGACAAAAAAAAAAGTTAAACTTTTAAAATTAGTTTAAGGACATGATGAAGAGTTGTTGTTTGCAGTATAAAAAAATCATGATTTATGTTACTAAATATTTAACAAAATTAATGAGAAAGTGAAAGATTTTTAAGAAATTTATTTAAGAAGATTCTGAGAAAATTTTTTCTATATAGAAAAAGTCTCAGCTGCTGAGACATTTTTTCTATATAAAAAAAGTCTCAGCTGCTGAGACATTTTTTCTATATAAAAAAAGTCTCAGCTGCTGAGACATTTTTTCTATATAAAAAAAGTCTCAGATGCTGAGACATTTTTTCTATATAGAAAAAGTCACAGATTCTGAGACCTTTTTTCTATATGGAAAAAGTCTCAGATTCTGAGAAATTTTTTCTATACAAAAACAAACTCAGATTCTAAGACAATTTTTCAATATAGAAAAAGTCTCAGATTCTGAGACAATTTTTCTATAAAGAAAAATTTTCAAATTCTGAGACAATTTTTCCATATAGAAAAAGTCTCAGATTCTGAGACAATTTTTCTATATAGAAAAAGTCTCAGATTCTGAGACAATTTTTCTATATAGAAAAAGTCTCAGATTCTGAGACAATTTTTCTATATAGAAAAAGTCTCAGATTCTGAGACAATTTTTCTATATAGAAAAAGTCTCAGATTCTGAGACAATTTTTCTATATAGAAAAAGTCTCAGATTCTGAGACAATTTTTCTATATAGAAAAAGTCTCAGATTCTGAGACAATTTTTCTATATAGAAAAAGTCTCAGATTCTGAGACAATTTTTCTATATAGAAAAAGTCTCAGATTCTGAGACAATTTTTCTATATAGAAAAAGTCTCAGATTCTGAGACAATTTTTCTATATAGAAAAAGTCTCAGATTCTGAGACAATTTTTCTATATAGAAAAAGTCTCAGATTCTGAGACAATTTTTCTATATAGAAAAAGTCTCAGATTCTGAGACAATTTTTCTATATAGAAAAAGTCTCAGATTCTGAGACAATTTTTCTATATAGAAAAAGTCTCAGATTCTGAGACATTTTTTCTATATAAAAAAGTCTCAGATTCTGAGACAATTTTTCTATATAAAAAAGTCTCAGATTCTGAGACAATTTTTCTATATAGAAAAAGTCTCAGATTCTGAGACAATTTTTCTATATAGAAAAAGTCTCAAATTCTGAGACAATTTTTCTATATAGAAAAAGTCTTAGATTCTGAGACAATTTTTCTATATAGAAAAAGTCTCAGATTCTGAGACAATTTTTCTATATAGAAAAAGTCTCAGATTCTGAGACAATTTTTCTATATAGAAAAAGTCTCAGATTCTGAGACAATTTTTCTATATAGAAAAAGTCTCAGATTCTGAGACAATTTTTCTATATAGAAAAAGTCTCAGATTCTGAGACAATTTTTCTATATAGAAAAAGTCTCAGATTCTGAGACAATTTTTCTATATAGAAAAAGTCTCAGATTCTGAGACAATTTTTCTATATACATAGAAAAAGTCTCAGATTCTGAGACAATTTTTCTATATAGAAAAAGTCTCAGATTCTGAGACAATTTTTCTATATAGACAATTTTTCTATATAGAAAAAGAGAGAGACAATTTTTCTATATAGAAAAAGTCTCAGATTCTGAGACAATTTTTCTAATAGAAAAAGTCTCTGATTCTGAGACAATTTTTCTATATAGAAAAAGTCTCAGATTCTGAGACAATTTTTCTATATAGAAAAAGTCTCAGATTCTGAGACAATTTTTCTATATAGAAAAAGTCTCAGATTCTGAGAAAATTTTTCTATATAGAAAAAGTCTCAGATTCTGAGACAATTTTTCTATATAGAAAAAGTCTCAGATTCTGAGACAATTTTTCTATATAGAAAAAGTCTCAGATTCTGAGACAATTTTTCTATATAGAAAAAGTCTCAGATTCTGAGACAATTTTTCTATATAGAAAAAGTCTCAGATTCTGAGACAATTTTTCTATATAGAAAAAGTCTCAGATTCTGAGACAATTTTTCTATATAGAAAAAGTCTCAGATTCTGAGACAATTTTTCTATATAGAAAAAGTCTCAGATTCTGAGACAATTTTTCTAGATAGAAAAAGTCTCAGATTCTGAGACAATTTTTCTATATAGAAAAAGTCTCAGATTCTGAGACAATTTTTCTATATAGAAAAAGTCTCAGATTCTGAGACAATTTTTCTATATAGAAAAAGTCTCAGATTCTGAGACAATTTTTCTATATAGAAAAAGTCTCAGATTTTGAGACAATTTTTTTATATAGAAAAAGTCTCAGATTCTGAGACAATTTTTCTATATAGAAAAAGTCTCAGATTCTATATTTCCAAATATATTTTCCTATATTTTTGTTTGTTTTTATTTTATTGAACAAAAAACCAATAAACCATAACATTGTCATACTTAATTTAACATTTGTGTTGTAATGTTGCACACATGCTGTCGTACACACACACGCCTACACACACACACATTTGTGTTTTGTTCAAATTTCATATTCTATTGTGTGTTACATCCGTTTCCGTTGAACATTACATTACATTCTACTATTGTTTACATATATTTTGTTATAGAAAATAGAATATTTTGCAGAATTTTAATTGTTTTGTGGTAAATTTTGTTTGCTGCTGCTGATTTTTTTTTTTGTTGTTGCTTCTGCCAATTGCCACTATATAGTCGGAAATGTTTTTACAACTAATCCTCAATTGACGCCAAAAATAAAAAAAAATCTATAAAAACTTTAAATAAAGTCAAAGCTAACTCTTTCCAGTTTCCGAATTTGCATTTTATTAATTTTTTTTTGTTTAATTTCTTTCCTATCCCTTTATTCAAGGCCCTACTGTATTTACTTTATGTGTAGGTGTATATTTATAATTATCTTTGCTATTAAGTTTTACAATTTTTAATTATAAAAAAAAAAATAAAACATTTGGTTGGCATAACAATTTTTGGTTGTTTTATCTGGTTTATGGTTTTTAAGCATTTTTTTTTTGTTTCTAAATATGGTATATGCCTTTTTTGGGCTTAATGTAACATTTGCGTTTTAAAAATATTATCATAATTTATATTTTACCACCTATGAGCTTCGATGTGTCAAAATATTTTATATTTAGTATTTTACATTTTATAAAAGGCTTCTAATTTTGTTTACGTTGTGGTTTCCATGTGAGTTTATAATGTAACAGGTTTTTAATTAGAAATTTAAACATTTAAGTGGAGCTTTTTTTTTTTAATTATTTGTCATGCTCTTGGCAAACCAACACAAATTGTGATTGTGAAATGGGAATTTAGTAAATTCGACTGTCAGTAACTTTTTTTACCTTAGACTTACAAAAACCAAAACAAGTGAGAGGTGGTATTTTTTTTTTTTTTGTTTTAAAAAAATTCAGAAGCGCGTTTTTCCTTTGTTTTCCAGTAAACCGAATTTTAAATACACCAATACCCCGGTTTGCGTCGCTAATTGGGACAGGAGAATCGCGACGCAAAACGAATCGACGCAAACCGAAGCACGATTTCCCATACCTTCATTTAATTGGTTCCGAAATTCATAATTTTAGCTGAAAGGGTGAATTTTCAATAAAAAAAACTTTTTTTTCGTTAAAAAATTAACTTAAACTGACAACCAGATGACCACCTTCACATATGAGGCATTCCACACCAAATGGTCAGCGAAAAAACACACGTGTACCGTAAACTTCTGAATAGGTGATATGGATAGCCCTAAATGGAACTTAGAAAATTGCGTTTTTGGTTTTTCAATTTTTCAATTTTTCAAAAACTGTGCTTAGGAGGCGTGGTCAAATATTAAGTCACATATAGGGCTATCCAAACAACCTATTCAGAAATTTACGGGACACATGTTTTTCTGTAGCGGGACCTTTGGTGTGGAATGCCTCATATATTAGACCAAAATAGGAATCCCCTTTTTCAGTTTCAGCTAAGTGACTACACTTATACATTAGGGTGGTTTTTTATTTTATTTTTTTTGGAATTTCGAGGAGCGCGCAGCGGATTTTTGTGCCATTTGATGTTAAAATAATTGTGTAAAAATTTGAGCTAAATCGGATAAAATTAACCCGAGGAGCAAGGAGGTCAAAGTTTCGAGAAAAAGCCAAAATTGCCAAATTTTGAACAAACTTAAAAAAATGTAAATTTTGTAGAAATAAAAAAATAAAATATTTTTTATTTAACTTTCTTGCAATAATACTCAGAAAAAAATTATCTTAACTTTTTATGACGGCAGTAACACTTTCAAACATGAAATACAAAAATTACCATGCATTTTGGGGGGTACCTGAAATGAGTGTTTTCGATTTTTTGAAAATTTTATTAAACAAAAAAATTAAATCTTACTATTCTATAGCAATGGATTATTAAATACATCCTAAGGCTTAAATATTTAAAAAATTGGGGATATCCATCGACTCAATTTTTTTTTTGAGTCATTTGACTCCTTGAAATACGCAAAACTCAAATGACTCCAAAAAAAAAATTGAGTCGATGGATATCCCCAATTTTTTAAATATTTAAGCTGCGCGCTCCTCGAAATTCCAAAAAAAATAAAATAAAAAACCACCCTATTATACATACATACATCCATTATATTTATGTTAAAAAGTAAATATTAACGACGCAAATCGAAGCACTGACGACGCAACTACGAAGCCATGCGACGCAAACTGAAAAATAATCGACGCAACTTTGAAGTCATGCGACGCCAACTGTATCGAAAACTACGCAACTTCAAAGTCCCAGACATTTTTGAACGATGCAACTTAGAAACGACGCAAAACGAAGCGACGCAATCCGGGGTATTGGTGTATTGAACTTCATAACAATGTTGTAATTTGCTTGTATTTTTTATTTTTCAACATAGCGTATAAGTAACAAGTATTTGCAAAAATGTTACTCACACACTCTGTTGAAACAAGAAAATACAAGGAAAGTACAAAATTTTAATTAAATTCAATATTCAAATGTGATTTTCTTGACAAAAAAAACGAAAAACGCGCTTCTGAATTTTTGTATGTGGATAAACAATCATCGAAACTTATAAAAAAGTTTCCGGATATTTGATAAATTGGCTTTTTTAAAAAAGGGAAATTTCAGAACTTGTTTTGAAAATTTTTTAAAATAAAAATTTCAAATCGATAGACTATACAAAAATTAAAATTTTTGAGATTATTATGCATTGCGTTTTAATTTGATAAATATTTATTCAAGTCAATTCGATACAAATTTGAGCATTTTTTTCTTAAATTAATTTCTTAGTTGTATATATGGCTATTGAAACAACCTGCTCAGAAATTCATTGGACACATGTTTTTCGGTAGCGGTAAATTTGAATTTTGAATTTCATAAAAATTTAGTAATTTGCTTATATTTTCTTGTTTCAACATAGCGTATGAGTAACATTTATGCAAATATTTAATACTAATTCGCTATGTTGAAACAGAAAATAAAAACAAATTATAAAATTGTTATGTAATTTACAGGCCTATTCACAGTTATGACTGGTTATGACTAATTTTTTTATTTTCAAACTTCATATTCCCTGTGTTTGTTGTAAACACAATTATAAAAAGTCACAAAATTTAAAATTATTTGTCAATTTTGAGACGACAAAACGAACAAAATTTGAATTTTTTTATGATTATTTACAACAAACACATGGAAAAAATTGAGTTGTGATTGAGTTATGAATTTTTTTGTGAATAGGCCCCTTAATTTCGAAATGCGATGTTCTCAAAAAAAAAACGAAAAACACATGTCCGAATTTTTTTGAGTGGATAGACAAACATCTAAACTTTTAATTTTTTTAAAGTGGCCGGATTTTTATAAATTGACTTTTTTTAAAAAATGAGAAATTTTTCAAAGAAAAAAAATTTTATTGAAAGTCCATACAAAACTATACAAGAATGTAAATTTTTGAGATTGTGGTGCATTCCGTTTTAATTTGATAAATATTTAAACTCGACACAATTTTTACCATTTTTACAATATTTGACTACGCCTCCTAAGCCTTGTTTTTTAAAAATGGAAAACCAGAAACGCAATTTTCTATGTTACATATTGGGCTATTCATACAACCTATTCAGAAATTCACGGGACACACGTTTTTTCTGTAGCGGGACATTTGGTGTGGAATGTCTCAAATACATATTTGATTTTTTTTTTAGATTCTGAGACATATTTTTTATAAAAAAAAGTCTCAGATTCTAAGACTATGAAGTGGTAAATTATTGTTTTGTAGTGTATAAGCTACCGACTAAAAAACAGTGACTAAGACTATGAAGTGGTAAATTATTGTTTTGTAGTGTATAAGCTAGTGTTTCCAATTCGGTTAATCGATTAACCGATTCCTCGATTAACCGTCTCTATTTCGGTTAATGTCGAAACAAATAATTTGAAACGCAAATAATTATTCGACCCGATTAATCGGTTAAAATGGTTCGATTAACCGGTTAATATTATTATCTCTATATTCTACTATAATTTGTTTGAAACACTTCCTCTTTTTTACAAACACTTCCGAAAAAAGTCAAAACAACAGAAAAAATATTCAGAAACCAACAATTAACAGTTTAGAAAAGCAAAATTAAAAATTTAATCATTTAAAACTCAGAAATCCTAATTAAAGTTTTCAAACGCCATATTGAAAACCCCAATTTAAATTCAGAAAATCCCAATTAAAATTCAGAAAAGCTTATTCAAATTCAGAAACGCCCAATTAAAATTTACGAAAGCTCCATCCAAATTCAGAAAAGCTTATTGAAATTTAGAAATCCTAATTGATATTCAGAAACTCCCAATTTCACAAAATTGAAATTTACAGATGCCTACTGAAATTAAGAAATCTCAATTGATATTTAGAAAAGCAAAATTGAAATTTAAAAATTTTAAATGAAATTCAGAAAAGGTAATTCAGTTTCTGAAGAGCTAATAAAATTCAAAAATCTTAATTGAAATCCCAATTGAAATTTAGAAAAGTAAAATCAAATTATATAAATCAAAATTAATATCACAGTGATACAAAATCGAACTTTCGGAATCGGAATGGGATGAAACCAAAAGCAAATGAAAGCTGACGTTTTCCATAACAAAACCCACAAGGCCTTTTTTCTAGGTCAGAGCTAGATTTTATTTTACACGCATTTAAAGTTGGTGATTTTAAAGCATTTAAAGTTTGTGTGTACTAAACATATCCTACTTTAAAGGCCCCTGGTTGTGCCCTTATTGAACATGTAGGGTCCAGTTTCCAAACTTAAGCTGAAAATTACTTCAGCTATGACTGGTATGAATTTTGCTGCAATCGGTCCAGTACCTATTTACTGAATAGCCAAATTATTCAAATGAACCACTTAACACCGTTGCGTATGATTGTTATTTAAAGGCAATTATTAAAATAAAACACTGGACACCGTTGCGTATGATTGTTATTTAAAGGCAATTACAATATTAATCATTCGCCACTAATACAATTTTCAAGCATTTGTTATTACATATAATTATAATAAAAGTGCACTAAATTTAAATGCGTGTAAAAAAAAATCTAGCTCTGAACTGGAAAAAAGCCTTGAGGGGTTTGTTATGGAATATGTCATCTTTCATTTGCTTTTGGTTTCATCCCATTCCGATTTGGGGTGTTGCACAGTGTATTTAGAAGACACCAATTAAAATTCTGAAAACCAGAATTAAAATTCAAAAATCCCAATTGAAATTAAGAAATTCCAATTGAAATTTAGAAAATCCAACTGAAATTCACAAATCTGAAAATCAAAATTAAAAATTACAAGTAAATTTAAATTTTGAAATTCCAATTGAAAAACGGAAATGGCCAATTGAAACTAAGAAATCCCGACTGAAATTTAGAAAATTCCAAATAAAATTCAGGAATTTTTATTATATCTAAATTTCAATTAGTTTCGTTTTGTGTTTCTCTTTAAAAACTGCACACAAAAAATTTTAATTAAAAATTTTTAAAATTTCGATTTTGTTTTTAATAATTTTTTTAATTGACATGATTAAATTTTTTAATAGATTTCGAAAATTTCCGTGAATTGAGAATAAATGCAATTTGCGATATTAAACTTTTACAAATTTTAGTATTTAATACTATTACTTTCGTGATAGGTGCAAAATCAATTAAAATAGTAATTGAAACTCATTCTAATTTTTTTGTGTGTGTATAAAGACTGAAAATGAAATTTTACTTAAAATATTTTTATTTTTTGTTACATTACTTTTAAAAAATCGTTTGAAATTAATTTTTCATTGTTTTTGACGATTAATCGATTAATCGCCACCTTTTCCGATTAATCGACCCGAATAACCGATTAACCAATTTTAGTAAATTTTCGAACAATGCCCTAACCGGTTAACCGGCAGGGTCGAATAATTGGAAACACTAGTATAAGCTACCGACTAAAAAACAAAGAAAATGAGAATTACTGTTTTCAATTTCTTAAAACCAAAAAAGTTTGTAACTTAGATTTTTTAAATTCATAGTACCACTAGTTTCAAAAATTATCGAAAATCGACTCTAAAAATTTAAAAGTAGAACAATTTTTGAGATATTGCCAACTTTTCAAAAAAGTGTTTTTACTTAAATTAAAATATCTCCAACACAAATTGACGGATTGCATTGTTTTTAGTTTTAAATTAAAGGTGGTTAAATGATATACAAACCCCACATACAACATTTTTTAAGCTGATTATCGCCTTAGAAGTTATTAATCGATATTTACCGAAATTCGGGAAAAAAGTAAATTCAATTGAAATTTTCAGATCAAGTCTGATCTATTACGAAGAAAATAAGAGAGCGTGCACTTAAGCGAAAAGGCAGAAATTTATTTTTATATAAATACAGTTATATTTTTTGTGTTTTTACATTTGGCACACCCGAAGTGAACATATACATCTGTTTTTGTATAAAACTCAGTTTATACATTTTTGTTCAATTGCATGCAACTTCTACAATTTTTGACGGATTTTATTAAAAAACCTCTTATTTTCATCGTTATAAATCAGACTTGAACTCTTCATTCAGCAATAAAATTTAAAAACTTTTTTAACTGACAAGGGAAGGGGGGAAGACAAGGCCATTTTTCAGTTTTTTTCGTTTATCTCCTATAAGAAAGAAACCTAGTCATGTTATACACTAAATTAAAGGTCTTTGGAAAACCTATCTACGTGTGCTAAGAACGTGTCCAAACATGCACAACTTTTCGTCATATTGATTAAAATACCAAAATTTTAGGGCATTTTTGTTAATAAGATGAAAAATATTAACTTCTTTGGCCCGTTGTTAGCACCACGAGATATGTATTTTTAATACCTTTATTATGATACCACAAATGCCTATATTAATTTTGTTTAAATAGGCGTAAATCGTAAAAAACTGAAAAAGTTCAATTTCCCCCCATACAAATCGACCCCCCCTAAAAATGAGTTTGGGCCGCTAAAAAAAATACGTGTCGAATTAATTTTCGTTCTTAACAACATATCCAAATTTCATGAAGATCGGAGGGTGACACCAGGGAGACTTCCCTTGTGAGTAAAATTTACAATAGAATTTACATTTTCTTCTAAATTTCATTTAAATTGAATTAAAGATTCTAAGGTGATAATAAGATTGAAAAATTTTGTATAGAGAATTGATAAAGTACGTAGTATATATTAGAGTAAATTTTGAAAATTTGATTTGCGGATATCATCATTTTTTTGAAGGATTTAGTTGAGCTAAAAACAATGCCGGTATTTTTTTGGAAAAATTTTCGCTCCTTGGGATGGTTCAAAGCATCTGAAATCGCGGATTTTGAGCTGTGTTTTCTGCAGGGAAAAAACAGCTGAATATATTGCAAATCTGATTTTACCAGTCGATTCTACAGCAAAAATTAATACAATGGAAGTTTTTTGAACCCTAAAAAAAAGTTCCAAAAAACCCACCACAGAGGGCGGAAAAATAAGGTTTTTCATTTTCATTTAAAATTAATTTTTTAAATATGCACAATTAAAGGGCATTTTCAGCTTAACAAAATGGTACCAAAATTTCCGTTCTATCACAACCCGTTAGAAAGTTATATACTGTCAAAAATTGTCAATTTTCTCGAAAACATGACTTGATAGAAAAATTTTAAAACCAGATTCAGAATCAGCATCGAAATGTTAATCGAAAACTAGTTGTACGATCCCAGAATATCGCAAAAAATTGCTCTCAGTAATGCACAAATGTGCATTTTTTTTTTGTTAAATTTAACCTCAATTTTCTCAAAAACCTGACGTTATGGAAAACTTTGGAAACCAGATTTGGAATCAGCATTTAGAGGATAATCGAAAACGAGTGTCCAGACCGCTGACATATCCAAAAATTTTGTCATTAAAACAAAAACTTTGAAGCCTTACAACTTTTTAACGGGTTGTGATAGAAAGGTGCTTTTTGTACCAATTTTCTTAGCAAACTCTGCCTCTTCATCGTGCATGATCAAAAAAATAATTAAATTTTTTTTTTCAAAAAATCGATTTTTCCGCCCCCTACTGTGGGATTTTGGAACTTTCTTTAAGAGTTCAAAAAACTTCCATTGTATTAATTTTTGCTGTAGAATCGACTGGTTAAACCAGATTTGCAATATATTCAGCCATTTTTTCTCTGCAGAAAACTCAGCTCAAAATCCGCCTTTTCAGATGCTTTGAACCACCCCAAGGAGCGAAAATTTTTCCAAAAAAATACCGGCATTCTTTTTAGCTCTCCTAAATTCTTTAAAAAAATGATGATATCCGATAAACAGATGAAGTGACATAGTCACCAAACGAACTCTATGCTTTAATTTAAAAGTAAAAAATTAAAATCCTCCGATTATGTCCGGAAATATTTGTATTAGTGTCAAACCACTTTTTAAAATATAGAATTTGCCAATATCTAAAAAACTTTCCAATTTTGAACTTTTTGACTTCATTTTTGGATTTAGCGCCTGATTTTACATGAAAAAGAAATGTTAAATACTTTGAATCGAAGAATTTTTCAAAATTTATAAACTGGTGTTTTACTCAATAAACTAAAAATTTATAAAAACTGAATTTCTGCATTTTTACTCAAATGCATGTAACTTATACAATTTTTAACGGATTTGCTTAAAAACCGTCTTTTTTTCTTCGTAATAACTCAGACTTGAGCTATAAAAAGAGAAATAAGTTTTTAAATATTTTTTTTATTCCTAAAATTTCCAATAGATTTACTTTTTTCTCCAAATTTCGCTAAAATTGAATCGATATATCGATTAATAACTACTTGGAAAATGTTGTATTAAGGGTTAACTAAACTACCTTTAATTAAAACCTTAAAGCAATGAAATCCACCCATTTTTTCCGGAGATATTTTAGTTTAAATAAAACCACTTTTTTTAAAAAGATGAAAATTTTAAAATTCTCAAAAACTGTTGAACTTTTGAAACTTTGGAGTGGATTTTCAGATTCAGCGTTAGATGTTACATGGAAAATGAATGCAACATGCCATGGATCAAAATCTCTGTAAACTAGTGTTATTATTACACTGTGCTACAGTGAAAAATTTATTCTGATGTGACATAGTATAGATTGTTGGTCTTGTCGAGTAGATCAGAAAAATGTCCATTAAACTTGCCAGACACCCGCAAATTTTAGAGTTATTGTCAAAAAACGTTTTTTGGGACTTTTCTCACTAAACCTTGTGTAATTCAGAAAATTTTGAACCGATTTTAAATTTTTAAACTGCTTTGGATAGAAGAAGGATAGTGCTTTCCATGTGTGTGAATTGGTCTATACATATAAGAAAGATATCTATTGAGTTTTTCTATTAAATCTAATTTTTTTGTTATTTTTTGAAAATTTTTCGAGTTTATCGATTTTTTTCTGCTATAGTTCGTTTTACAACATTTTAATTTATAAACATATTTTTAAAGAAAATTTATTTTTGAATACGATAAGCTTTATCCTGAAAAAATCGGATAACAATTGACAGAGTTATTATAATTTTTCTAAAAAAGAAAATTAAGATTTTGCAGGAAATCGCCGTTCAGATAACCCAGGCAAAAAAAATTATCATAAGAGGTCATGTACAATATTTTTATAGGTTTTTGGCGCTCTGAATCCGAATCTGGCCTTTAAATTGCTCTATCTCGTCAGGTTTTTGAGATATTTAACATAAATTGATTTATCAAAAACTTAATAATATAGCGCAATTTCAAGGTCAAATTCGAATTCAAAAAACCAAAAACCTTTAAAATAACACTGTAAGTAGGTGAAAATGACACACCAAAACGCCGAGACACGTCAACCTAATTTTGGGTCGTAGAATCCAGTGGTGTACCCCGTTTTGAAAAGTTAGCTCAAAATCCCGAGATATTTCGATTTTAAACTTGTTGTAGATTTAAGGCGATTTTTCATTTTATTTGAATGAAAAAACTTAAAAAAATTGTTAAAAACTTGTTATTTATCAAAATTTATATCTAGGAAATAATGGACATCCATTTTCAATCGGACATGCTGCAATACTTGCTCTTATTTTGGTGAATTTTATAATTTTTTTGGATTTATTCAATTTTTACTCTTTCATTTTCAAATTTAAAATCGAAATATCTCGTTATTTTGAGCTAACTTTTTAAAACGGAGTATACCTCTGGATTCTATGACCCAAAAATAAGTTGGGGTGTCTCGGCGTTTTTGTGTGTCATTTCAAAAGTTTAAATTTTACTTACAGTGTAATTATACGCGACCTCTCAGGAAGTTCGTTTATTATTTTATTTTTGCCTGGATTATCCGAACGTTTTTTTCGGCATAAAACTCATTGTATTCACAATTAAATTTTCTTTAAGAATACGTTTATAAATATAAATGTTGTTGAACGAACTATAGCAGAAAAAAATCTATAAACTCAAAAAATTTTCAAAAAATAACAAAAAATAAGATATTGTTAAAAAAAATCAATACATATCTTTCTTATATGAGGCATTCCACACCAAATGTCCAGCGAAAAAAAACATGTGTACCGTAAACTTCTGAATAGGTTGTATGGATAGCCCTATATGGAACTTAGAAAATTGCGTTTTTGGTTTTAAATTTTTTTTTAAATACTCGTCTTAGATTTATTGGAACTTATTGGAAAAATGATCAAATTTGTGGCGAGTTACCTTGATTGAATATTTATCACAATTAAACGGAATGCACCACAAGCTCAAAAATTTACGTTCTTATATAGTTTTGTATGGGCTATCGACTAAAATTTTTTTTGGGAAAATTTTCAGAACCCGTTCTGAAATTTTACATTTTTAAAAAAGTCAATTTATCAAAAATCCGGCCACTTTTTTTTTTTTTTTTTATTTTTTTTTTTTAAAGTTTAGATGTTTGTCCATTAGACAAATTTTCAAAATTTACTCTAATATATACTACGTACTTTATCAATTCTCTATACAAAATTTTTCAATCTTATTATCACCTTAGAATCTTTAATTCAATTTAAATGAAATTTAGAAGAAAAAGTAAATCCTCTTGTAAATTTTACTCACATGGGAAGTCTCCCTGGTGTCACCCTCCGATCTTCATGAAATTTGGATATGTTGTTAAGAACGAAAATTAATTCGACATGTATTTTTTTAGCGGCCCAAACTCATTTTTAGGGGGGGTCGATTTGTATGGGGGGAAATTAACCTTTTTCAGTTTTTTACGATTTACGCCTATTTAAACAAAATTAATATAGGCATGTGTGGTATCAAATAGTCGGTATCCATTATTTTGTAGAGTAAGATATGTAGTTTTCATAAACCAATTACATTTGGAATTTATATGGGTAATTTCATTACAGAAGAGCCCAAAGCTGACTTTGAAGTTTTGATTATCCAAATGCTGTATACAAATTTGTAAAATTACTTTATTTTAAACGACCCTCGTTAAAATTTTAATGGATTACAATCGGTTTCCATGATTTTGAAGAGTTAAAAATTCAGATTTCAAACAAGTGTTGAAAAGTACAGGCATTTTTAGCATTAATTGAAAACATGTTAGCATTTTACTCCAAATCAAAATTCTTTAACCACCTGAATGCAAATTTAACTTAAAATACAAAAAAAAATGAGAAAACAGAAAAAAATCATATTTTTCCTTGTAATCCGTTTTTTAAAATTCAAGGCCGATGCGGGACGCCTTACCCATGTCCAAAAAATCTAAATTTTTATGAGACATATTTTTACCAACAAATGAATGTATCTAGGGTAAGTTATGGTTAATGTCTTCCAATTTAATTATTTTGGAGCACCATATTAAATACACCAGTCTAAAAAAAAACAGCAATTTTCAAAATTTGAAAAAAAAAAAATAGAACTAATTGTGCTCACATCTCGAATTATGGATTAAAAATTGTGTAATTTAGAGTAGAATTTTTAGACTTTAAAAAAAAAATCGAAGGTTTCGGACTTTTTCAAAAATTCGATTTTAATTTTATACGTTAAAAAATAAGTGATAATTAATTCGAAAAATTTTTAAATATTTTTTTTTCTAAAACTACATTTAAATACCAACAAAACGTCGTCCAACTTATTGTAAGATATCCATATTTTTTACTGGTCAAAATTAATGGAAAATTTCAATTTTTTATTTTTTTTTTGAAAAAAAAACGCCATTTTAAAAAATTGATTACTCAACACTAACTTGGTATAAAAGTCTGAAAATTTGAGTGAAAGTTGCATTTAATACGTACTAAAATATATCCAAAAAAAATAATCGAAGGGGGTCGGGTCTAAAAGTGAGTGATTTGGCCTGGAATTCCCCAAATATTTTCCAAAAAGTACACATCTAACTCTTCAAAATCATGGAAACCGATTGTATCCACTAAAATTTTAACGAGGGTCGTTTAAAATAAAGTAATTTCACAAATTTGTATACAGCATTTGAAAATTCTGAACTTCAAAGTCAGCTTTGGCCTCTTCTGTAATGAAATTACCCATATAAATTCCAAATGTAATTGGTTTATGAAAACTACATATCTTACTCTACAAAATAATGGATACCGACTATTTGAGTCTCCGTCCAAATTTTAACGAGGGTCGTTTTAAATGAAGTCTTCACATAAATTTTTATTTTAACCGCCAAAAACACCACGATTTCTTAGACTTAGGCCAAAAATTTGTATGAAGGAAATGTTTGCTTTCTTATTCTGCAAAATAAAACTTATATAGTATTTTTTGGAAAAACGCATATTTTAAGAGTTATGGCACTTAAAGCTTTGTAGTGCTTTTAGGTCACTTTTGGGGTCAAAAGTTCAAATCGACTGGCCTGTATGCAACCGAGAGATCCAGTTCTTGCACAGATATTATTTTTTATGGCCAATCTATCAGAAACTGCCGGTGGAGCGAACAAAAAAATACTTTTGCAAATCCCATACATTTTTTGGGTGGTCCATACAAAAAAAAATCAAAAACACGTTCATCTTTTTTTTCGAGAAAATCGCACTTGAACTTTAAATTTCATAACAATTTAGTAATTTGCTTGTATTTTCTTGTGTCAACAGAGCGTATGACGAATATTTATGCAATTAATATTACTCATTCGCAACTTTAAAACAAAGAAATACAAGCTAATAACAAAATTGTTATGAAATTTAAAGTTCAATTGCGATTTTCTCGAAAAAAAGATGAACGTGTTTCTGATTTTTTTTGTGTGAATGGACAAACATCTAAACTTTTAAAAAAATTAATTAAAAAGAAAAAAAAAAGTGGCCGGATTTTTGATAAATTGACTTTTTTAAAAAATGGAAAATTTCAGAACGGGTTCTGAAAATTTTCCAAAAAAAAAAATTTTAATCGATAGCCCATACAAAACTATATAAGAACGTAAATTTTTGACATTGTGGTGCATTCCGTTTTAATGGGATAAATATTTAATCAAGTCAACTCGCCACAAATTTTACCATTTTTCCAATATTTGACCACGCCTTCTAAGCCCAGTTTTTGAAACTTTGAAAAACCAAAAACGCAATTTTCTTCCCAGTAAAAACTTCTATTACCAAGTAATGAGGTTTTTGCCTTTAAATAGATGGTGGTAGCTAGTTACTATGTTGGTGAAACACTCATTATTTTAACATGGCGATGTCATTGGGGTAATGACCGCATACCCACTCGCTTATGTGAATGCTACTGAAAAACTACATACATTAGTACCACAAATAATAAGCTACTAGTAGCCCAAAAATAACTCGTTACCCACTACTTACAAAAATGCTAACAAATAACAGCATACATTAGTCCCAAAAATAAGTAGCTAACAGTTGCTCAAAAATAACTCGTTTCCCACTCCTTACAAAAATGCTACCAATTTTTTTTTTTTTTTTATATTTTTTAAATACAATTACAACTGAGTTATACTCATTTAGTAATATTACAATAAGAGAAGATTAAGTGATGAGAAGTAATCCATTAATTACCCTCAGATATTTTATTTTTATTTTTTATTCTATAAGATGGCCAAGTCCATTGGAAGCCTTCGTTGAAGTCTTCTTTGAAGATTTTGAGAGTAGAATATGTTATTCAGGTCTACGTTAGTATGAAGTTGAAGCTGTATAGCATGTTTTTGTGCGAAAAATTTTGTTTCTTCAAATACTGTTTTGATCTTTAGGTCTCTATGTAGGTCATCATTACGGATGTACCAAGGAGTATCTACTATTGTGCGTAGTATTTTATTTTGGTTTTTTTGTATTGTTTGAATATCACATTTCTTGGCGCAGCCCCAAAGCTGGATACCATACGTCCAGCTTTTGATTCTTTTAATAAATTTTTTAACTTGGGGCAACTTCCGCCAATATGAAATTGAACAAGTTCATGTTGAACGCGTTTATTTCAAGAGCAACCAAGCAAGCAAATGCGGAAATGGAAATGATCCAATGTGCCAACGGACCCAATGTTTACGTTGATATCCTTCCCTCCAAATGTTTGATTGTAAAATTCAAATATTACAGGACCGAAAATATATCTTGGAACCTCGTAGAAAGGGACATTTGGCTACTTAGGACATTACCAATAACAAATATACAGAAGCGACTGCTGCTCAGCCAATGGAAACCGCATTAAACACCATCTTAAGTCTATATAAGAGTGAGTTAGGTTTTAAGGGAAATACTGTCTGTGATGGTTTTTTACCTTTTTACCGGCTTTAACATAATTTAAACAACAAGGCAAAAAAAAGTTAAATTAAAATTTGGAGAACACCACAAAATTTCTAGAAAAAACAATAACAATTTAGAAAAAGCCAATCAAAATCCAGAAAACTTCAATAGAAGTTATGTAAAGACTAATTAAGGCTCATAAATCACGATCAAGTGTCAGCTAGATCCAGTTTTCTGAATATCAATTTGGTTTTCTAAACTTTTTTTTGCCTTGTCCCAATTTTAATCAGAATTCCTGAATTTGAATTTCTGTTAACAGGGTTTTAGTAGAAAAAGTAGATAAATGTTAATGTTTTTTAAGCTAAATGTGCAAGTTCTTTCTAAATTTTCTTTAGCATTTTCTTAATTTCATTAAAAAAAATATTTAGACAACTTATCAGATATTTTAAATCGTATTTACCAGTAACCTGTTCTGTATCAGGTTATCGGTAACTCATTATTTATTAACAAGATGTAACCGGTTTTGTATTAGGCTATCGGTAACTCATTATTTGTTAACAAGAAATAATCGAGCAGGTAACGAGCCCTCATTACATAGAATGCAGGCGGTAATGGGGACTTATTACCAAGTTTTTACTGGGTTACGGGACACATGTTTTTCTGTAGCGGGACATTTGGTGTGGAATGCCTCATATGTATATACCAATTCACACACATGAAAAAGCCCTTTCCTTCTTCTATCCAAAACAGTTGCAAATTGAAAATTGGTAGAAAAATGTTTGAGTTACTCGTGGTTTAGTGAGAAAAGTCCCAAAAAAACGTTTTTTGACTATAACTTTATAACTTTAAAATTTGAGGGTGTCTGGCAAGTTTGATGGGCATTTTTGTGATCTTTTTGACGAGACCTACAACCTTAAATACCTCATTTTAAAAGTATATTCGATTTTGTGTTTTTTTGTAGCACAGTGTTATTATACCTTGTCTTCATCAATTCTGATCTTTGTACTTATTTGGCAGCATTGCCAGACATGATCTATATTTTGTAGACAAAAATTTTAGGGGTTGGCATTTTTCAAAAATACTGGTTATTGCCACATAGGGCGACTTACAGTTGTTTTTATACCCTCCACTTAGTGATAGAGGGTATATATAAGTTTGTCATTCCGTTTGTAACTCATCGAAATATCGGTCTGGGACCCCATAAAGTATATATATTCATGATGCCCGATCGATTTTAAGACATTCTAGCGATGTCCGTCTGTCTGTCTGAGGACAATGCTGTCACGGACAAAATATTGTACAGAGATGACTGAAACTTAACATATTTATTGGAAGTTCTCCCGAGAAGTTTGGTATTGCATTTGAGCGATATCGGTTCAGCGGTTCAAAAGTTATGAACGAAAATGTAAGCACACCTCAAAAATTTCAGTACATTCAACATAACCTAACAATAAAAAATCCTTTAATCCGGCTTCTGGTGGACATATGTGAACATAATTGAACACCAAATGGTATTTAAACAAGTACGAACATATTTTTTGACAAAAAAAAGAAAAAAATCGCGGATTTTTTTTTACCAAATTTTTTTTTCGCGGAAATTTTTTTTTTAAAAGTAATTTCCTTTTAAATAAAGTTTTTTGCAATAACCTTTTTGAAATTGTGGAGGGTATCACTGCATTCGGCATGGCCGAACTTAACTTTTGTACTTGTTTTCTATTATTTTTGTCTGTAAAGACAGTTGAGCTCAGACTCTTAATATAATTATTCTTAAATTACAACTTATCTCAATTAATCGCCATTTTGCGTACCATCGAACCCACTGTGCGATACCTCAATAATTCAGTAATTGTTTTTAACATCTACCTAAAGTTAATTACCTGATAATCCATAAAATTATCAAAATTCATATATGAACAATTATTAAATGCATCCATATTTGCCGCATGATTAGCAGCATCCAACATTTGTAGCTCTTCCGGTGAAGGAGGTGGCGGTAAATCTACACCTTTAAATGAAACCCGCTTTGGTGTCTGTGTCATACTCTCCTGGGTGGAGTGCTGAGAACGTCTATTACGTCCCAAGGTGCCAGCTAAATTACGACTTCCGGAATGCATGGCATCACCAGCAGCGGAAGCAAATGAACCCATCATATGGGATAAAGAAGCACAACCAATAACTTGGGGTTCGGTGGCATGTGGCTGATGTTGTTGATGATGCTGTTGTTGTTGATGATGTTGTTGATGATGCTGCTGGTGATTAAGATTTTGTGTAGGCTGTAATATAACACCACAACCACCAAAACGAAAGTGGGGTATACAGGTGGTAGTAGAAACACTAGCACCACATTCACTACCCTCAAAATCACTTTCATCTTGGGATGTTGTTGCATTTAATAATGCTGCATTTAGGGACTTGGCTTGAAAATTACGCGGTAATGTTGAACATTCTAAGACAGAACGTGTTAGTTGCTGCTGTTGTTGTTGGTTTTGTAGCGATGTTGGTGCCTTGGTGAGAGTACCCGTATACAAAATATTAACAGTTTGTTGTGGAATCTGTTGATGTGGATGCTGTTCATTTGTTGTTAACTGAGCCGCCGGCTGCAATAGTAAAGCTGTTGTAGGTGTAGAACCTAATGTAAATTCTGTATTTGATGGCGTCGCTGTGGCCAATATATGTGTAGGTTGCAATTGATAAAAATGAGTAGGTGGATGTGTGCTACTCATTGTAGTATGTTGCAATTGTTGTTGCTGGTCTTCATTACAATCATTTTGTGAGTTGGCAACAGCATTTGCAGCAGCAGCTGCTGCTGCTGATGTTGTTGTTGTTATTAAATGTGTACCAGGAGGCATCATTGATGTAGGTATTACCATAATTGGCAACATTGTTGTAGTAGTTTGAGATGTTGGTGTTTGCAATGCTGCTACCGATGTCTGGTTAGTTACAGCCATTGCAGCTGCATTTGTCGAAGTGGTATGGTGATGACTACTTGCCCCACTCAAGCCACCTTCACCAATAATACTAAAATTTGAGCCGGTATGCATTAATTCCATTTGGCACATTTCTTCATATGTCAAGGGACGTAAATCCATGTTTATATATATATTTTGTAGATAATTAACTAAACAAAACTCACACACAAAATTTAAATAAAGTATCCAGACTTTTTTTGTTTAAAAAAAAAAGACACACCTTAAAATTAAAATTTTTTCCAAAAATTTTAATAAAAAATTTTGTAATTTTTATATTAAAAACACTTGAAACATTTTTAAAGTAACAAAATTTTCTCTTATTTTTACTATTTTCTTAAAATTTTCCTCAAAAAATTTAATCTTTAAAATTTTTTTTTTTGGTTCTTCCAGCCGTCGGCTTTAAATTTCTTTATTTTTTTTTATCTTTTTTCTTAAATCACTTTTAGTTATACAAAAAAAAAAAATTGTTAAAAAACTTCTTGTCCTTAAATTTAGCAACTTTATTTCTCAACGTCTAAAAAACAACTGAATTTTAAACCTTAAATATCTGTGTAAAATCCTAATAACTTCTCCCATTAAATAAAATTATACTCCCTAGACTCTTACAATCCACAAAACATTTTTTTACACATTTACTTATTACGAGTTTGCGCGTTTTTAAAATTCGTAGTTAAATCAAAATAAACAAAAAAATTTTGGAAATTTTTTTCTATTTTGCCTTAATTTCTTTAAGTATTTTTTGGTGTTTTATTTTTAGCAAAATAAAACATAAATCTTTTGCTTTTTTTTTTGGAGGAAATTAAACAAAATTTTAGCTTCTCTATAAATTTTATTTTTTTGTAACCTAAAAAAGTCAAAGGATTTCCTTAGCAAAAGAAAAATTAAAATACATTTTCTTAAAAAGGATGGATTTTTTTTTTTTTTTTTTTGTAGACCTTTTTTTTTGTTATGCTGTATTATAAACAACCAACTGTTGGTTTTTGTTTTGCTTTTGTATTGAAATTTTATACCTTTTTTGGTAAGTTAGTTACTTAATAGGGGTGAGTAGTGTATTTCTAAGGTTAAATTTCAATAGTGTATCATATTAAACAAGTTTTTGTGCTTAAGTTCAAATGTACGTATAAAGGATTCTGTATTAAAAGTCTAGAGCAGTTGACATACATAGAAACCTTTATATTTAAAATTACTCTTAATTGTTTTTTGATTTAAGAAACATGAAAGAAATTTTTATGTTAAGAACGTTATTTGAAAATAAGAAAAACAAAATACTGTTTTGAGATTTGTTGTTTTTAATTTTTCTGAGTTTTTTTTTAAATGTTTTCTGATTTTTAAAACATTTTTAAAATTTTCTTCACAATTTTTTGGTTCACACAAAAAAAAAATATTTCCAATGAACGACTTTCATAGTATTTATAAACAAATTCATAAAATTAACTAACGTTTTCATAGTATTTATGAATAAATCATAATATGTGAAATTTAAGAACTACTTATTTAAAATTTTTTCATAAATACTATGAAAAAGTTAAAAAATTTAATGAAAAATGCCTGCGAATTTTGTACTCTTGCCAAAACATTAAATCATGATAATGTTTTGCGGAAGATTTGGGTGTACTTGCCAAAGCAAAGTTTTCTTTAGAAAAAATAACGTTATATTACTTTGCTATTCCATGCAAAACGAATTGAAATATCAGTCGAGGACCCCATTAAAAAACCAAAAGAGCTGTAGATTTCGTAAGTGAGTGCAAAAATAAGTGCAAAAAAGTGTTTTTACAGAGTATAAAAGATTCGGCACTAAAGAATATAACACTCTCACTTGTTTTATGTACATTTGACAAACAAATGGAAAACTTTTATGCGAAAATCATAGACTTGGTTAAAAAATAGTTTTGGTAAAAAAAAAAAAAAATTTTTAAACGAAAAACAAAATTATGTTAAAAAAATTTAATGAACCCAAAATTTTTGATGAAAAAAAGTTTTTGATGAAAAAAAAGTTTTTGATGAATTTTTTTGATGAAAAAAAACCAATTTTTTGATGTAAAAAAAATGAAAAAAAAACATTTTTTGGTGAGAAAAAAATTGATAATAAAAAATTTGATAAAAAAATTTGATGGAAAAAAAAAATTCATAAAAAAAAAAAAATGATAAAAAAAAAAGTTTGATGAAAAAAAAAAATTGATGAAAAAAAAATTTGATAAAAAAAAAAAAATATGATGAAAAAAAAAAATTTATGAAAAAAAAAAATTGATGAAAAAATAACTTGATAAAAAAAATTTTATGAAAAAAAAATTAAAGTTATGAAAAAAAAATTGATGAAAAAAAATTTGATGGAAAAAAAATTGATGAAAAAAAAAAAAAATTTGATAAAAAAAAAAAAAAAAAAAATTATGAAAAAAAAAAAAATTTAAGAAAAAAAAAATTATTTTGGTTCAAAACGTGAAAAACGGGTTTATTCACCACGAGGTAAATTATTTTCCAAGTTACAAGTTACCCAAGTTATTAAAATTTTTGGTTTTAAGAAAATGAAAATAGTAATTCTTGTTTTATTTTTCGTTAATTGTTAGCTTATATAGTCAAACTCATACACCAGCCTAAAAACATTATCATATTGAAAGTTCCTAGTTTTTATGTATTTGTTCATAAATACTATGAATTTCGTTCATTGGCAATTTTTTTTTTTTTGTGTATAATATATGTATATGTATTTGTATACCCTCCAACTACAGTATGAGGGTATACTCACATTGTCATTCCGTATTTAACATAAAAATTATTGGAAGGGAACCCATTATGTATATATGGGGCATTCCACGTTAATCGGACACTATGATTATTTTTTTTAGATTTACCCAATTTTTTAAAATTTTTAAAAGCCCTTTGAAAAACTCCTTCTTGGTTAATTTTCAGATTTTTTTGTTGGCCCGTTCAAAATATATGAAATTTTCAAAAATACGGACATTTAAAACCCTACTTAAGATATCATTTCCCAGTATGCAAAATGAGTCGATATCGATTCGAAAAAGAATCGTTTTCTCTAAGAATTTCATCGATATCGAGTTCGATATAATGTCGATATAAAGCGTGTTTTCCTATGTGGCATGCAAGGTGATATAGAATCGAGTATTGGTACAGGATTCGATTCGATTTTTAATCGAAAAATTTCATGAATTTCGATACATTTGTTTTTTAATAATTTAGTTAATTGTTTTAAAAACGGTAAGAATTAAAAAAAAAATATTTTTTTACTTACTACTACTTACTTGCAATTAACAAATTTTTACTAATTTAATTTATTTATTCTTTAAATTTAATTTTTACTAATTACTATTTTTATCTGCCTCACTTGAGATTTGAACTCAGAACTCCCAGTTTACTGGTTGAACGCCTTACTCCTTCAGCCAAAGTTTGATAATAAAAGTAGTTTTTTAAAATTACTTTTACTAAAATTTGAATTTTTTATTATTATTTGAATTGCCCTTAAATTATAATTTGTATTATAATTTGAATTACCCTGTTTTTATATTCATTTTATTTTGTTTTGACATACTTCTCCCAATTTGAAAATATTTTAATTTCAAAATATATATTAGTACAAACAAATTTCAAGTTGTGTATGGCCTAGTTGGTTAGCAGGTTCGGCAGCTTATGATTTGTAGATTTTTGGCCTTGGTTCAAACCCCGGTCGCGGATTTTTTTTTTATTGTTCTAGTGTTAGATATTATTTTTTTTAATAATAAAAGTAAAATTTGTGGAATTTTTGTAAAATTTAATAAAACTAAAACTCGATGTTATATTGAAATAAAATATTTTTTTATGGAACAACAAATGCGAGAATTCCTAAAATGTAGATTGGAAATCATTTCGAAATCGATTAGTTTTTCAATAAAAATATGAGTTCGAGAAACGTTAAAATATCGACTGTATATAATATCGACTTCGAATCGTTATTGCGGAAAAGCCTCGAAAAAACTTCGAAAAAATTGTCGCCTCGAAACTGTGCAGACTGGGTTATAACTGGAAGTGTTTAGAACCGGTATAGGAATAACAAAAATGTCTATTTTTTTTAGAAATTAAATTTACTTCTACATTTTTCAACTTTAACCCTTGTAACGGACCTTTCTTTCACTAAAACTTCTTATATTCATAACTTTTTTAAAAATGGTCCAAACTTAAAATTTTTTTCATTTAACCCATTAATGCCTGACCCCGATTCCGTGGTCCGATTTTGATAAAATTGCACACAGTTAGTATTTAGAGCATTTATATTAGGGTTTGCAATTAACTGTAGTTTTCCATAGCCGCGGTTACAGTTAAAATTCAAGCGATTAACCGCAGTTAACGGTTAACCGCACTTTTTTAAATTAAATTTTAATGAAAAAGAGTTTATTCTGATTTGAGGCCTTTTCATGTTCCCCATTATGAATTAACATAACAAGTACTTATGATAACCCTACTTTCTTTATTAGGATATTTTCCCATTAAATACTCATAGAGTTTCTTGCTTTCAAAAAATTTTTGGCAATTTTTTGAAAGCAAGAAACTCTATGGGAGAATATCCTAATAAAGAAAGTAGAGTTATCATAAGTACTTGTTATGTTAATTCATAATGGGGAACATGAAAAGGCCTCGAATCAGAATAAACTCTTTTTCATTGCACAATTAAAAGGTCGAATAAATAACTATTTTTTTTTCCTGTAAAGGCAGTTGAGCTCAGGCTCTAATTATAATTATGTATCATAATTTTTAAATCATGTTATATATGGTTTGAATTGAGAAAGGTGTGAAAGAAAAATTTTATTTTTCTAAAAATTTAAGACATCCTGGTTCGTTTTTTACT
This sequence comes from Pegoplata infirma, assembly GCA_963921195.1. NCBI lineage: Eukaryota > Metazoa > Arthropoda > Insecta > Diptera > Anthomyiidae > Pegoplata > Pegoplata infirma. Next base: position 225,041 of record CAWUER010000554.1, read on the forward strand.
AGTTTCATATAATCCAGTTATTATAATCATCAGAAAAACTTTTAATTTCAAATTTATTCATTTAATAGGCATTTATATTCTATATCTGAAAATTATTAACTGATCGCAGCCGCCAAGGATTGAACCCATGATCTGTAATGTTTTTTGCTATTAACTGCCTCTTAGATACGATCACTCTAGACCGATACGCTAAATTGGCTGTTGAGCATGCATCAACTAAATAATGTTTTTTCAATTCTTGTGGTTGTTGCTGTTGTTTTTTCGTACAGAAGAAGGTGTAATTGCCATAGGGTGAATAAATTAAAAGTTTTTAGTAATCATCATTCTTCCTCCTCTCCTTCATCAACTCTGATCTAAGTACTTATTTTGCAACCTTGCCAGAACATGGTCTATATTTTGTAGACACAAATGTTAGGTGTTGCCACTTTCCAAAGATACTATTATTGCCACATAGGCCGACTTATATTATTTAATAAAAATTAAAACACACATTAAATTTTAATTTAATTATTTTTTTGATTAATAAAAATCTATAATAGAAGTACGTCACTGATTTTATGTAAAACGTAGACAGTAAACAAGATTTTCGTCCCTTTAAAAAAAAATATTAATTCAAAACAAAATTATTTTTTTTTAAATTGAAAAAGTATCTGCAGAAAAGGCAATAGATTGTGTGAAATTTTTTCAATTGAACAATTTTCAGATTCTGAGAAATTTTACACTTCAAAAATGTTCAGATTTATAGCCATTTTTTGTTAAAAAAAAATATTGAATTCACGGATTGTTTTTAAATAGTCTTAAATATCCGTATTTGTTTTAGAAAATGGTTCTCAGATTCTAAGATTTTTTTTTTGTAGAAAAACAGAAATTTGTTCAATAGTAAAAGTCTCAGATTATGAAATATTCTCTCTAAAGAAAAAGTCTTAGATTTCGGGACATATTTTTTATAAAAACTGTTTCAGATTCTGAGCATTTTTTTTTATATAGAAAAAGTTTCAGACTCTGCAACATTTTTGAAATAGAAAACTATTCAGACTCAAAGGCATATTTTCTAAAGGAAATGTTTTAGGATCTTGGGCATATTTTTATTAGAAACTGTCTCAGAATCTAAAAAATTTATTCTACAAAACTCTGAGACATTATTTTAAATAGAACATTTTTCAGACTCTGAGGCATATTTTCATAAGAAAGAGTTCCATACTCTGAGGCATTTAAAAAAAAAAAATTTGTCTCAGAATCTGAGACATTTATTCTATAAAAAAATTTTCAGTTTCTGGAAAATTGTTGCAATAGAAAAAGTTTCATATTCTGAGGCATTTTTTGTATCTATAAATTTTAAATTTTTATTATTCTTAGTTCCTTTTCTAAAATAGACCCATTTCGTCCTACTAATCTTATGTTAATAAAATTAACCGTAACCGCAGAATTTTTTATGCCGTTACGATTACGGTTAAATAGTGCGGTTAACCGCGGTTACGGATACGATTAAAACCGCATTGCAAACACTAATTTATATTGACGTGAAGCTTTTATATTTTTTTTATCTCTCGTACACAAACCTGTGGCTCTTGGGTATTTTTCTACCCACTCAGGCATTAACGAGTTCTAAAATATTTTTTTTTTAATATGAAATCTTGAAAACGATAACAATAAACATCAATATTGTAAGTTTTGATAAAAATCTACTAAATAACCACCTAAAAGTATTGTCTGCTGGTTTTTTTTTTCTTCAAAATTTTTTTATATCAAATAAAATTTTTTTGCAATGATCTTCACATTTTCATTATATTGTAGAGGGTCACCATATATTCGGCAAGGCTGAATTTTTCTTTTTTTCTTGTTTTTTTTTTTAATATTTCAAAAATGTTTTCTGAGTTTTCCATACTTTTTCCGATTTTTTTTAAATTTATCTGAAATTTTTTGTCACGTTTAACCACAGTATGGTGGTATAATAACTTTGTCATTTCGGGTGTGACGCATATCTGCATAGGACCCCACAAAGACCATATTTTATTCACCAGACATAGCAATGTCCGTCTGTCCGTCCGTCCGTCTGTCCGTCCGTCTGTCTGTAGATGCCACGATGTAATCCAAAATAAAAAAGCAAACCTTCTGAAGTTTGATACAAATATGTCTTATGGTCCTAGGTTGGCTAAGTTTATAAATGGACAAAATCGGGTCAGGGGGAAAAAATTTCCCCCTTGAAGAACCAAACCAACCAATAAAGCATTTTTGATGCTTTTTTATGTTTGTTTAACAAATAAAACATTTTTGTTATAGAAGAAGTTCAAAATCCTGCACATAGACGCGGGAGATTCGAAAATTCCGGCGTGTATGACTTTGCTAAAAAGCGTGATAAATAAATTAGTTAACATTATCGCGAGGGCGAGGAGTCTCGCTTGGCTTGTGTTCCCACTTTTTCAGATTTCTCATTATTATTTTTCAATAATAAATTTTTGGGTTTAAGTTGTTGAACAGAAAACAAGTATTTGTCAAAAACATGTTCTTACAATGCGATGGTTGTGTGGGCTAAAGCATCTGCCAGTTTTATTGTTATTGGTGTGATTATGACAGAACTATCCAATGTTCGATCCCTGTTTGTGTATAGATGTTAATGAAAAAATCCACTTATAAAAAAACAATCACCATTAAGAAACCAAACCAACATTTAAAATCTTACTTATGATAATACTATAATTAGAAGTGTTTGAAACCGGAATGGAAAAACACAGAAATGTCTAAAACTTTTAGAAATTAAATTTTCCTCTACTTTTTTTACTTGAACCCATAAAAATTCAGTTATTTCAGATTTTTTTTTTAGATTTTCCTAAACTTTCCTAAATTATTTCGTATTATTAAAATTTGTCCTAAATAATGTTAAATTTATCTGAATTTTCCAGATTTTTTTTGGAATATGATCAAATTTGTATTTCTTTATTTTCGGTTTCGGACCCCATACAGTAAAACCGATCTAGCCGTGACCGTCCGTCTAAATGTGGAAACACGCTTACTCTAAAATAAAAACTAAAGGTTGCCATACATATGGTTAGGTTAGGTTAGGGTGGCGGTGCCAGATGGGCACTCCGCATAGACCAATTGGTCCATAGCGATACCACAAAACTTTTTCCGCTTATCGATGTAAACTAAATACATTGACCTTCATTGCGAATTGTTTCAAGCTTTTCAGGTCTATCCTCGTAATTTCCTCCAAAGTCTCGAACTGTGAACTTCCTATAATTGATAGTCGAGTTCGTGCCAAAGCCGGGCAGTGACACAGGATGTGTTCAATGGTCTCTTCGACGTCTGGTGTCTCGCACCTTTTACAGTTTGCGTCCGTAATAAGATTCATGTTCTTGGCATGTTTTCCGACAAGACAGTGTCCCGTTATTAAACCTGTCAACATACGACATTCTATTCTCGTAAGTGTAAGTAAGAATTTAGTTCTTCCTAAATCATAGCGTGGCCATAAAATTCTGCTTATACGACTTGTCCCAAGTTCCTTCCATCTTCGATTTGCTTTGGCGACAGTTAGGGTATTTCGTTTTAGTTTGAAATGCTGGAGTGGCGGTGAAAGCATTATGGTGGTACCTATGCCATCTGCTCCAAGTTTCGCGAGTTCATCTGCTTTGTCGTTTCCTTCTATTCCTTCGTGCCCTGGTACCCATAATAAGGTAACTTCATTATTTAAGCAAAGTTGTTTTAAATTCTCGTAACACTTTAAAACCGTTTTCGATTTAATTTGGTAGCTCAAGAGTGCCTTTAGAGCAGCTTGACTATCCACGTAGAAATTAAGGGTGGCACCTTTTTCCTTTGCCATATATTCCACAGCTTTTGATATAGCAGCTATCTCAGCCTGAAAGATACTCGAGTCCACGGGTAATTTAAAAGATAAGTGTTGGTCAAGTTCCAGTATCGTGAAACCAGCTCCAACACCATGCGATTGCTTCGATCCATCAGTAAAGATATTTATTGAGTTCGCAGGAGGGCCCTGCCAGGTCGACCAGAATTCTCGATCCGGAAATCTAACTTCATATTTCCGGTCGAAAAATAGTTTGGGCACTGTGTAATCAGAGTCAATACGGTCCATATTAGCAATGTTACTGTGTCCAAAGTTGCGATACTTGAACCAATTTGACTCTTTGAGTCTGAGGCAAGCTTTGTAAGCCTCGCCCTTAGCAAAGAGATCAATTGGTAATAAGTGCAATAAAGTGTCGATAGAGTCGGCTGATGTTGTTCTCAAAGCGCCAGTGATACTCCGTCCCATTTGCCGTTGAAGCTTCTGAAACATTTTAAGCGTCACATCCTTTTCGAGTGCCTTATGCCAGACTAAAACTCCATAGAGTAAGATTGGTCTTACGATTGAAGTATAAATCCAGTAAGTGATTTTTTTACTCTTTCTTCAGAGTTCTTGTTCCAGAACAGCTTACTGTCCAAGAACACTCCAAGAAATTTGGCATGCGGTGATATTGGAATTTCAACTCCTCCCACTCGAACCTTTCTAAATTCCGGGATTTTGTATTTTCTAGTAAAAGAACCATTTCCGTTTTCTGCGGGTTGACATTAAGTCCATTTCCTGAAGCCCACTTCCACATAGCCTTAAGTGAGCCCTCTAAAATCTCGGATATGCATATACATTTTTTTCTTCTGGCCGGGCTGGCAGTAGCTTTCAGCGAAATCGGTTTAAGGGTTAAGAAGTTATAAGCAAAGCCGTACATTTCTTATGAGTTTCATCTTGAATTAAATTGCTGAAAAATGCGCTTACAAATTGCAAACTATTTAACCGCGCCATACAAGTAACAGAAATAAGTGTAAGTGCATATCAGTTGCAAAAATATTTATCAAATATTTCAGATATTTTGTCATATCAGCTTTTGACAAAAAAAACTCTTTTTTTATTATTTTTTTTTTTTTTTGTGGTGTGATCAACTTTGAAAAACTACTTCATCTTTGACATTTGTCATTGTCATTATGTATACTGCAATGTTGCTATGGTTGCTATGGTGACTATGATGATAACCTTTTAATTTTTATATACAACAACAGATAACAACAACAAAATATTGTTGTCCGTTGATGCTGCTGTTGCTGTTTTTTTTTCCTGTAACTCAATTATATGTGTTATCAATTCTCTGGTTGCCACTTAAATTGTCTAGTACTATAATAATACTTTCGTTGTTGTTGTGTTGGGTTTTTGCTGTTTGTTGGCCATTATATTTTTTTTTTTGTACACTGTTATATGAGAGTTTTTTTTATAGAGTTATACGAGGGGTGGTAGAAATTGTAGTAAGGGTAATCTGAGATGGAAATGATAAGACAAAAATTTGGGAAAAGGGATAAAAATGATGAAGAATTTAAAGAAGCTGAGACTTTAAAAAGTTTTGGGCTTAAATAAAAAAAAATTACAAAATCTAAATAAAATATTTTTTTTTATATTTTGAGCATGTTTATTCTGGCTGGAGGTCATTATTTTCTTTACTAATTAAAATCATGATATTCTCATAGCATAAAATTAGTAAAGAAAATAATGACCTCGAGCCAGAATAAACGTCCTCAAAATATAATATTTTAAAGGTCGAAATTACAATTTTCATATTTTTTTTTTCTTTAAAATTAAGAAATTTACGGATAATTAAATTGAAACTTATGGAAAATTGGTGTAAAATATGGTGTCACATTAAATTAAATAATAACACTGTGCTCAAATTTGACACATTTTTTTTAACAAGCTGGTCACCCTACTATATATTATGTCCTGTGGTTCCTATAAGGAACAAAGGGCCACAACGAACTCTTTCCATTCGGTTCTGTTTGATGCTAGGTGTTTGATTTCCCTCCAGCTTAGCCCACTTTGGATTACTTCAGCTTTGAGTTGACGTCTCCAGGAGTGCGACGGGCGTCCAACTCTTCGTGTATTTCCATGGGGATTCCAGTCAATAGCAGTTTTAGTAGGGTCGCCTTGTGGTCTACGGAGCGTGTGACCAATCCAGCGCCATTTTCGCTTAAGGATCTCGATGTTGATTGGACTTTGATTTGTTTGTGACCATAGTTGAATGTTTGATATGGTGCTTGGCCAGAATATCTTAAGGATCCTTCGTAGACAGCGGTTAACAAACACCTGTATGGCATTTATTTCACGTGTTGTTGTGTTCCATGACTCACAACCGTAAAGGAGCACCGATTTTACGCACGAATTGAATATGCTGATCATAGTGTGCTTTGAAATAACAGTAGATTTCCATACAGGGCGGAGCATACCGAATGCCTGATTGGCCTTTGACATTCTATGGGCGACGTCATTGCTGCAGCCGCCAGTATGAGTTAAAATGCTACCAAGATAGCAAAACGACCTTACTTCCTCTAGTTCAACATCCTGTATTTTAAATCTGCTGTTATTAAAGGTGTTGCAGCGCATTACCTTACTCTTTTTAATATTTATTTTTAGACCAGCTTTTGCAGCTTCGGTTTCGACGGACTTAAGTTTAGCTGACATATGTCGATAGCTGTGAGACAGAAGACAAATATCATCTGCGTACTCCAGACTCTCGAGTTGTTGAGTGAGTCGTATACCTCTGCTGTCCTGAGTAGCATTGCGCACTATGACGTCTAGGACGATGTTAAAGAGAAGAGGGGATAGCATACATCCCTGGCGCACTCCGGTTACAACGTTAAAACTGTTGCTTAGTGCGTTGTCATGGACAACACGACATCTAACATCCTTATACAGAGCTTGAGTAAGCATGATAATCTTTGGTGGAACACCTTTACACGCGAGAGCACTCCATATCGCATCGTGGCTCAGGGTGTCGAATGCTTTCTCAAAATCTATAAAGATCATGTACAGGGGGGACTGCCACTCGGCGGACTGCTCAATAATTATTCGCAAAGTGTTTATATGGTCCACACAAGACTTTTGTGGACGAAAGCCAGCCTGCTCAGGCCTGATATCATCCATTACAGCATCTGATATTCTTTTGTTGATAATATGCGCCATAATCTTGTTTACTGCACTAAGAATTGTGATACCTCTCCAGTTCCTGCAATCGGTAAGGTTGCCTTTCTTTGGTAGGTTGACAATGATACCTTCTTTAAGCTTTGAGTCGAGTTCGAGTGTGAGCCAAAAGTTCTCGATGAGGGGTAGCAGAATGTTCGCTGTTAGTTGTGGATCAGCTTTAAGCATTTCAGGGGCTATAATATCGGCACCGCGGGCCTTGTTTGCCTTCAAAGCATTAATAGCGTTTAAAACTTCTGAAATGTCAGGCCATTCAGTTGAGATGTCTTGCCTAACTGTGTGGGTTGCGCATGAGCAAATGTTCGAAAGGTTGGATGGAGCGTTTGAAAGCATTGAAGAATAATGACGTCTCCATATTTCCAATTGCTCATTTTTGGATGTTGATAGTACTCCCTCACTGTTCATTAGTGGTTTTGTGTTAGGGAAGTTTTTACCTGTGAGTTTTTTGGTGATTGCGTAAAGATCCTTGGGCCTATGCTCTTCAGATGCTTTTTGGGCATTACACGCAAGTTCCTCGTGCCATCTTCTCTTGTCATTTCTAGCACCCCGTTTCACTAGCAAATCGTGACGTCTGTAGGCTTCACCTAACGTTATCTTTTCACCGCGTGTTCTAGCTATATTTTGCTTTGCCTTTATTTCCTTTCTTTCCAAAATTAACTTCCAGGTATCATCCGACATCCACTGTGCTCTTTTGGGGGTCTTGTAACCGATATGTTCCCTGGCAGCATCGTTGAAGTTATTATTTATGTTTTGCCACTCTATCAATTATTTGTTGTGGTTTCAGTAATCATTGGTGTTTAGGATTGAGTGACTGATTAGGCCTCCCATCCGATCCTAGTGTTGGGGCTGCCAACAACCTCTAGGCAGGTAAAGAACAGTTGAGTTTCAGTGGATAACACCTAATTACCTGAGACGCATCGGTTTTGGAATGCCATTCAGGTTACTCAACTGTGTGCCTTCTCACTCTAGCTGCCGACAGACGGGTGTCTGAAAGGCATTACCAGGGGATACTTGGTATAAGACCGGAAGTAGTGAGCTGCTTGAGAATTTCAAACAGAGGAATCGCTTCTTGCCATCCCCAAGTGGATGACAGACAGATAGCTTTCCGCACAAGTGCACCTCTGTGAAAAACCCCACCCTACTGGTAAAGTTAATTCGGCTACGCTGTAATCAATGGTGCTACCCATTTTTCAAAGTTACCGCTCGTATTTGCGATATTCGCGATTTAAAATTTTGGATCTAAGTACAATAAAAACGATTTTTTTAAACTTTTGCGATAATTTGTATACCCTCCACTCTAGTGATAGAGGGTATATATAAGTTTGTCATTCCGTGTGTAACACCTCGAAATATTGGTCTAAGACCCCATAAAGTATATATGTATATTCATGATCCTCGTTCGATTCTAAGACGATCTAGCGATGTCCGTCTGTCCGTCTTTCTGTTAAAAACACGATAACTTTTGAAAAACTTTACGGAGGTTCCTGAAGTTTGGCATATATGCTGGGCATTTACCTTGTCAGTTTGGTATTGGAATCCAGCGAAATCGGTCTAGTGGTTAAAAAGTTATGAGCAAAAGAGTGAATTTCGGCAAGGGTTTTTCATGAATTTACGAGATAAAAATTACTTTCTAAAGGCATTTCCGAGGATGCTGAAGCTTGGCATATATATTTGTCGTTCCTTTTGGCTGTTTCGTGTTGAATTTTAGTCAAATCGGTCTAGTGGTTCAAAAGTTATTAGCAAAACCGTAAATTCTGTTTTATACCGTAAATTTCAGATTCGCCTCACCTTAAATTGAAAACCCGTTAAACATGTCTTAAAAACATTGGTAAGTCACAAAAATATTTTACAACGCATTTTTGTCACTCAAAAAATTCTTACAATAAAAGAAAAAAAAAAATACACTCGAAAAAAATTTTACACTCAAAAAAAAAATTTAGTAAATTATTTTTTTTTTTTTTTCATAAATTAGTTAAAAAAAATTTTTTTTACACAAAATAAAATATTTCTAATCAAAAATTTTATTTTTTCACTCTAGAAAATTTACTATAACTTAAAAAGGGCATTGTGGAGGGTATTCATAGATTCGGCCAAGTCGAATTTAACTTTTCTACTTGTTAAATTTAAAACCATTCGAGTCCGTTAAACTAGCATACAAAACCATAATACCGTGAATTTTTTTTGCGAAAAACATTTTTTTTTCGCGAAAAATCTTCAGTTTTGTAAAAAAAGTGGTTCAATACAAATATTTTTAGTTTGATTTGAATTTACGACAGCCATCTGGTAAAGCTAGTTCGTGTACACTAAATCTCATTGTAATATCAGTTTTTTTCCAGGTTAGAGTATGTATTACCGATATTCGCGATTAATTTATTTTTTATATTTAAGTACAAAAAAAATATTTTTTTATATTATTTAGACAATTGCTGAATTGTTGTCATCTAAACTCAATTGAATATACAACAAAAAAAAAATATATTCGCGGAAATTTTTTTCGCGAAATTTTTTTACGCGAAATTTTTTTTTTTTCAAATTTTTTATACCCTCCACTCTAGTGATAGAATGTATATATAAGTTTGTCATTTCATTTGTAACTCATCGAAATATCGGTCTGGGACCCCATAAAGTATACATATTCATGATCCCCGGTCAATTTTAAGACATTCTAGCGATGTCCTTCTGTCCGTCTGTTTGTCTGTCTGTGGAAACAGTGATCACGGCCAAAATATTACACGGAGATGACTGAAACTTAACAAATTTATTGGAAGTTCTCCCGAGAAGTTTGGTATTGCATTTGAGCGATATCGGTGCAGCGGTTCAAAAGTAATGAACGAAAATGTAAGGGCAACTCAAAAATTTTAGTATACATATTCAACATAACCTAAAAATACAAAATGCTTTAATTCGGCTGCTGGTTGACATATGTAAAAATAATGGAACACCAAATGGTATTAAAACAAGTACAAACATATTTTTTGACAAAAAAACAAAAAAAAATCGCGGATTTTTTTTTACAAATTTTTTTTTTCGAAAATTTTTTTTCAAAAAAAGTTTTTTTTTGCTAAAGTAATTTCCTTTTAAATAAAGTTTTTTGCAGTAATCTTTTAGAAATTGTGGAGGGTATCACTACATTCGGCAAGGCTAAATTTAACCTTTTTACTTGTTTTTAATAAACTGGGCACCCTACTGGTAAAGTTAAATAGGGTATGCTGAATTCAAAGGTGCTAGCCGTTTTTCGAAGTTAGCGTCCGTATTCGCGATTTAATATTTTGAATCTCAAGTACAATAAAAACGATATTTTTAAACTTTTGCGATAATTTTTAAATTAAAAACCATTCAAGTTCGTTAAACTAGCATACCATACCAAAATACCGTGATTTTTTTTCCCCGAAAAACATTTTTGTTCGCGAAAAATCTTAATTTTTGTAAAAACATTGGTTCACTATAAATATTTTTAGCTTGATTTGAATTTACAACAGCCATCTGGTGTTGCTAGTTCGTGTACACTAAATCCCTTTGTAATATCAGTTTTTTTCAAGTTATCGTATGTATTAGCGATATTCGCGATTAATTTTTTTTTTATTTTTGAGTAAAAAAAATATTTTTTTAAATTATTTAGACAATTGCCGAATTGTTATCGTCTTAACTTAATTGAATAACAAAAAAAAAATTTACGGAAATTTTTTTGCGCGAAATTTTTTTTCCAAATTTTTTTATACCCTCCACTCTAGTGATAGGTTAGGTTAGGTTGTAAGTGGCTGCTGACGTTTTACGTCAACACACGTAGACTCTGAGGTCCATTGTGATACCACGGGACCGTAATAGGTTCCCCTACTAGTCCCTGTCGTTAAACCAGTTTGAGCTTCTTATGAAACTCCTTAGATGTTGAATTTTGACATCCGACAAATCAGAAAGATCGTACAGCTCCCTAGATCCCAGTGAAGCAAGTCTCTGACCAGAAAGTGCCGGGCAATGGCAAATAAAGTGTTCGATAGTTTCCAACTCCTCTTCATCCATGCAACTTCGGCAAAAGTCATTCGACGGCACATTTAACCGCTCTGCGTGCTTCCCTATAAGACAGTGTCCGGTAATTATAGAAACCACCGTCGAAATCTCTCCTCTTGGAAGCGATATCAGCTCACTTGTGCGCCCCTGATTAAGAGAAGGCCAAATAGTCATGTTGTCTCACACGTCCATCCATTTGCCCATCTTTGATTAGTCTCCGTCGCAGAACAAAGCTGTAGGCTTTGCTTGCAAGTTTCTAGAGGCATACCAACACATTCCAATTCTGTTGGAACCTGTAAGGTAGTTCCTAGTCTTGCAAGCTCATCGGCTTTGCAATTCCCTGGAATGTCTCTGTGCCCTGGGACCCATATGAGTCGTATGTTAAACTGCTTGGCCATCTCATTTAAAGACGTGCGGCAGTTAAGGGCAGATTTTGTTTTCAGAAACATTGAATCCAGGGACTTGACCGCGGCTTGACTGTCAGTATAGATGTTGACTGCGGTTGTAGACAAGACATTGCAGCTCAACCAGTCAGCCACTTCCTTTATTTCCAGCATCTCTGCCTGGTAAACACTGCAATGATCTGGCAATCTACGAGCCAGGCTCAACCCAAGCTCTTTCGAATAGACTCCAAAGCCCACTTGTTCGTGCAACCTCGATCCATCGGTGTAAAAATTTATGGTAGCTCCACTACCTGGAGTATCCCCCATCCAAGACTCCCTAGATGGTATCATAGTGGTAAAGTGGCGATCAAAGAGGCTCAAAGAGAGAGCACAGTCCACATTTTGTGGTATTGTTGTCTTTTTCAAGATCGCGTTATGGCCACAATCGCTGCTCCTCCATTGCAGCGTGCTATTAAGTCGAATTGCCGACGCAGCCGCATACTGCCTACCCAATATGTCCAAGGGTATCAGGTGAAGGAGGATTTCTAATGCAGCCGTAGGTGTAGTACGAAGAGCACCAGTGATGCACATTGACGCCATTCTCTGTACCTTCGTGATAAAGACACAGTTCGATTTTGTTTCTAAAGCAGGCCACCAGACAATGATTCCATACAGCAAAATTGGACGCACCACTGCTGTATAGATCCAATGAACGACTTGAGGGCTAAAACCCCATCGTTTTCCAATGGCCCTTTTACAGGAATACAAAGCAATCGTTGCTTTTCTCACCCGTTCCTCAATATTACGCCTGAAATTCAGCTTCCTATCTAGAAATACTCCAAGATACTTGGCTCCATCTGAGAAGGTGATTTCAGTACCGTCCAGAGAAATAGGATCAAAAGCAGGAATCTTATTTTTCCTTGTAAATAAAACAAGCTCTGTTTTACTATTATTAACTCCCAGACCACAGTCTCTTGCCCATTTAGACAGATCTTTCAGAGAACCCTGAAGAATGTCCCGCAATGTTGGCAGATGCTTCCCCTTTACCACTATCGCGACATCGTCAGCATATGCGACAACATGACAACCACGTGCTTCTAGAGATAGTAGCATTGAATTCAGTGCCAGGTTCCAAAGAAGCGGCGAAAGAACACCTCCCTCTAGTGATAGAGGGTATATATAAGTTTGTCATTCCGTATGTAACTCATCGAAATATTGGTCTGGGACCCCATAAAGTATATATATTTATGATCGCCGATCGATTTTAAGACATTCTAGCGATGTCCGTCTGTCCGTCTGCCGTCTGTCTGTCTGTGGAAAATATTACATGGAGATGACTGAAACTCAGCATATTTATTGGAAGTTCTCCCAAGAAGTTTGGAATTGGATTTGAGCGATATAGATGCAGCGGTTCAAAAGTTATGAACGAAAATGTAATGACACCTCAAAAATTGTAGTATTTTCAACATAACCTAAAAATACAAAATGCTTTAATTCGGCTGCTGGTTGACATATGTGAACATAATTGAACACCAAATGCTATTTAAACAAGTACGACATCTTTTTTAAAAAAAAAATCGCGGATTTATTTTTTTTGGTACTGCGCAATAACTCCCAAATGAAATAAGTCCCAATGAAATAATTCCCAATGAAATAAGTTCCAAGAAAAATGAATTAACTCCACACTTTAAAAAAAGAAATAACTCCCAAAGAAAAAATGAAATATGTCCCAATATTTGGGAGTTATTTAAAATCAAAATAATAACACCCAAAAAAAATGAAAGAACTCCCAATGAAATAAGTGCCAAAGAAAATGAAATAAGTTCCCATTGTTTTTTTGAAATAAAGGTTTTCTGCGTAGCCGGCCTTCGGCCGGGCTTAGGGATTACATACTCCATGCATTAAACCCACCCTCTCTGCAAACCAAAGCTATTTTGGTTATCAGGCCTTTTTGAGGCATAACAAATTTGATAGCGTAAAGGCCTGCTACCCTAGAAAACTTTACTTTGCGGAGAGGGTGGGTTTAATGCATGGATTTTGTAATCCCTAAGCACGGCCGAAGGCCGGCTACGCAGAAAAACTATTAAACAAAAAAAAACAATTGCACAGAGGTGTATATTGTTTTCAAATAAAATGAAATAAGTCCCACCATCGATGAAATAACTCCCAATGCTTAACAAGAAATGAAATAACTCCCAATCTATTTTTTGTTGGGGTTTTTTTCATTTGGAAGTTATTTCATAATGAAATAAATCCCAACAAAATTTGTGCAATAAGTCCCACTACACTGGGATTAATTTCATAATGAAATAAGTCCCAAATCGTATGTAAAATTTTTGGGAGTTGTTTCATTTTTTTTGTGGGAGTTATTTCATTTGGGAGTTATTGCGCAGTACCATTTTTTTTTACCAAATTTTTTTTTTTGCGGAAATTTTTTTTAAAAAAAAGGTTGTTTTTGCAAAAGTAATTTTCTTTTAAATAAAGTTTTTTGCAATAATCTTTTAGAAACTGTGGAGGGTATCACTACATTCGGCAAGGCCGAATTTAACTTAGTTACTTGTTTTTAATAAGCTGGGCACCCTACTGGTAAAGTTAAATAGGGTTCAATGGTGCTAGCCATTTTTCAGAGTTACCGCTCGTATTTGCGATATTCGCGATTTAAAATTTTGAATCTCAAGTACAATAAAAACGATATTTTTAAACTTTTTCGATAATTTTTAAATTTAAAACCATTCAAGTCCGTTAAACTAGCATACCAAACCATAATACCGTGAATTTTTTTCGCGAAAATAATTTTTTGTTCGCGAAACATCTTAATTTTTGTGAAAAAATTGGTTCAATACAAATATTTCTAGTTTGATTTGAATTTACAACAGCCATCTGGTAAAGCTAGTTCGTTTACACTAAAGCCCATTATAATATTAGTTTTTTCTAAGTTAGCATAGTATAAGCGATATTCGCGATTATTTTTTTTTTTTTTTTTATTCTTAAGTAAAAAAAAAATTATATTATTTAGACAATTGCTGAATTGTTATCGTCTAAACTCAATTGAATATATAAAACACAAGTAAAAAAGTTAAATTCGGCCTTGCCGAATGTAGTGATACCCTCCACAATTTCTAACAGATTATTGAGTAAATCCATATCAACATAGCAAAAAAAATTGAATTTTTGACGTCAATCGACCCAAATTTCATGAAACTCGGTATATATGTTGGGACTTATTCAACTTATACTCAAACAAAATTTAAGACTTTTGACTTCCGTAGTTTTGGAAACATGACGTTTCAAAAGTCAAGAAAATCCTTTAAAAGGTAAATTACAAATATTTATATCTCGAAAAGTATTTGAGGTAAATCACTCCCAGATAGCTTTTTTTAAAGGTAAAATCATCACCTTTAAAATATCATTTTGCAAAAATTTTTATTTTGGGATCTTTTTTGTGTTTCTGCACAATTCGCGATTCGCAAAAACATATCAAAAAAAGCGACATTTTTAAAAATCTGAAAAAAATATATGTTAATGGTGTGAGTCTTAGCTACAAGCTCTAAAAATTTCGCGTTGGTGAACGTATTAAGTCCAGAGATATTAATAAAAATGTGTTGACAAGTAGGATTTTTTTTTTAAAATCTGATGAATATTTAATTACTATTTTTGAATATTTTTGCAAATACATAAAATAAAACAGTGAAAAAAGTAAAGTTGATGGTAGACACGAGTATTACACATGAATATATTGTAACATAAGGGGGCCCCTGGAGGTTAGTTGGTAGCGTGCTAGCCTATGAAACAGAGGGTCGTGGGTTCGATTCCCACAAAAACCCTTGGTCGATTTCGCTACAACGAGACGACGGTCATTGTTACCAGTTCTCGTTTAGGGTTAAATTATTAAAAAATGATTTGTAATTAAATTGGAAAATAAATAAAAAAACTGATCATTGGATCAAAATATTATTATATATATATTGTAACATAACTTTTTATCGATTACACTACTTAACAAAAGTCAACTTTTTTTGCAGAGACTTCTAGAGCACATTTTAAAAAGTATTTGGCCTACACGAATCTGTCATCATAAACATTTTATCAAATTGTCTTCTGGACATATAGGCCTATTTTACAGACTAAGCCCTCAAACCCAAGAAAGAAACGTAATAGGAAATGTTTCACACTGACAGACCTCATATTATTTGTTCGTTTAATATTTTTGTATGCTTCAGCTGCAAAAACTAAATGGGCAAATCACGAGAACGCGATTACATAAAAATGATAATGGATTCGCGTTTAGTGGATTCACGTTAAAGAGGGCAAATGACTTAAGAAAATGTATTTTAAACAATGAAAATTAAAAAAATAAAAATATTAGGGAAAAAACCATATGCAAATAATATTTGCAAATTTTGCTCAAAATTTTTTTTTTTTTTTTTTTTGCAAAAATATTTTTGCAAATATTTTTGCAAAACTCAATGAATTTTGAAATAATATGCATTTTTAATAATTTTTCTAATACAAACTCATTCGTTGGTTTTTATGGGCAGGGACCGCAAAAGAGGTATTTTCTCGAAAAGGCGATTTGATCAAATTTTTATAATGACAGATTGGTGTTAAAGAGACCAAAATACTTTAGCAAATGTAATCTAAGAGTCTGTGCAAAAAAAGTTGATTTTTGTAGAGTAGTGTAAATGATAAATATTCATGTTATATTGTAGCTATGTGTAGTACCCGTATGTACCATTTACTTCACTTTTTTCACCGTTTTATTATGTGTATTTGCAAAAATATTAAAAAAATAAAATTTAATATTCATCAGATTTGATAAAAATTTACTACTTGGCAACACATTTTTATTCATATCTCTGGTCTTAATACGTTCACCAACTTAAAATTTAAACAGCTTGTAGCTAAGATAGTAGCCAATAACATATATTTTTTTCAGATTTTTAAAAATGTCGCTTTTTCAGATATATTTTCGCGAATCGCGAATTTTGCAGAAATAAAAAAAGTTCCCAAAATAAAAATTTTTGCAAAATGTTATTTGAAAGGTCATGGTTTAGCCTTTAAAACAAGCTATCAGGGAGAAATATAGATCAAATACTTTTGGAGATATAAATGTTTATATTTCATCCTTTAAAAGATTTTCTTGACTTTTGACACGCCATATTTCTGGAACCACGAAAGTTAAAGGTCTCAAATTTTGTCTGAGTATAAGTCTTATAAGTCCCAACATATACACAAAGTTTCATCAAATTCGGATACATCAAAGGAAATCAGGGGTTCATGTTGAATAATTTTAACTCTATTGCAAAAACTTTATTTAAAAGGAAATTACTTTTGAAAAAAAAAAATTTTTTTGAAAAAAAATTTTCGCAAAAAAAAAAATTTGGTGAAAAAAAAATCCGCGATTTTTTCTTTTTTTGTCAAAAAATATGTTTTTACTTGTTTGAATACCACTTGGTGTTCAAATATGTTCACATAAGTCAACCAGCATCCGAATTAAAGCATTTTTTATTTTTAGGTTATGTTGAATGCACTAAAATTTTTGAGGTGTCCTTACATTTTCGTTCATAACTTTTGAACCGCTGAACCGATATCGTTCAAATGCAATACCAAACTTCTCGGGGGAACTTCCAACAAATATGTTAAGTTTCAGTCATCTACGTGTAATATTTTGATCACCATTTCCACAGAAAGACGGACAGACGGACATCGCTAGAATGTCTTAAAATCGATAGGGGATCATGAATATACCATATATTTTATGGGGTCCCAGACCGATATTTCGATGAGTTACAAACGGAATGACAAACTTATATATACCCTCTATCACTAGAGTGGAGGGTATACAAATTATTCGCGGAAATTTTTTTACGCGAAATTTTTTTTCCAATTTTTTTTTATTTTGCTATTAATTTATGAAAACGTGTAGAATACGATACACTTGACACATAATTTTTCGAAAAAAAAATTTTCGCCGATTTTTTTTTTTCGCGGAAAATTTTTTTTTCGTGAAAAAAAAAACAATGCATTTTCTAAAATTATATTTAAAAACTATTCCAAAAGCATAAAAATTAAATTTTTGTATTTTTTCACGAAAATAAAGATTTTTCGCGAACAAAAAACGATTTTCGCGAAAAAGAATTCACGATATTATGGTTTGTTATATTAGTGTAACCGACTTGGATGTTTTAAATATGAAATTATCGCAAACGTTTAAAAATATCGTTTTCATTGTACTTGAGCATTAAAATTTTAAATCGCGAATATCCCGAATATGAGCGCTAACTTCGAAAAAACGGCTAGCACAATTGAATTCAGCATACCCTAATTAGCTTTACCAGCAGGGTGCCCATCTTGTTCATTTTAACGAATAGCACAGTCTAATTTTTCACTGCTTTCTTTGAAAACTCGTCTCAAAAATTATTATCATTTCTTTTCAACCAACCCTCGCATATACATTTACCAGCTGTTTTGTTGTACTTCCTCGCTGTAGTTAATTTTTTTGTAGTTTTATATTGGTATTTTAACTAAATTGTGGTAGTGTATACAATCCTTATACTCGTTCATATATTTATTTTTTCGTTTTTAACATGGTTTGTTAAATAAAAACAATGGCTTACTATATTTTTTTTTTTGCTGTTTTCGTCTGTTGTCTTTTGAGCACAGTCTGTGTAAAATGGTGGTACTACAACGATGGTGGCAGCAGCCGTAGCAGTTTTATTTTCCCAAAATGGGTGGTTATAGGCTTAAAGGATACTTGGCACGTTGACATTTTGTGGCTAAAGTCATTTATAACACTTGCTTGTTTCGTTTCGTTCCTATCAGTTTCGTTATGTTGAAGAGTTAATTTGTCTACATTTTTCAATTTACACTTACAGTACAAACATACATATACACACAAGGACTTTACGTAAAGCAGCCGGAAAGATATATGTGCTGGTGGGCGAATGGGAGCATGTTTATCTTATTTTCATTTTGGTGTAGTGTTGGTTTGAGGTAATTTGTTATTAGTAAATTACTTTTAGTTTATTAGATTAGATTACGTTTTGCGTTTTTTTCTTCTTCTTTTTTTTCTGTTGTCGTCTCTAGCTGTAACATATTAAAGTTAATTTTATTTAGCTTATATATTTTTATATTTTTTTTCTCAGAGATAATCTTTGTATTGTTATGTGGTTGAATTTCTTTATGTAATCAGGCATATTATATTTCAAGGTCAATTGTTTTAAACAATGGGATATCTTAGAGTAAATGCTATAGGATTTATAATATTATGTGTGGCTTAACATTTATGAAATTGTTCATAAACATAAATAAACAGTAAATGAATTTTATTTCGGACATTGAATTTTTCTCAGATAACACAGTCCTACAGCCAAAATTAAACATGAACCGGATGATATACGTCTGAAAGTAGAGATCAAATGTAGTAAAACTGCATTTAAAGTTTTTCAGTTCGTGATCCTGTTTCCTTTTAAAAGGACTTCAAAAGGATACATTTTTGAAATATTTGTACTTGTCCTAGGATGACACTGTTGACGGCAATTGAAAGCGGAGGATCCCCCCTAATTTTCAATTTCTATATTTTGCCATATCAGAGTCCCCGCACAACAATGTCGGAGCGGTTGACGTTTTCGGTCATGAGAGAGTATAGGCGCAAAACAAAGACGGCAGCGGAACATTCTGTCATATGTTGATTTTTACACTATTTTTTCACTTTTTTTATCACTTTTTTGTTTAAATTAATTGTATTTTTAATAATCAATATGATTTTTTCATATTGATTCGTTTTTTTGCTGTTTTTTTTTCAATTTTAATATTTTTTTTTTAGTGATCATATTTTTTTGTTTACTTTATCGAAAAAAATCGAAATATTTGTAAAAAAGTGACAACATTTTCATTTCAAAAATTAAGGGAGAGAGAGAAACCGACACAAAAATAAAATTGATTTTATTCTGGCGGATTTCGGTCGAGCGTTTTTTCATGCCAAATTTGTATGAAAAAAACGTCACCGACATTGTTGTGCGGGGACTCTCAGAGTTAAAGAATGTGAATAAAGTCATTTGAAAACTTTAGCAAAATATTTTGTTTAAAATATTCAATGAAATTGAAGGATAAATTTTTGAAAGGACGTAACTTATTGCCTTTTTCCTGATATGTAAAAACTATAAAGTAGGAAATTTAGGAAAGATCCTCCTCTTTCATTTGATATCAATAGTGGCACCCTATGACAAGTACAAATATGTATACAGAGAATATTTTTTAAAATTTAATCCTCTAAAATTTTGAAGTTCTTTTAAAAGGACAACAGGATCACGGAATGAAAACTGTAAATGCAGTTTTGCTATATTTAGTCTCTAGTTTAAAAAAAAATCGTTGAACACGAACTGGATAATATACGATCAAGTTCGTGTTCAACGACTTTTTTTTCATTTTTGTCGGACGGTGTAATTTTATAATACTCAACGTTATTATTATCAAACGAGTATAATTTTAAAAAAATCTTATATAGATAATTAAAAAAGCTTGAATTTAAGCTTGATAGCGTCCTGATTGAGTTAATAATAAATGTGCTACAAGGGTCGATATTGAAAATTAAATTATTCAAAGACTTTTTTCAGAAAGTTTTTTTTTTAAATATTTCTTAGTCGATTTTTCTACGTTTAAACATTAACGGTCAAATTCATAATGCTTTAAGGCAGGCTAATAAAATGTTTATAGTGAAAATTTGCTAAAACATTATTCAAAATCGTTTAAAAGCAGAATATTTATAAAAGGTTTATAGTAGGGTATAGTCTACAATAAACCTTCGATAAAGTTTGGAGTTGAAAAATCATTCTTTGAGTGGTCAGCATTTAATATTTAATTATCTAAAGATTTAATCAAACATTCTCCTCCCTTGAATAGTTTAATTCCATCAATTTCTATTCAATAAATTGAAGATATCTTCAACAATTAACAAATTTAGGATGTTTTCAATAAAAAATGTCAAATATTTGTTAAAAATAAATTAAAATAAAATAAAACAAAATAGTGATGTACATTCAATCAAAACATAACCGGTATTCGAATATTTTTGTACTCTTTGTATAAAAAAATATTTTTTCCCACGTATTTCTATTTCATTTCTATATAACGTTAAGAAAACAATGTTAAACTATTTTTTACTTAATACGAAATTTTTTCTAACTCTTAAATCTGCAAAAAAAATATTTAATTATGACTACCGAGTCAATCGATTCATTATTTTATACATCACAAACAATTAAATGAGAAATAAAGCAAGGGTGTTGCCAACATTAAAACGCAAAATTATTAAATTGTTAAAGTACGTTTATGAATACAATTTCTTTAAAAAGGTTTACTAAAGGTTTATTGTACTTTAACTATTGTGTGCTTTAAAGCCAAATTACAATTGCCTTATGAATTTGACTGTAAAAATTTAAAAAATAGTCCAATAGTTTTTATTCAGTTATCAATTAATTTTTCCATTAACCTAAACAAAAAAATGAAATTTTTTAAATAGAGTTGGAAAAAATTCGCATTTTTGACCTTCAATTCGATTGACCACCAATTTTTTGTAAACAAAGAAAATATGTTATTGCTTATTAATATTAGTACACCTCATTGTATGTTAATGTGATATTAAAATAATATAAATTTTTCTTTGTTTACAAAAAATTGGTGATCAAAAGAATTAGAGGTCAAACAAGTAAAAAAGTTATTTCGGCCTGGCCGAATGTAGTGATACCCTCTACAATTTCAAAAAGACTATTGCAAAAAACTTTATTTAAAAGGAAATTACTTTTGTAAAAAAAAAAATTTTTTGAAAAAAAAAAAAATGTTCGCGAAAAAAAATTTTGGTAAAAAAAAATACGCGATTTTTTTCTTTTTTTGTCAAAAAATATGTTTGTACCTGTTGAAATACCATTTGGTGTTCAATTATGTTCACATATGTCAACCAGAAGCCGAATTGAAGCATTTTGTATATTTAGGTTATGTTGAATGTACTGAAATTTTTTAGGTGTGCTTACATTTTCATTCATAACTTTTGAACCGCTGAACCGATATCGCTCAAATGCAATACCAAACTTCTCGGGAGAACTTCCAATAAATATGTTAAGTTTCAGTCATCTCTGTACAATATTTTGTCCGCGACAGCATTTTCCACAGACAGACAGACAGACAGACAGACAGACAGACAGACAGACAGACAGACAGACAGACAGACAGACAGACAGACAGACAGACAGACAGACAGACAGACAGACAGACAGACAGACAGACAGACAGACAGACAGACAGACAGACAGACAGACAGACAGACAGACAGACAGACAGACAGACAGACAGACAGACAGACAGACAGACAGACAGACAGACAGACAGACAGACAGACAGACAGACAGACAGACAGACAGACAGACAGACAGACAGACAGACAGACAGACAGACAGACAGACAGACAGACAGACAGACAGACAGACAGACAGACAGACAGACAGACAGACAGACAGACAGACAGACAGACAGACAGACAGACAGACAGACAGACAGACAGACAGACAGACAGACAGACAGACAGACAGACAGACAGACAGACAGACAGACAGACAGACAGACAGACAGACAGACAGACAGACAGACAGACAGACAGACAGACAGACAGACAGACAGACAGACAGACAGACAGACAGACAGACAGACAGACAGACAGACAGACAGACAGACAGACAGACAGACAGACAGACAGACAGACAGACAGACAGACAGACAGACAGACAGACAGACAGACAGACAGACAGACAGACAGACAGACAGACAGACAGACAGACAGACAGACAGACAGACAGACAGACAGACAGACAGACAGACAGACAGACAGACAGACAGACAGACAGACAGACAGACAGACAGACAGACAGACAGACAGACAGACAGACAGACAGACAGACAGACAGACAGACAGACAGACAGACAGACAGACAGACAGACAGACAGACAGACAGACAGACAGACAGACAGACAGACAGACAGACAGACAGACAGACAGACAGACAGACAGACAGACAGACAGACAGACAGACAGACAGACAGACAGACAGACAGACAGACAGACAGACAGACAGACAGACAGACAGACAGACAGACAGACAGACAGACAGACAGACAGACAGACAGACAGACAGACAGACAGACAGACAGACAGACAGACAGACAGACAGACAGACAGACAGACAGACAGACAGACAGACAGACAGACAGACAGACAGACAGACAGACAGACAGACAGACAGACAGACAGACAGACAGACAGACAGACAGACAGACAGACAGACAGACAGACAGACAGACAGACAGACAGACAGACAGACAGACAGACAGACAGACAGACAGACAGACAGACAGACAGACAGACAGACAGACAGACAGACAGACAGACAGACAGACAGACAGACAGACAGACAGACAGACAGACAGACAGACAGACAGACAGACAGACAGACAGACAGACAGACAGACAGACAGACAGACAGACAGACAGACAGACAGACAGACAGACAGACAGACAGACAGACAGACAGACAGACAGACAGACAGACAGACAGACAGACAGACAGACAGACAGACAGACAGACAGACAGACAGACAGACAGACAGACAGACAGACAGACAGACAGACAGACAGACAGACAGACAGACAGACAGACAGACAGACAGACAGACAGACAGACAGACAGACAGACAGACAGACAGACAGACAGACAGACAGACAGACAGACAGACAGACAGACAGACAGACAGACAGACAGACAGACAGACAGACAGACAGACAGACAGACAGACAGACAGACAGACAGACAGACAGACAGACAGACAGACAGACAGACAGACAGACAGACAGACAGACAGACAGACAGACAGACAGACAGACAGACAGACAGACAGACAGACAGACAGACAGACAGACAGACAGACAGACAGACAGACAGACAGACAGACAGACAGACAGACAGACAGACAGACAGACAGACAGACAGACAGACAGACAGACAGACAGACAGACAGACAGACAGACAGACAGACAGACAGACAGACAGACAGACAGACAGACAGACAGACAGACAGACAGACAGACAGACAGACAGACAGACAGACAGACAGACAGACAGACAGACAGACAGACAGACAGACAGACAGACAGACAGACAGACAGACAGACAGACAGACAGACAGACAGACAGACAGACAGACAGACAGACAGACAGACAGACAGACAGACAGACAGACAGACAGACAGACAGACAGACAGACAGACAGACAGACAGACAGACAGACAGACAGACAGACAGACAGACAGACAGACAGACAGACAGACAGACAGACAGACAGACAGACAGACAGACAGACAGACAGACAGACAGACAGACAGACAGACAGACAGACAGACAGACAGACAGACAGACAGACAGACAGACAGACAGACAGACAGACAGACAGACAGACAGACAGACAGACAGACAGACAGACAGACAGACAGACAGACAGACAGACAGACAGACAGACAGACAGACAGACAGACAGACAGACAGACAGACAGACAGACAGACAGACAGACAGACAGACAGACAGACAGACAGACAGACAGACAGACAGACAGACAGACAGACAGACAGACAGACAGACAGACAGACAGACAGACAGACAGACAGACAGACAGACAGACAGACAGACAGACAGACAGACAGACAGACAGACAGACAGACAGACAGACAGACAGACAGACAGACAGACAGACAGACAGACAGACAGACAGACAGACAGACAGACAGACAGACAGACAGACAGACAGACAGACAGACAGACAGACAGACAGACAGACAGACAGACAGACAGACAGACAGACAGACAGACAGACAGACAGACAGACAGACAGACAGACAGACAGACAGACAGACAGACAGACAGACAGACAGACAGACAGACAGACAGACAGACAGACAGACAGACAGACAGACAGACAGACAGACAGACAGACAGACAGACAGACAGACAGACAGACAGACAGACAGACAGACAGACAGACAGACAGACAGACAGACAGACAGACAGACAGACAGACAGACAGACAGACAGACAGACAGACAGACAGACAGACAGACAGACAGACAGACAGACAGACAGACAGACAGACAGACAGACAGACAGACAGACAGACAGACAGACAGACAGACAGACAGACAGACAGACAGACAGACAGACAGACAGACAGACAGACAGACAGACAGACAGACAGACAGACAGACAGACAGACAGACAGACAGACAGACAGACAGACAGACAGACAGACAGACAGACAGACAGACAGACAGACAGACAGACAGACAGACAGACAGACAGACAGACAGACAGACAGACAGACAGACAGACAGACAGACAGACAGACAGACAGACAGACAGACAGACAGACAGACAGACAGACAGACAGACAGACAGACAGACAGACAGACAGACAGACAGACAGACAGACAGACAGACAGACAGACAGACAGACAGACAGACAGACAGACAGACAGACAGACAGACAGACAGACAGACAGACAGACAGACAGACAGACAGACAGACAGACAGACAGACAGACAGACAGACAGACAGACAGACAGACAGACAGACAGACAGACAGACAGACAGACAGACAGACAGACAGACAGACAGACAGACAGACAGACAGACAGACAGACAGACAGACAGACAGACAGACAGACAGACAGACAGACAGACAGACAGACAGACAGACAGACAGACAGACAGACAGACAGACAGACAGACAGACAGACAGACAGACAGACAGACAGACAGACAGACAGACAGACAGACAGACAGACAGACAGACAGACAGACAGACAGACAGACAGACAGACAGACAGACAGACAGACAGACAGACAGACAGACAGACAGACAGACAGACAGACAGACAGACAGACAGACAGACAGACAGACAGACAGACAGACAGACAGACAGACAGACAGACAGACAGACAGACAGACAGACAGACAGACAGACAGACAGACAGACAGACAGACAGACAGACAGACAGACAGACAGACAGACAGACAGACAGACAGACAGACAGACAGACAGACAGACAGACAGACAGACAGACAGACAGACAGACAGACAGACAGACAGACAGACAGACAGAC
The DNA here is from genome assembly GCA_963921195.1 of Pegoplata infirma. NCBI lineage: Eukaryota > Metazoa > Arthropoda > Insecta > Diptera > Anthomyiidae > Pegoplata > Pegoplata infirma. Next base: position 250,639 of record CAWUER010000554.1, read on the forward strand.
AGACAGACAGACAGACAGACAGACAGACAGACAGACAGACAGACAGACAGACAGACAGACAGACAGACAGACAGACAGACAGACAGACAGACAGACAGACAGACAGACAGACAGACAGACAGACAGACAGACAGACAGACAGACAGACAGACAGACAGACAGACAGACAGACAGACAGACAGACAGACAGACAGACAGACAGACAGACAGACAGACAGACAGACAGACAGACAGACAGACAGACAGACAGACAGACAGACAGACAGACAGACAGACAGACAGACAGACAGACAGACAGACAGACAGACAGACAGACAGACAGACAGACAGACAGACAGACAGACAGACAGACAGACAGACAGACAGACAGACAGACAGACAGACAGACAGACAGACAGACAGACAGACAGACAGACAGACAGACAGACAGACAGACAGACAGACAGACAGACAGACAGACAGACAGACAGACAGACAGACAGACAGACAGACAGACAGACAGACAGACAGACAGACAGACAGACAGACAGACAGACAGACAGACAGACAGACAGACAGACAGACAGACAGACAGACAGACAGACAGACAGACAGACAGACAGACAGACAGACAGACAGACAGACAGACAGACAGACAGACAGACAGACAGACAGACAGACAGACAGACAGACAGACAGACAGACAGACAGACAGACAGACAGACAGACAGACAGACAGACAGACAGACAGACAGACAGACAGACAGACAGACAGACAGACAGACAGACAGACAGACAGACAGACAGACAGACAGACAGACAGACAGACAGACAGACAGACAGACAGACAGACAGACAGACAGACAGACAGACAGACAGACAGACAGACAGACAGACAGACAGACAGACAGACAGACAGACAGACAGACAGACAGACAGACAGACAGACAGACAGACAGACAGACAGACAGACAGACAGACAGACAGACAGACAGACAGACAGACAGACAGACAGACAGACAGACAGACAGACAGACAGACAGACAGACAGACAGACAGACAGACAGACAGACAGACAGACAGACAGACAGACAGACAGACAGACAGACAGACAGACAGACAGACAGACAGACAGACAGACAGACAGACAGACAGACAGACAGACAGACAGACAGACAGGACAGACAGGACAGACAGACAGACAGACAGACAGACAGACAGACAGACAGACAGACAGACAGACAGACAGACAGACAGACAGACAGACAGACAGACAGACAGACAGACAGACAGACAGACAGACAGACAGACAGACAGACAGACAGACAGACAGACAGACAGACAGACAGACAGACAGACAGGCAGACAGACAGACAGACAGACAGACAGACAGACAGACAGACAGACAGACAGACAGACAGACAGACAGACAGACAGACAGACAGACAGACAGACAGACAGACAGACAGACAGACAGACAGACAGACAGACAGACAGACAGACAGACAGACAGACAGACAGACAGACAGACAGACAGACAGACAGACAGACAGACAGACAGACAGACAGACAGACAGACAGACAGACAGACAGACAGACAGACAGACAGACAGACAGACAGACAGACAGACAGACAGACAGACAGACAGACAGACAGACAGACAGACAGACAGACAGACAGACAGACAGACAGACAGACAGACAGACAGACAGACAGACAGACAGACAGACAGACAGACAGACAGACAGACAGACAGACAGACAGACAGACAGACAGACAGACAGACAGACAGACAGACAGACAGACAGACAGACAGACAGACAGACAGACAGACAGACAGACAGACAGACAGACAGACAGACAGACAGACAGACAGACAGACAGACAGACAGACAGACAGACAGACAGACAGACAGACAGACAGACAGACAGACAGACAGACAGACAGACAGACAGACAGACAGACAGACAGACAGACAGACAGACAGACAGACAGACAGACAGACAGACAGACAGACAGACAGACAGACAGACAGACAGACAGACAGACAGACAGACAGACAGACAGACAGACAGACAGACAGACAGACAGACAGACAGACAGACAGACAGACAGACAGACAGACAGACAGACAGACAGACAGACAGACAGACAGACAGACAGACAGACAGACAGACAGACAGACAGACAGACAGACAGACAGACAGACAGACAGACAGACAGACAGACAGACAGACAGACAGACAGACAGACAGACAGACAGACAGACAGACAGACAGACAGACAGACAGACAGACAGACAGACAGACAGACAGACAGACAGACAGACAGACAGACAGACAGACAGACAGACAGACAGACAGACAGACAGACAGACAGACAGACAGACAGACAGACAGACAGACAGACAGACAGACAGACAGACAGACAGACAGACAGACAGACAGACAGACAGACAGACAGACAGACAGACAGACAGACAGACAGACAGACAGACAGACAGACAGACAGACAGACAGACAGACAGACAGACAGACAGACAGACAGACAGACAGACAGACAGACAGACAGACAGACAGACAGACAGACAGACAGACAGACAGACAGACAGACAGACAGACAGACAGACAGACAGACAGACAGACAGACAGACAGACAGACAGACAGACAGACAGACAGACAGACAGACAGACAGACAGACAGACAGACAGACAGACAGACAGACAGACAGACAGACAGACAGACAGACAGACAGACAGACAGACAGACAGACAGACAGACAGACAGACAGACAGACAGACAGACAGACAGACAGACAGACAGACAGACAGACAGACAGACAGACAGACAGACAGACAGACAGACAGACAGACAGACAGACAGACAGACAGACAGACAGACAGACAGACAGACACAGACAGACAGACAGACAGACAGACAGACAGACAGACAGACAGACAGACAGACAGACAGACAGACAGACAGACAGACAGACAGACAGACAGACAGACAGACAGACAGACAGACAGACAGACAGACAGACAGACAGACAGACAGACAGACAGACAGACAGACAGACAGACAGACAGACAGACAGACAGACAGACAGACAGACAGACAGACAGACAGACAGACAGACAGACAGACAGACAGACAGACAGACAGACAGACAGACAGACAGACAGACAGACAGACAGACAGACAGACAGACAGACAGACAGACAGACAGACAGACAGACAGACAGACAGACAGACAGACAGACAGACAGACAGACAGACAGACAGACAGACAGACAGACAGACAGACAGACAGACAGACAGACAGACAGACAGACAGACAGACAGACAGACAGACAGACAGACAGACAGACAGACAGACAGACAGACAGACAGACAGACAGACAGACAGACAGACAGACAGACAGACAGACAGACAGACAGACAGACAGACAGACAGACAGACAGACAGACAGACAGACAGACAGACAGACAGACAGACAGACAGACAGACAGACAGACAGACAGACAGACAGACAGACAGACAGACAGACAGACAGACAGACAGACAGACAGACAGACAGACAGACAGACAGACAGACAGACAGACAGACAGACAGACAGACAGACAGACAGACAGACAGACAGACAGACAGACAGACAGACAGACAGACAGACAGACAGACAGACAGACAGACAGACAGACAGACAGACAGACAGACAGACAGACAGACAGACAGACAGACAGACAGACAGACAGACAGACAGACAGACAGACAGACAGACAGACAGACAGACAGACAGACAGACAGACAGACAGACAGACAGACAGACAGACAGACAGACAGACAGACAGACAGACAGACAGACAGACAGACAGACAGACAGACAGACAGACAGACAGACAGACAGACAGACAGACAGACAGACAGACAGACAGACAGACAGACAGACAGACAGACAGACAGACAGACAGACAGACAGACAGACAGACAGACAGACAGACAGACAGACAGACAGACAGACAGACAGACAGACAGACAGACAGACAGACAGACAGACAGACAGACAGACAGACAGACAGACAGACAGACAGACAGACAGACAGACAGACAGACAGACAGACAGACAGACAGACAGACAGACAGACAGACAGACAGACAGACAGACAGACAGACAGACAGACAGACAGACAGACAGACAGACAGACAGACAGACAGACAGACAGACAGACAGACAGACAGACAGACAGACAGACAGACAGACAGACAGACAGACAGACAGACAGACAGACAGACAGACAGACAGACAGACAGACAGACAGACAGACAGACAGACAGACAGACAGACAGACAGACAGACAGACAGACAGACAGACAGACAGACAGACAGACAGACAGACAGACAGACAGACAGACAGACAGACAGACAGACAGACAGACAGACAGACAGACAGACAGACAGACAGACAGACAGACAGACAGACAGACAGACAGACAGACAGACAGACAGACAGACAGACAGACAGACAGACAGACAGACAGACAGACAGACAGACAGACAGACAGACAGACAGACAGACAGACAGACAGACAGACAGACAGACAGACAGACAGACAGACAGACAGACAGACACAGACAGACAGAACAGACAGACAGACAGACAGACAGACAGACAGACAGACAGACAGACAGACAGACAGACAGACAGACAGACAGACAGACAGACAGACAGACAGACAG